>CM075992.1:8335975-8421224 GCA_038087875.1 Malacoraja senta
TATTTTCAAGTCCAGATGCAGCCTCTGAGGCTCTGACCATCAGCCACGAACTGTTCAAAACACAACCTTTGTCTCAAGCAACAAAACAGTCAAAACTGTTGATTTGATTGCCTGTTACTGTTAGACTGTGTTTAGTGTGTGCAGTGCACCTTTAATGGTCCTCCTGACCTAACAACTTCACATCACATCAACTTCAACATGAAATAGTGATGTGAATACAACATTTAGTTCGACTTCAAGTTCCATCATGAAAATTGTTATGACCGCTTTCAAACTAATCTATTTTACTGTCATACTATTATAACAAATTCTAGTTCCATGATGACTCATAAACAAGATCACAAATCACATTTTGAATTCTCAAACATAATGTGATTGTGAATAATTGCAGAGCTGCCAGGTTTCACTGAGCATTTCTGTATTTTGATGGCTGAAAATTAGTTTTTTGTTGGGGAAATCGGTATTTCTCACATAAATGCAATAGAACGTACTACATAGAAACTGGATTTTTGAAAATCAGTATTTTGCATGCAACCTCATGTATTCTCAAATATTAGTATGGAATATTGAAAATCAGCACTACTGAATTGTGAAACCATTTTGAAATGTGAATTTATAATTCTTGATTTTGATATAAAAATACAATACAATACCGTTTATTGTCATTTGAACCTCAAATGAAGTTCAAACAAAATTTGGTTTCTGCAGTCATACAAACAAGTAAAAAGAACCAAGACACAACACAATTTACACAAACATCCATCACAGTGAATCTCCTCCTCACTGTGATCGAAGGCAAAGTCTTATCTCTCCCCTGCACTCCACATTCTCCTCCCGATGTCAAAGTCAAAACCCCCGGCGGGCGATGGTAAATATGTCCCGCGGCCATTAAAGCCGCGCCGGGCGATGCAAGGCCACGCTCCGGGTCTTGATGTTGGAGCCCCCGGCGGGCGCTAGCAAGTCCAGCGGCCATTTAAAGCCGCGCCGGGCGATGTATGACCCCGCTCCAGGTCATCCTCTACCCCGCAACTCGGGCGGGAGAAGTCGCCGTTGCGGGAGCCCCGAAAAGCGGTCTCCGCACCAGGGACCCGCGAGCTCCCGATGTTCCTGTCCACCAGACCTGCGGCTGGAGTCTCTGAATCTCCGGGGTCAGGTCGCAGCCGCGCGCCACCACAGCTCCTCCCGTTCCGAACTCGGCCAGCGAGATGGCGAGTAGTCCGCTGGCTTCGCGACTGGAGCCCCAGGTCGTTCCGTTGGAGGCCGCTCCACGGTGCTAGGCCCCAACGACAACGGAGACCCGACTGAGAAAGGTCTGGTCTCCCGTGCAGGGAAAAGATTTTAAAAGTTTCCCCCCCGTAACATAAATTTCACAATTCATCATATAGTTTACCAAACAATCAAACATACTGGCATGATGCTGCATCATCATTCAGGTGCTCCTGGTAAATGTCACATAAAGGTGAGTAGCATGGTAAGTAGAATCACCCAGTGTTACCTTTGTTGAGCCACTGATTAGCATGACTGGAATGAGTTCTTAGTTCACTGTCACTCAGCATACTGGCATGATGCTGCAAAATCATTCAGGTGCTCCTGAATGTATATTGCCATTTACCACTACTTCTACTAATGCAAAGGCATTTGTTGACCTTAGCCTTTATGACATTCCTGGTTTCACGAATATAGCACCTCAGACCATTTTATCCAGCATGCAGGGCTCGAAATGAGAGATTGCCCGGTTGCCACTGACCACTCAAAGCGCCGCCGGGCAACCTAAACACCTAGTCATTTTGCCCGGCTAGGCAACCAGATACTGGTTTGTACCGAAGATAGACACAAAAAACTGGAGTAACTCCGCGGGTCAGGCAGCATCTCTGGAGAAAAGGAACGCGATGTTTTGTGTCGGCGGTGACGGCTGTATTGCGGGGCAAAGATACTAGGTGCGGGGTGAGGAAGGGTCGGAGCGAATGACGGGCTTCGCACAGCGGCAGCAGCGGCCGCGACAGCGGCTCCATCTCCTCCTCCTCCTCCCACACCCCGCCTGCCCTGATAAGGGCCTCTGCTTGTAAACCCGCTAACGGCGATAACCGCTTTCGAAACAAACCCTCCCGCACTCCGAGGCCGGAGGAGGGAGGGAGGGGGAGGCCTTAACTTTTTTTCCCTGTTGCCAGCCGGGCAACCATGGCAGCTTTTTAGGTTGCCAAATGACAGTTTAGGTGGTCATTTAAGATGGTTTGCATGACGCGTGCGATAATGTGCTCGGACGAAGTGCGTAGTTACCAGTCGGAATTATGCTCAATGAAGCATTCACATGTTATTTCTGCTTCAAATAAAGTCACAAACTAAACATATTCACCAATCAAGACATGATATATCCCACAATGACATGCAGCAAAATTATAAGACAGTATCTCAACTCTTTTTACACATTGCAATTAATGCAATTTCTATTAGTTCTTTCCACTTCCAAACTAAAATGTGGTTGGATTATTCAGTGTATGATCAACCTATGTCAATAAATCCTGGACCATGGTAACATATATGCTTAACCATGCACACTACAGATTGATGCAAGCATGTTTTCTGTGAAGGACTGAAAATTACCATGACATGGCCATAGTATGGGTCGTTATTGCTATTGGTACAGAAACACTCTCGCTTCCCACATAATTTACCCACAACAAAATATACAGGTTGCAAGGAAATTTCTATAGGCATTTTATGATAATAGCTGTTAAAACTGACTATACCCATCTGACATTACACTAACTGACAAGAGATGGCGAAAGTACATAACTGCAGCAAATGTTCTTTTGGTAATATGTTTAAAGGTGTCAAAACACCACATTACCGGACATTCAGATTAGATGTACGTGTTGTGAACAGCAATGAAGATACCCAGTTTGTAAACACCATATTTAATTTTTTTTATTGATAAACGCTTGTTTCCATCATTCCCACTTCAGAATTAACGTTAAAATTTCAACTGAAATATCTCCTGACCAAATTTGTGATGTATATGATCGACTGTAGAAGTAAAACCTGGATAAATCCAACGTATAGTTGTGAATGTTGCTCATTAAATAACTACGTTACTGATACTCCATATTAAGAGCATTGATTTGCAGTAAAAATGAATTCTGTAATAACGTGTCAACGGTAGCAGTGACAATCGAACACTGCGGTTTTAATGTTTCACGTGTTCACAATTTAATTAATCCATCTTTATGGACTAAAACAAATAATAACATTGGGAATTAAAACACATTTGATTGCATTCCGTTATCAAACATAGTCAATGTTCGCTCTGAAGACGTTTCCAGCACAATAGGGTCAGGGAGGGGGGTGTGTGTGAATCAGTGCGGGGTGGATAGATGGCAGGGGGTGGGGGGGGGGGGGTTTAGAAGGCAGTCAGTGCGGAATGGATGGATTGAGGCAGGTGAATTAGTACGTGTTGGTTGGAGTAGGTAAAATTGTGAGGGGAGAGTACGGGGGATGTCAGTGGTGTTGAATGGGGGGGGTTCAGTACGGGATGGATGGGGGTAGACAAAAGTACTGGAGAAACTCAGCGGGTGAGGCAGCATCTATGGAGCGAAGGAAATAGGCAACGTTTCAGGTCGAGACCCTTCTTCAGACTGTTCCCCCCATTCTTCTTGAATGGGAGCATCAGTACAGGATGGATGGGGGTGGGGGGGGGAGATGAGCGCAGGATGAATGGGGTGGGTAGATCAGTACAGTGTGGATCGGAGGGTCTGTGCAGGATGAATGGGTGATCACTACAGGATGAATGAGGGGATGGTGCAGGGTAAATGGAGGGTGGGTCAGTACGGGATGAATGCGTGGATCAGTACAGGATGGATGGATGGGGGATTGGTACAGGATGGATGGGGGATCAGTACAGGATGGATGGAGGAGAAGTGCAGGATGGATGGGAAGGGGGGTAAGTACAGGATGAATTGGGGGACCAGTGTAGGATGGATGGGGGGGTGGCAGGAGAATCAATGTGAGGTGGATAGGGTGATCAGCGCAGGATGAATAGATGGGGGGGGTGTAGATGGGGAGGGGAGCACAGGGGATGTCAGTTACGACTGAATAGAGGGCAGAATGGGGATCAGTGCGGGATGGAGAGGAGGGGTCCCAGGATAAGGGGGGGATGGAGGGGGGCGTACAAGAGAGAGAGAGAGAGAGAGGGGGGGGCGAGGTGGGGAGGAAGGAAGGTCAGCGCTCCTCGGACAACGCCTTGGCCGTCCCTATCCATCGCCAAAGGGGGAGGCGGTTGGGATCTCCTCGCCACCGCCTCCCCTCCTCCGCCAGCCAACAGCAAGGTGCAGGGCCGAGCGGTGCAGCTCAAAGATCCTATAGCTATAGGATCTTTGGTGCAGCTGCTTCAGAAGGGTCGGAGCGAATGACGGGCCCCGCATAGCGACAGCGGCTCAATCACCTCCTCCTCCTCCCTGATAGCGGCCGCTGCTTGCAAATCCGCTAACAGCGCTTTCAAAACAAACCCTCCCGCACGCCGAGGCCTCCCCCTCCCTCCCTCCTCCCGGCCTCGGTGTGCGGGAGGGTTTGTTTTGAAACTGCCGTTAGCGGATTTGCAAGCAGCGGCCGCTATCAGGGGGGAGGAGGAGATGGAGCGCCTGTCGCGGCCACTGCTGCCGCTGTACAGGGCCTGTCATTCGATCTGACCCAGTGAAAGGCCTGTCCCACGGGTGACATTTTCGTCAAAAGCCTGAAAAGAGGTCGTCGCGTCGTGGTCAGGTTGTGACGCGGCCTGACGCGCGGTGACTCCCTGTCACATGGATTTTGGAATGTTCAAAATCCAGGGGCGACATCTGGGTGTCTCATCATGTCATGCGCCCTGTCACACGCTGACGTATGCTGTCCTGCGGGTGACGACCGGTAACGGTTAGTGTTGGGGTTAGGAACCACAGATGGGCTGTAAAATATTCTTCCCTCAATGCATGGATTTTAAACATTAATATATTAAAATTAATACAATAAAATCAAATGTGCAAATGAAAAGATGTCTGTCCAGTTTTATTTACAGATGTATTGGTCCGCTTCCAGATCCAATCACCATCTCTAACCTTTCACAGGGATGGATTCAGTGAGTGTAGACTGAAATCCCCTCTCCCCCCCACTTCCCTCCACCCGCCCCAATCCCTCCTTCTCCACTCCCCCCCCCCTACCCTTCTCCTCCCCCCTTCTTCCCTTTCTCCCGCTCCACTCTTTTCCCCCATCTCCACTCCCCAGGGCTCTCACTTAACTTTTTTTCCCTGTTGCCAGCCAGGCAACCTAGGCAGCTTTTTAGGTTGTCAAATGACAGTTTAGGTGGTCATTTAAGACGGCTTGCATGACGCGTTCAATAATGTGCTCGGACGAAGTGTGTGGTTACCAGTCGGAATTATGCTCAATGAAGCAGTCACATATTATTTCTGCTTCAAATAGTCACAAACTAAACATATTCACCAATCAAGACATGATATATACCACAATGACATGCAGTGAAATTATCTCAGCTTGTTTTACACGTGGCAATGAATGCAATTTCTATTATTTCTTTCCACTTCCAAACAAAAATGTGGTTGTATTATTCAGCGTATGATCAACCTGTGTCAATAAATCCTGGACCATGGTAACATATATGCTTAACCATGCACACTACAGATGGATGCAAGCATGTTTTCTGTGAAGGACCGAAAATTATCATGACATGGCCATAGCATGCGTCGTTATTGCTTTTGGTACATAAACACTCTCGCTTCCCACATAATTTATCCACAACAAAATATACAGGTTGCAAGGAAATTTCTAAAGGCATTTTATGATAATAACTGTTAAAACCAACTATACCCATCTGACAGGTTCAACATTACACTAACTGACAAGAGATGGCCAAAGGACCTCAAATGCAGCAAATGTTGTTTTGGCAATATGTTTAAAGGTGTCAACACCACATTACCGGACATTCAGATTAGATGAATGTGTTGTGAACAGTAATGAAGATACCCTGTTTCTATTGATACAACGCTGTTTCCATCATTCCCACCCGAATTATCGTTAAAATTACAATTGAAATATCTCCTGACCAAATTCGTGATGTATATGACCGACTGCAGAAGTAAAACCTGGATAAATCCAACGTTTAGTTGTGAATGTTGCTCAATAAATAACTACAGTACTGATACTCCATATTAAGAGCATTGATTTGCCTTTAAAATGAATTCTGTAATAACGTGTCAGCGGTAGCAGTGACAATCGAACACTGCGGTTTTAATGTTTCACATGTTCACAATTTAATTAATCCATTTTTATGGATTAAAACAGATAATAACATTGGGAATTAAAACACATTTGACAGCATTCCCTGATCAAACATTGTCAATGTACGCTCTGAAGACATTTCCAGCACAGTAGAGTCGGGGGGGGGGGGGGGGAGTGGGTGAATCAGTGCGGGGTGG
The DNA here is from genome assembly GCA_038087875.1 of Malacoraja senta. Taxonomy (NCBI): domain Eukaryota; kingdom Metazoa; phylum Chordata; class Chondrichthyes; order Rajiformes; family Rajidae; genus Malacoraja; species Malacoraja senta. Next base: position 8,342,434 of record CM075992.1, read on the forward strand.
ATAGATGCCGGGGGGGGGGGGGGGGGGAGGTTGAGAAAGCAATCGGTGCGGAATGCATGGATTGAGGCAGGGGAATTAGTGTGTTGGTTGGAGTAGGAAATATTGTGAGGGGAGAGCGCGGGGGATGTCAGTGGGGTAGTACGGGATTGATGGGGGGAATCAGTACAGGATGAATGGGGGGTTCACTACTGGATGAATGGGGGGTTCACTACAGGATGAATGGGGGTGGGTCAGTACAGTGTGGATTGTGGGTTCTGTGCAGGATGGTTGGAAGGATCAGTACAGGATGAATGGGGGCGCAGTGCAGGATGGATGGGAAGGGGGTCAGTACAGGATGAATTGGGGGACCAGTGTAGGAAGAATGGGGGGTGTGGCAGGAGAATCAATGCGAGGTGGATAGGGAGATCAATGCAGGATGAATAGATGCGGGGGGGGGGGTGGTAGATGGGGAGGGGAGCACAGGGGATGTCAGTGAGGACTGAATAGAGGGGGGAATGGGGATCAGTGTGGGGTGGAGAGGAGGGGTCCCAGGATAAGGGGGATGGATGGGGGCGTACAAGAGAGAGAGAGAGAGAGGGGAAGGGGCAGAGGTGGTGAGGAAGGAAGGTCTGCGCTCCTCGAACACCGGCATCATCGCCCCGTAGCCTTGGCCGTCCCTGTCCACCGCCAAAGGGGGAGGTAGTTGGGATCTCCTCGCCACCGTCTCCCCTCCTCCGCCAGCCAACAGGAAGGTGCGGGGCCGAGCGGTGCAGGTGCTTCAGACGGCGGAAGGGGCCTCCCCCTTCTTTACTCCCTCCGTCCTTCCAGCCTCGGCGTGCGGGAGGGTTTGTTTTGAAAGCGGTTATCGACGTTGCATGGCCGTCTTCTCCCATTCTCCAACCCCCCCCTTTCCCCGACGCCCCCCATTTGTGGACCCAGCCTGTGGCAGCTAGATCCCACTAATAGTACTGCACAAAGGCCACATCATCTGTTTTTTTTTAGTAAAATTGATTATGGCATAAATGCAGACCCAGGGAACAACATCCCCACCTCCGCCTTGCTTCAAAATGGGTGGTGGGAATTTACACTCAGTGGCCAGAGCAGGTGGATGGCATTGCGCCTTTGCAGCGCGTATAAATTGACCACATTGCCTGTACCCAGTTGAAAAGCCCGCTGCCTCTGGGGGTTTGGAGTGACCACTGGAAGAGAGATCTGCCTCTGGGACAACTCGTGGCCAACAGTTTAGTTCCCATGAGGACATTAGGGGTTCGAGACCAACCCTGGGGCCCCTGTGTCACATTTAGTTCAGAGATACAGTGCCCTTCGGCCCACCGAGTCCGCACCGACCAGCGATCCCCCGCACACTATCCCACACACGCTAGGGATAATTTACACTTATACGAAGCCTATCAAACTCGAGTTAGGGTTAGGGTTTACTCCCGCGCTGCAAAGGCGCACAGGTTTGTATAAATTGACCCTAGCGTGTGTGGGATAGTATGCGGGGGATCGCTGGTCGCAGGCTTGGGCCCCGGTGGGTGGGTGGGTGGGGGAGTTGGGTATGGAAGCGAGGGCCCGCGGCGGAGGGTGGGAAAGGTGTGGGCCCGGCGGGGGGGTGGGAAAGGCGAGGGACCGGGGTGGGGTGGGGGTTGCGAGGGCCCGGCGGGGAGTGGGAAAGGCGAGGGTGGGGGGCAAGGGACCGGCGGAGGGGGGGTGGCGTGGAACCGGCCGGAGCGGCGCCTGGTGTCGGATCACGGCCGCTGCCAGGACTGGGTTCAGAGTCAATCGTTCCCGCTTCCCACCCGGCGACGGGAGAACCACGGTCTCCCCGGACCGACCGCCGGCAGCGGACGGGACCCGCTCCGACGCCGCGGATGGAGCCGATGGACCGGGCGGGCAGACACCGCAGACCCCCCCCCCCACACGCAATATTTCACGGTCCCACTCACCCGAACTAGGCCCGCGGCGTCGAGGCGATGCATTTAAAATGGCGGCGATGTGATCCCGCCCACTGCGCACGCGCGGAGAGACGCCGCCATTCTGCATCGTTGGTCACCCGCCTGCCGGAACCAGAATTTCGGCTCCAATTTTTTTTTTCCTCTGAATTTTTTTCCCTCTGGAAAAAGGGAGGGAGGGGGGGTGGGTGCGAACGCACCCAACGCATCCCCCCCACCCCCACCACTTCGGACGGCCATGAGGCAGATACGGTAGGGATGTTTAAGAGACTTTTGGATAGGCGCATGGATATGGCGTGAATGGAATTATGTGCAGGCCGATAAGAGTTGGTCTTGGCATCATTTGTTCCAGTGCTGTGCAGTTCGAAGTTTTATGTTCTCTACTCTGGCCGCAGGGAGAAGGTGCAAACTCCACACAGTCAGCACATGAGCTCAGGATCGAACCTGTGTCTCTGGTGCTGTATGTGGTGGCAGCAGCTGTGCCGCCCCTCCTGTCTTTTCCCTGGACATCAGTCTCCTATCTCTCTGTTACCAGCCTCTCCTCATAGATCATGAGGCCTCACCGCCGCCTATGCCGAGGCTCCCACTGCGGCCGCCGAGACTCCCACTGCGACCACCGAGGCTCCTGCTGCCGCCGGCAAGGCTCCCATCTCCGCCGCTGTTGATGGACACATAAAGCTGGAGTAACTCAGCGGGACAGACAGGAGTAGGCCATTCGCCCCTTCGATCCAGCACCGCCATTCAATATGATCATGGCTGATCATCCAAAATCAGTACCCCGTTCCTGCTTTCTCCCCATATCCCTTGATTCCATTAGCCCTAGAGAGTTGTATCTAACACTCTCTTGAAAACATCCAATGAATTGGCCTCCACTGCCTTCTGGGGCAGATACTCCCACAGATTCACAACTCTCATTTTTCCTCATCTCAGTCCTAAACCGTCTACCCCTTATTCTTAAACTGTGACCCCTGGTTCTGGACTCCCCCAACATCGGGAACATGTTTCCTGCATCCAGCCTGTCCAATCCATTAAGACTTGTATATGTTTCTACAAGATCCCCTCTCATCTTTCCAAATTCCAGCGACTATAAGCCCAGTCGACCCATTCTCTCGCATAAGTGTATTTAGGTAGTTTCAATAGTACTTTGGCATTTGGCTTGGTTATCTTGGTTGAGCGTTTATCCTGCTGTTATAGCACAAGTACTTATGGTCACGTGTGCTGAGGTACAGAAAAAAATGTTTGTTTACATGCAATACAGTCAGAGAAAAGACTGTACATGACTACAATCAAGCTGAACACGTTACAGATAAAGGATAAAGGGGACAATATTCTGTGCAAACAAATAACATTGAGGTCCAAAATCAACCAATTCATGTACTACAAATTTGTCAATGGTAACCAGTGGCGCAGCGGTAGAGTTGCTGCCTCACAGCGCCAGAGACACAGGTTCGATCCTGTCGGGTGCTGTCTGTATGGAGTTTGTACCTTCTCCCTGTGACCTGTGTGGATATTCACCGGGTGCTCTGGTTTCCTCCCACATTCCAAAGACGTGCAGGTTTGTAGGTAAATTGGTTTTGGTAGAATTGTACATTGTAAATTGTCCCTCGTGTGTGTAGGATAGTGTTAGTGTGTGGGGATCGCTGGTCTGCGTGGACTCAGGGGGCCGATGGGCCTGTTTCTGCGTTGTATCTCTGCAGTCTGAAGTCATACAACATTGAAGTCCGGTAAATGTCGAATCAATCAATTGATGTAATGCAAACTTCTTTGAAGATAATAATGCTTTCGTGAAGACACACTGTGTTTTGTTCTGTCGTGCTTGTGAGGTGTAACATTTGTCGGGGTTTGAGTAAGAACAGCCCTGTTGTGGAGACCATTCTGCTCACATTAGACAGCCTGCTCCCAGTATCTGAACCAAAGCAGCTAAATGTACTGCACTGTCGGTGTGTACATCACTTTGTGATCAACATCATCCAGCTTAATCATAATCATAATCATACTTTATTAGCCAACTATGTTTTGCAACATACGAGGAATTTGATTTGCCATACAGTCATACCAATAAAAAGCAACCAAACACACAAAATACATTTTAACATAAACATCCACAACAGTGACTCCTCCACATTCTTCACTGTGATGGAAGGTGAAAATAAGTTGAATCTCTTCCCTTCTTTGTTCTAACGCGGTCGGGGGCATTGAACCTTCCATTGACGGGACGATCTTGGCTCCCACAGCCAGCGGTCAGGCCCTCCGCGTCGGGGCGATCAAGCTCCCGCATCGGGGGGGATCTTGGCTCCCCTGCGCCGGGCGATCGGACCCCGGGTCGGGGCTAGTCGAACCTGCACTTCGTATTGATCTGATTCCGATTCAAAACCGCAAAGAGGTAATATGAACAGATGCACTATCTTGCATCTGACCATGGAAGCAGCGAGCTAATGCATTCAGACTCTTTTGTAGCAACTCCAAAGGTTAATTTGGTGTGAGTCCAGATAGTGCTTCAGATTACAGACATCAGCAAAACAGATCTTAACATGGAACAAGATGCTGTTTCAGCATGTTGAGCAGAGAATCTAGAACCTGGAACTTGCCCAAGCCCACAATGCACGTGTGCCAAAAATGATGCCAGGACCAACTGCTATGGTGGCGCAGCGGTAGAGTTGCTGCCCCATAGCACCGGAGACCCGGGTTCAATCCCGACTACGGGTGCTGTCTGTACGGAGTTTGTACGTTTTCCCTGTGACCTGCGTGGGTTTTCTCCGAGATCTTCGGTTTCCAAAGTCGTGCAAATATGTTGGTTGATTGGCCTGTTATAAATGTATTTTGGGTGCAAAGGTACCTTTAAAAAAAAAAATTGAGGTCAGGTAAGGGGGGATGATAGTTGAAGAGTTGGTATGTCCCATTTGCGTAATGCTCATAAAAATATTTGTTTCTCTATTTTTCCTCTTTCTCTTTCTCTTTCTTTTCTAGGGTCTATTTCTTAACTCTTTTTCTTTTGTTTTTAATTTTGTTCTTATAGGGTCTTCGTCCTTTTTTGTTGTCACATTTTCTACACTCACTTTTTCCTTCACTTTCTTCTTTCTTTCAATCTTTTCCTTTTCTAGTGTAAAAAATAAATGGAGTACATTAATTGTAAGAAGACATAAGTGACGAGTACTAATGTATGTGGTTGTAATGTAATGTACTTCTAATAAATAAAAAATTTAAAATTTAAAAAAAAAAAAAAAAATGTATTTTGTCCCTAGTGTGTGTGGGATAGTGTTAGTGTGCAGGGATTGCTGGTTGGCGCAGACTCGGTGGGCTGAAGGGCCTGTTTCCGCACTGTATCTCTAAACTAAACTAAACTAAGCAACTCTTATCTGCCTGCACATAACTCCATTCCCTGCATATCCATGTGCCTATCCAAAAGTCTCTGAAACGCCACTATCGTATCTCCCTCCACCACCATCCCTCGCAGCTCGTTCCAGGCACCCCTCACCCTCTGTGTAAAAAACTTGCCCCGCACATCTTTTGAATTTGCCCCTCTCACCTTAAAGCTATGCCCGCTTAGTCTTTGATATTTCCACCCTGGGAAACAGGTTCTGATTGTCTGTCAGTGTGGCACGGTGGTGCAGCGGTAGAGTTGCTGCTTCACAGTGCCAGAGACCCGGGATCCATCCTGACCTCGGGTGCTGCCTGTTTGGATTTTGCACGTGCTCCCTGTGACCGTGTGGGTTTTCTCCGGGTACTCTGGTTTCCTCCCACATCCCAAAGACGTGCAGGTTTGTAGGTTAATTGGCCCTCTGCAAATTGCCCCTGGTAAGTAGGAATAGACAATAGGTGCAGGAGTAGGCCATTCGGCCTTCGAGGCAGCACCGCCATTCAATGTGATCATGGCTGATCATCCACAATCAGTATCCCGTTCCTGCCTTCTCCTCATATCCCCTGACTCCGCTATCTTTAAGAGCCCTAGTTACCTCTCTCTTGAAAGTATCCAGAGAACCGGCCTCCACCGCCCTCCGAGGCAGAGAATTCCACAGACTCACAACTATGTGAAAAAGTGTTTCCTCATCTCCGTTCTAAATGGCTTATTCTTATCCCCCTTATTCTTAAACTGTGGTCCCTGGTTCTGGACTCCCCCAACATCGGGAACATGGATGAGAATGTGGGATAACATAGAACTAGTGTGAACGGGTGATCGATGGTCGGCGTGGACTCGATGGGCCAAAGGACCTGTTTGCACGCTGCATCTCTACACTAAACAAAACAGAGAGATTCAGGAAGGGAATTGAAGGACTTGTCTCAAGCCTGCAGCCATGTGCCTGGGGGCAGTGCTTAAGATACAATACCCAGAGAACAAAGGGTATATGGGTTACAGGCAGCGGGAGCGGCAAAGTTTTGTCGGGTGTTGTTGCAAAATTTGACCTCTTGTTTACTGTCGGTGACTGCCCCGGAACTTTGTACTTTGCAAACTTCCCCACAGGGTAATTCAGCAGGGCTGTGGTCAGGTCATTCGCCCACATTCTCTTTTCTAGGGCGGCATGGTGGCGCAGCGGTAGAGTTGCAGCCTCACAGTGCCAGAGAGAGACCCGGGTTCGATCCTGACCTCGGGTGCTGTCTGTACGGAGTTTGCACGTTCTCCCTGTGACTGTGTGCCTTTTCTCAGGGTGCTCTGGTTTCCTCCCACACTCCAAAGATGCACCATACAAGTTTGAAAGTTTATTGGCTTCTGTGAATTGTCCCGAGTGTGTGTAGGATAGAATTAGTGTTTGGGATGATCGCTGGTTGGTGCGGACTCGATGGGCCGAAGGGTCTGTTTCCGCTCTGCATCTCTAAAGTATATCTCAGTGGCCTGGGAAACGTCTCTTGTGGGTTAATTGGCTTCTGAAATAATTGCAAAATTATCCCTAGTGTCTAGAATAGAACATTTCCTCCCACTCTCCAAAGACATGCAGGTTTATAGGTTCATTGACCTCTGTAAAAATTGTCCCTAGTGTGAAGGATAAGGCCAGGGACCCGGTTTTGATCCTGACTATGGGTGATCTCTGTGCGGAGTTAGCATGTTCCCCCTGTGACCGCGTGGGTTTTCTCAGGGTGATCGCTGGTCGGCGCGGACGCGGTGCGCTGAAGGGCCTGTTTCCGTGCTGGGTCTCTAAACTGGACTGTGCCAGTGTATCCCACTCACAGCATGGATGCTGTTACTGAAACCTTGCCGATCAAAGAGCCGGTGGGGAGGAAGTGTCCGCTCGTGTTGGCACGCACTGCCACTGTTTTGTGCGACTGCATGAGAAAGTTAGTGCTTGGAGATTTTGCAAGTCACAGGCAGCTGCAGTCCCCTCATATCCTGGGAGTTCCCCCGGCAACTAAATCCTGTGACTGCCTTCAAGTGTCAGCTCAAAAAACATGATCGCCAACCTATAATAAACTCGAGTTCATGGAGTTTCATTCTCGGCACGGTGGTGCAGCGGTAGAGTTGCTGCCTCCCAATGCCAGGGAACTGTGTTTGATCCTGACCGCTGGTGCTGTCTGTACGGAGTTTGCACGTTCTCCCCGTGACCACATGGGTTTCCTCTGGGTCGAGACCCTGAAGGATCTCGACCCGAAACGTCGCCCATTCCTTCTCTCCAGAGATGCTGCCTCACACTCTGAGTTACTCCAGCAATTAATGTCCACCTTCGATTTAAACCAGCATCTGCAGTTCTTTCTTACACAGGTTTGTGGGTTAACTGGCTCCTGTAAATTGTCCCCTATTGTGTAGGATAGAACCAGTCTACGGGGGATCACTGGACGGCACGGACTGGGTGGGCTGAAGGGCCTGTTCCCATACCGTATCACTAAACTAAAATGATTAGACAGGTACATGGATAGGAAATGTTTCAAGGGAAATGGGCCAAACGTGGGCTAATGGGACTAGCGTGGGTTTAGTTTAGTTTAGTTTAGAGATACAGCGCAGAAATGGCCCTTCGGCCCACCGGGTCCACACCGACCAGCGATCCCCACATATTAACACCATCCTACACACACTAGGGACAATTTTTACATTTTACCAAGCCTATTTACCTACAAACCTGTAAGTGTTTGGAGTGTGGGAGGAAACCCACGCAGGTCAGGGGGAGAACGTACAAACTCCGTACAGACAGCACCTGTAGTCGGGATCAAACCCAGCTCTCTGGCGCTGCACTCACTGCAAGGCAGCGACTCAACCGCTGCGCCAACTGTGCCGCCCTTGGGGCATTGTTTCGATGCTGTTTGACGCTATGATTCAGGGAATCTGCAAGGAGACGGGGCAGAAGCCAGATACAATCAAGCCATCCACAGTGTACAGATGCAGGATAAAGGGAATAAAGTTTAGTCCGCGCAGTTGATAAGTTCAAGTGATAGAAGCAGATTTAGGCCATTCGGCCCATCAAGTCCATTCTGCCATTCAATCGTGGCTGATCTATCTCCCCCTCCCAACCCCATTCTCCTGCCTTCTCCCCATAACACCGATAGGTCTCCGTTGTGACTGGTGCAACATCTCACGGTGCCTCTCACCTCCCGCACCACCCCCACAGCGCCCGCCACGGGCACAAGAGGGTACAGGAAGTCTTCCGTACATAGACACAAAATACTGGAGTAACTCAGCGGGACAGCCAGCATCTCTGGTGAGAAGGAATGGGTGACGTTTCGGGTCGAGACCCTTCTTCAGACTGATGTGTCTCTCCCTTACACATGGTTGCACTGAGGCAGGACGGTTGAGCCTCAGATCCGTTCTCCCGCAGTCCCGTGGTCTGGGTGATCTCCAGCCTGCTTCTAAAGAGGGAGGAATGTCACCGCGGGACGTTCTCGTTTGCCCACATCAAGCCAGCTTTGTAAAACATCTGCCTGCCACATGGTAAAACTCACGACACAGTCAATAGACAATAGACAATAGGTGCAGGAGTAGGCCATTCGGCCCTTCGGGCCAGTACCGCCACTGGACACCCCACTTGCCTCTCTCACAGTTACCACCCTCCCCAAACACGGTGGTGCAGCGGTAGTGTTGCTGCCTCACAGCGCCTGAGACACGGGTCCCACCCTGACAATGAGTACTTGTCTGTACGGAGTTTGCACGATCTCCCTGTGACCGCATGGGCTTTCTCCGGGTGCTCCGGTTTCCTCCCCACACTCCAAAGACGTCCGGGTTTGTAGGTTAATTGGCTTCTTTAAATTGTCCCATAATGTGTAGGGTAGTGTTCATGTACGGGGTGATCGCTGGTCGGCACGGACTCCGTGGGCCTTAGATCCTGTTTCCACGCTGCATCTCTAAACTAAACTAAACCCATTGTGGGACATGTCACATTTCACAGGGATGGGTCACGGGTCCATCAGTGTTTCACAGAGGGGTGAGACCACATCAAAGATTCCCCCCGATGCAGGAGCTTGATCGCCCCGACGCGGAGGGTTCGACCGCCAGCTACGGGAGTCAAGATCGTCCCGTCAACGGAAGGCTCGAGGCCCCCGACCGCTGGAGAGCAAGGGAAGAGATTGAACTTTTTTTCGCTTTCCATCACAGTGAGGAATGTGGAGGAGTTACTGTGGTGGATGTTTATGTTAAAATGTATTTTGTGTGGTCTGTTGCTTTTTATTGGTATGAGTGACTTGGCAAATAAAATTCCTCGTATGTTGCAAAACATAATTGGCTAATAAAGTATTATTGTGATTGTATTATTGTATTGTGTCAAAGAGTGAGGGGTGTATCAGTGTTACAATACGTCTTGCTATATATTAGAGGAAATATAGGGCTATTTTTGAGTGTAGCTTTGCGGAAGATGTGATGTTTGAGATAGGAGGAATGTGAAAGTCTTATTTCGTCAAAGTGAGATATGACAGTGTTAGCAAGTGTGAGTGATGAGTGTGGTTAGATCAGGGAGTTTATTTGCGGGAAATGGGATCCATCAGTGCCGGTGTGAGAGACCTGGTGTTTATCAAAGATCCTATAGCAGAGCAAGATAGACCACTCCTTCTAAATGCAATGGACTGACGTGTAGTACGCAACGGAGCGGAACGTGGGCCTTTTTTTCATCCATTTCAGTAACCTGACCCGACCCGACTCGCAGTGTAATCAACGTTGCGGGGGAACAGTTTGTGTTAATAAATTATAATTCTGAAAATGAGGAGAAGATTTTTACCAAAGAACTTTTATTTTTACGAGGATGTTTCCGTAACCGGCTTCCGTCTCCGCACTAGTATCTTTGCTCCGCTATGGGATCTTTGGTGCGGAGACGGAAGCCGGTTACGGAAATGGGGCCGAAAATTACCCATGAATCTGCCCATGACCGTACTACGTCTTTTTCGTTGAGTGATCTATCTTGCTTGCTATAGGATCTTTGGTGTTTTATCAGAACGTTACCATGAGGGTTGTGGAGAGCCAGTGTCAAGGGAGTGTCACAATGAGCAAGAGTCCAGAGCGTTTTATTGTCATTTGTCCCAGACAGAACAATGTCATTCTTACTTGCAGCAGCACAGTAGAATCTGGAAACATAGTACACTGTAAACAATATAATAAATAAGAAAAAAAAGTTCAGTGTGTGTGTATATATACACATACTCACACATATAGTTTAGTTCAGTTTAGAGATACAGTGCAGAAACAGGCCCTTCGGCCCACCGAGTCCGCACCAATCAGTGATCATCCCGTATACTAGCACTGACCTACACACTAGGGACAATTTAAAATGTTTACCTCAGCCAATTAACCTGCAAACCCGCACGTCTTTGGAGTGTGGGAAGAAACCCATGCAGCACACACAGTCAGGGTGGAACCCGGGTCTTGGGCGCCGTGAGGCAGCAACTCTACTGCTGCGCCACCGTGCCACACCACGAGTTCCAGGAAATATTCCAGCGTCAATGGTACAGGAACATCCACTCAAATACAAAGTTAGAAATAGCCATTGAATCATTTCCTGTATTTGAATGCAATCAAAACAATTCAAGCAACCGTCTTAATAGGGACAGCACGGTGGCGCAGCAGTAGAGTTGCTGCCTCACAGCGCCAGACACCCGGGTTTGATCCTGACTACGGGTGCTGTCTGTACGGAGTTTGTACGTTCTCCCTGTGACCTGCGTGGATTTTCTCCGGGATCTTCGGTTTCCTCCCACACTCCAAAGATGTACAGGTTTGTAGGTAAATTGGCTTGGTATAAATGTAAAAATTGTCCCTAGTGTGTAGGATAGTGCTAGTGTGTAGGATAGTGTTAGTGTGCGGGGATCGCTGGGCCGAAGGCACGGTTTCCACGCTGTATCTCTAAACTAAACTAAACTTATACAAGGAGCCCCAGACTGGTGCACAGACAGCCACCCCACGGTCCTTGACAGATCTGGGTCAGGATCCAGTGGCATGGAGTCCAAGACGACCGGAGACCCTTTTCTGCTGCAGCCTTCATCCGCCTTCCCAGCCGTTGTGACGCCCCACTAAGGTCAGCCATCGTCCTCCGCCTGTTCCACCGTTGAGGTCTTAACATAGAAACATGGAAAATAGGTGCAGGAGTAGGCCATTTGGCCCTTCGAGCCTGCACCGCCATTCAATATGATCATGGCTGAACATCCAACTCAGTATCCTGTACCTGCCTTCTCTCCATACCCCCTGATCCCTTTAGCCACAAGGGCCACATCTAACTCCCTCTTAAATATAGCCAATGAACTGGCTTCAACTACCTTCTGTGGCAGAGAATTCCAGAGATTCACCACTCTCTGTGTGAAAAATGATTTTCTCATCTCGGTCCTAAAATACTTCCCCCTTATCCTTAAACTGTGACCCCTTGTCCTGGACTTCCCCAACATCGGGAACAATCCTCCTGCATCTAGCCTGTCCAACCCCTTAAGAATCTTGTAAGTTTCTATAAGATCCTCCCTCAATCTTCTAAATTCTAGCGAGTACAAGCCGAGTCTATCCAGTCTTTCTTCATATGAAAGTCCTGCCATCCCAGGAATCAGTCTGGTGAACCTTCTCTGTACTGCCTCTATGTAAGAATGTCTTTCCTCAGATTAGGAGACCAAAACTGTACGCAATACTCCAGGTGTGGCCTCACCAAGACCCTGTACAACTGCAATAGAACCTCCCTGCACTTATCTTGGTTGAATTGCTCTTTGTCAGAGTCCTCCCCCTCGACCTTACCGCCATGGGTGGCCCTACCAGGAGCGTAGCTCCAGACGGCATCGCTCTCAGGATCTCAGATCCACACAAGCTTCTCCACCACGACAAGGTGACAATCCACGGAAAAGCCCAAGAACATATGAACATGAAAATCGCTCAAGTATTTTGTGAGAAAGCTGCAGAAGAGCTTTAATATTATCTCTACACTAGCTGTGACCTTCAGCAGAATGGATGAATTTCGCCATTATCTCCTTATCAACCAACGTGACGTATTTTTCCTGTCTGCGAGAATTTCTCCTTACTCATTTCAGCTTTCTGTTTATAATGTCTGCTCCTGTCTGGTCCCCGTCCAAAGAATCATCCATCAGCTGCCCACTGAGGTGATTGCCATCTCCGCTCTTCAGATAACGCAAGGATGTCCAGATGACTTAAATCAACAGAATCTAATCAGACGTTTCCAGATGACTCTGCAATTGTGGGCTGCATCAGTGAGGGGAGGGGAAGCTGACCACAGAGGTGAAGTCCACGACTTTGTTCAGTGGAAATAGACGTAAAATGCTGGAGTGACTCAGCGGGACAGGCAGCATCTCTGGGGAGAAGGGATGGGTGACCAGTCATTAGAAGGGTCTTGACCCGAAACGTCATCCATTCCTTCTCCCCAGAGATGCTGCCTGTCCCGCTGAGTTACTCCAGCTTTTTGTGTCCATCTTCGGTTTAAACCAGAATCTGCAGTTCCTTCCTACACACATTTGTTGAGGGGTGTGGGCTGAATCACCTGCAGCTCAGACTAAGCAGTTGGTGGTGGACTTTAGGAGGAGAGAGACACCCCTGTCCCCTGTCTCCATCAATGGTGTGGATGTGCAGTTTACCAAGGAGAACAAATGGAGTGTACCTGGACTGTAAACTGGACTAACACTGAGGCCCTGTACAAGCAGGGACAGAGCCGGCTGTACTTTTTGAGAAGGCTCCACTCCTTCAACGTCTGCAGTAAGATGCTGATGTTCTACCACTTGGTGGTAGCCAGTGCCATCTTCTTCGCTGCCGTGTGCTGGGGCATCAGGGCGAAGGCCGCGGACGCCAACAGGATCAACAAACTCATCAGGAAGGCTGGCTCCGTCCTGGGGGCGGAGTTGGAGTTGGATTCACGGGAGGTTGGTCTTGGAGGGGAGGATGCTCCTCAAACTGCGGAGCATCCTGGACAATACAGCTCACCCCCTCCATGACACACTGGTCAACCTGAGGAGCACCTTCAGCAACAGACTGGTTCCACCAAGATGCAGCACAGAACGCCACAGGAGATCCTTCTTCCCTGTGGCTATCAAAGTGTACAACTCCTCCCCCTTCTGTCATGCGGTAGACTGACTCCCCTCTCCCCCCCCCCCGCCCCTTCTCTCCTTCCACAATCTTTGCACATCCCCAATCCTTTCCACTCGTCACTTTAATACATGTTTCCTGTATCTTGTTGTGTTTTATGACTGTTGGCAGATCAATTTCCCTCCTGGGCTATATAAAACTCTATCGTATCGTATCGTTTCGTACTGTATCGCTTAGCAATTATCGACACAGACAGGGGCTCAGGTGCTAAATTTCTGGATACAGACCATGCTAGATTACTATTACAACACAAAGTATGTCATAAGATCATGTGATAGGAGTAGAATAAGGCCCTTCATCCCATTGAGTCTACTCTGCCAATCAATCATGGCTGATCTATCTCTCCCTCCTAACCCCATTCTCCTGCCTTCTCCCCATAACCCCTGACACCCACACTAATCAAGAATCTATCTATCTCTGCCTTAGAAATATCTACTGACGGCCTCCACAGCCTTCTGTGGCAAAGAATTCCACAGATTCACCACCCTACAAAGAAATTCCTCCTCATCTCCTTCCTAAAAGAACGTCCTTTAATTCTGAGGCTGTGACCTCTAGTCCTAGACTCTCCCACTAGTGGAAACATCCTCTCCACATCCACCCTATCCAAGCCTTTCACTATACAGCGAGTACAGGCCCAGTGCCGACAAACGCTCATCATATGTTAACCCACTCATTCAAGGGCTATAACACTTGGGCTATACTTGTACTATTACACCAGGGTAAGCGTTCAACCAAGAAAGCCATGCCCAATGCCAAAGCAGTATCTAAACTGCCTATACACACATGCTAAAGGATAATAACTATCTTCATATACAGTCACTTTAACTCTCCCTCCTATTTCCACACTGACCTTTCTGTCCTGGGCCTCCTCCACTGTCAGTGTGACTGAGGCTCGACGCAAATTGGAGGAACTGCATCTCGTATTCGCCTCAGCAGCATAGCACCTCAACCCACGTGGTCACGGGGAGAACGTACAAACTCAGTGCAGACAGCACCCGTAGTCAGGATCGAACCCGGCTCTGTGAGGCAGCAACTCATATACAACCCAGCGTTGTCTCTATCTCCAACTAACCCTTGCTTTCCCTCTCTCTCCATCTCTCCCCCACTCTAGTGCTCTTACTTTTTCTGTCCTCTTGATTAAATATTGCTGATTGTATGCCACGTTGTCACCTTCCTCTCAGCTAACAGTGAACCATTCTACATTTTCCTTGATCACCGTCCCCTTTGTTCTCTCATTTTCACACCTTACCCATCCATATGTAGGATGGGTAAGGTGCAAAGAGTAGGAGTAAACGGGTCCCTTTCAGAATGGCAGGCAGTGACTAGTGGGGTACCGCAAGGCTCAGTGCTGGGACCCCAGCTATTTACAATATATATTAATGATCTGGATGAGGGAATTGAATGCAACATCTCCAAGTTTGCGGATGACACGAAGCTGGGGGGCAGTGTTAGCTGTGAGGAGGATGCTAGGGGGCTGCAAGGGAGACTTGGATAGGTTGGGTGAGTGGGCAAAGGCATGGCAGATGCAGTATAATGTGGATAAATGTGAGGTTATCCACTTTGGTGGCAAAAACAGGAAAGTAGACTATTATCTGAATGGTGGCCGATTAGGAAAAGGGGAGATGCAACAAGACCTGGGTGTCATGGTACACCAGTCATTGAAAGTAGGAATGCAGGTGCAGCAGGCAGTGAAGAAAGCAAATGGTATGTTAGCATTCATAGCAAAAGGATTTGAGTATAAGAGCAGGGAGGTTCTACTGCAGTTGTACAGGGTCTTGGTGAGACCACACCTGGAGTATTGCGTACAGTTTTGGTCTCCTAATCTGAGGAAAGACATTCTTGCCATAGAGGGAGTACAGAGAAGGTTCACCAGACTGATTCCTGGGATGGCAGGACTTTCATATGAGGAAAGACTGGATAGACTCGGCTTGTACACGTTGGAATTCAGAAGACTGAGGGGGGATGTTATAGAAACTTACAAAATTCTTAAGGGGTTGGACAGGCTAGATGCAGGAAGATTATTCCCGATGTTGGGGAAGTCCAGAACTAGGGGTCACAGTTTAAGGATAAGAGGGAAGACTTTTAGGACCGAGATGAGGAAATCATTTTTTACACAGAGAGTGGTGAATCTGTGGAATTCTCTGCCACAGAAGGTAGTTGAGGCCAGTTCATTGGCTATATTTAAGAGGGAGTTAGATGTGGCCCTTGTGGCTAAAGGGATCAGGGGGTATGGAGAGAAGGCAGGGATGGGATACTGAGTTGGATGATCAGCCATGATCATATCAAATGGCGGTGCAGGCTCGAAGGGCCGAAGGGCCTACTCCTGCACCTATTTTCTATGTTTCTATATCTCTACGTCTCCCTCTCCCCTGTGTCTGAAGAAGGGTCTTGACCCAAAACGTCGCCCATCCCTTCTCTCCAGAGATACTGCCTGTCCCGCTGAGTTACTCCAGCGCATTGTGTCTTAAATTGGAGTGTTCGCTCCTCTTTTCACAAATGCTGCCTGACCTGCTGAGTGTTTCTGCTACTTCCTGTTTTTATCTCAGATTTTCAGCATCTGCAGTTTTTTAAAATTTCTGTTTTTGCTTTCTTCTACGTGTGATCCTTGCGGTCCCTGCTAGTGTGTGACAGGATGGGACAGCCTTATTCCTTTAGCACTTTCCCAAATTACTTCTTATTTAGTCTCAAGTCAAATATGTTTATACTGGGAAGCCTCATTAAATGATTTATTAGGACATGTAAATACAAGGCACTGATAATATTGTGCTGTAGATTAATATGGATGTACTGGCCAATTTAGAGTCCTAACAAAGGGAATAAGGCCAATTGCAGTTGTAGCTTAGCTTAGAGATACAGCACGGAAACAGGCCCTTCGGCCCACCGTTTCCGTGCCGACCAGCGATCGCCCGTTCACACAAGTTCTACTTTCTCATCCACTCCCTACACACTAGGTGTGAATTACACAAACCAATTAACCTACAAACACGCACGTCCTGGTTAGAGTGGATGTGGAGAGGATGTTTCCACTAGTGGAGAGAGACAAGCACCAGAGATCATAGCCTAAGAATTAAAGAACGTTCCTTCAGAAAGGAGATGAGGAGGAATTTCTTTAGTCAGAGGGTGGTGAATCTGTGGAATTCTTTGCCGCAGTTGTCTGTGGAGGTAAAGTCAGTGGATATTTTTAAGGCAAAGATAGATAGATTCTTGATTAGTATGGAGATCAGCGGTTATGGGGAGAAGGCAGGAGAATGGGGCTAAGAGAGAGAGATAGATCAGCCATGATTGAATGGCGTAGATTTGATGGGCCGAATGGCCTAATTCTGCTCATACCACATAGATATTATACATGTTGCCAAGAGCAACTCTTATCTGCCTGCACCTAATCCATTACTCCCCACTCTGTAGTTTTAGTTTTGGCTTATGTGATGGGGTCAAGGAAAGAGCGTTCACGTCGCGGCCCTGTTTCCACCAATCTTCCCACCACCATGCACATGTCAGACACAACAAGACAGACACCACTGTATGCAGATGCCGAGAAGTGTGTTCAGCTCTGGCTGATCAACTTCTAATCATGTGTGTGGATTCGATAAGAAGAAGAAGCTTTCGAGATACAGCGCAGAAGCAGGCCCTTCAGCCCACCGAGTCCGCACCGACCAGCGATCCCCGCACACTAACACTGTCCTACACCAATTACATTCATACCAAGCCAAATAACCTACTAACCTGCACGTCTTTGGAGTGTGGGAGGGAACCTAAGTTCTCTTGAGAAAACCCACGCGGTCACGGGGAGAACGTACAAACTCCCTACAGACAGCACCCGTAGCCAGGATCGAACCCGGGTCTCTGGCGCTGTGAGGTAGCAACTCTACCGCAGCGCCTCCGTGCCGACCTTGTTTTCAAACAGTACACAGGGTTAATGAAAATCTGAGAAGACTTCTTCTTTCAAGAGTCTGTTACTTGCTAATTTACATTGCCATATGAATGAATGAATGAATGAATACTTTATTGTCATTATAACATGTAAACATGTACAACGAAATTAGAAATGCCAACCAGTCAGTGCACACATTTTCTTAGAGCAAAAGTCTAAGATAAACAACTAAAATAAATAACATGAAAAAAAACACATTCTTCTGTCGATTTCCCAGTCCCTTTGGTGTGTAGCGCACCTGTACTCATTTGGTGGCTACATTAAGTGTATTTATTGCTGTGGGATAAAAACTGTTTTTGAGTCTGTTTGTCCTTGTCCTCATTGATCTGTACCGTCTGCCTGACGGCAGCAGTACAAACAGGGAGTGACCAGGGTGGAAAATATCCTTTATGATCTTCTTGGATCTAATGTCAAACAGCTTGTTCTTGTCATGAAGTGGCTGCGTGAGGTCTTTGCTCTGTCTGGGACGAGCTGGTGTTTAGAAACATTCTGCGTGCACTCATTTTAATTCAACTCATCGAAAAGCCACCAGCGTGCAAAGTGGGCTCTTTGAAGACGCAAAGAATCGCAGACGATGGTTTACAAAACAAAAGACACAAAGTGCTGGAGTAACTGATCGGGTCGGGCAACATCTCTGGAGAACATGGATAGGTGACATTTCCAGTCGGAACCCTTCGTCAGACTGATTGTGGTAGAGTGGAGGTGACAACAAAGCTCGGAGGGCCAGGGCGAAGCCTAGTGAGTGATAGGTGGATACGTGAGGGGAGTGAAGGGAATCTCAGGCTGAAGAAGGGCCTCGACCCCAAACATCACCTATTCCTTTTCTCCAGAGATGCTGCCTGACCCTGCTGAGTTACTCCAGCACTTTGTGTCTTTTATTGGTCTACACTAGCATCTGCAGTTCATTCCTATACACAGAGTTTTTTGATAGGCTGATGTTTGGACAAAGGCCAGATGAAAAGACAAAAGGTGTGAGATAAGGATAGAAGAGGTATGAATTGTGAAGCTTGGACTATCTTTAATCTGACTACTGGACTTTATCTCAAGTTCAAGTTCAAGTGAGTTTATTGTCATGTGTCCCTGATAGGACAATGAAATTCTTGCTTTGCTTCAGCACAACAGAACATAGTAGGCATTGACTACAAAACAGATCAGTGTGTCCATATATCATTATATAAATATATACACACATGAATAAATAAACTGATGAAGTGCAAATAACAGATAATGGGCTATTAATGTTCATAGTTTTGTCCGAGCCAAGTTTAATAGCCTGATGGCTGTGGGGAAGTAGCTATTCCTGAACCTGGTCGTTGCAGACTTCAGGCTCCTGTACCTTCTACCTGAAGGTAGCAGGGAGATGAGTGTGTGGCCAGGTTGGTGTGGGTCCTTGATGATACTGCCAGCCTTTTTGAGGCAGCGACTGCGATAGTTCCCCTCGATGGAAGGGAGGTCAGAACCGATGATGGACTGGGCAGTGTTTACTACACTTTGTAGTCTTTTCCTCTCCAGGGCGCTCAAGTTGCCGAACCAAGCCACGATGCAACCGGTCAGCATGCTCTCTACTGTGCACCTGTAGAAGTTAGAGAGAGTCCTCCTTGACAAACCAACTCTCCGTAATCTTCTCAGGAAGTAGAGGCGCTGATGTGCTTTCTTAATAGTAGCATCAGTGTTCTCGGACCAGGAAAAATCTTCAGAGATGTGCACGCCCAGGAATTTAAAGCTCTTGACCCTTTCAACCATCGATCCATTGATATAAACGTGACTGTGGGTCCCCATCCTACTCCTTCCAAAGTCCACAATCAGTTCCTTGGTTTTGCTGGTGTTGAGTGCCAGGTTATTGTGCTGGCACCATATGGACAGTTGCTCGATCTCTCTTCTGTACTCTGACTCATCCCCATCAGTGATACGTCCCACAACAGTGGTGTCGTCAGCGAACTTGATGATCGAGTTCGCACTATGGCCAGCTATGCAGTCATGAGTATAGAGTGAGTACAGCAGGGGGCTGAGCACGCAGCCTTGAGGTGCTCCCATGCTGATTGTTATCGCGTCTAACACATTTCCACCAATACGAACAGACTGTGGTCTGAGAATGAGGAAGTCGAGGATCCAATTGCAGAGGAATGTGCAGATACCCAGTTCTGCGAGTTTGGTAACCAGCTTGGAGGGGATGATTGAATTAAATGCCGAGCTGTAATCGATGAATAACAGCCTGACATATGAGTTTTTGTTGTCCAAGTGGTCCAGAGCGGAGTGGAGGGCCAGCGAGATCGCATCCACCGTTGATCTGTTGTGGCGGTAAGCGAACGGCAGTGGGTCCAGGTTTTTGTCGAGGTAGGAGTTGATTTGCACCATGATCAACCTCTCAAAGCACTTCATCACCACAGATGTTAGTGCCTGTGGTGATGATCTTGAACTGAATAATACATTAATACAATACAAATTTATTTGTCACATGCACCAACTAAGGCACAGTGAAATGAATTTGCCATGCAGCGATACAATTGAAAAAGATCCCTCACCATGTATCTGTATACTGTGGACGGCTTGATGGTAATCATGTATAGTCTTTCCGCTGACTGGATAGCACGCAACAATAAAGCTTTTCACTGTACCTCGGTACATTTGACATTAAACAAAACTAAACTAGAGGAAGGAATGTAGGTGGGAGGAGGGGGGGAGGGGGGAAATGGATGCACGTCAAGGTAGGGGAGAGGGGAGAGGGGAGAGAGGGAGGGGGAGGGAGGGAGAAGAATGCGTGGCTGTATTCTGTGTTCATACTGTTAGGTTAGAGGCGGCACCAGGGACCCGGGTTCGATCCTGACCTCTGGTGCTGTCAGTGCGGAGTTTGCATGCTCTCCCCGTGACCGCGAGGGTTTTCTCCGGGTGTTCCGGTTTCCTCCCGCACTGCAAAAGATGTGCAGATTTGCGGGTAAAATTGGCTTCTGTAAATTGTCCGTAGTGTGTGATTTTGAACTAGTATACGGGGATCGCAGGTGGGCGCGTACCCGATGGGCCGAATGGCCTGTTTCAACGCTGTATCTCCAAATTAAATGAGGTTGTAAGCAACACAAGTGGTATCCTTGACAATAGACACTAAAAGTTGGAGTAATTCAGCGGGGCAGACAGCATCTCTGGAGAAAAGTAGATGATGTTTCGTGTCGAGACCATCCTTCAGACGAAGACTTGGTTCTGATTAAATTCTCCCCTATCGTAGGGGGAACCCCCTCCTTGGTGACTCACTGGTTAAGTTTCTCTCCCGCGCTGACTTCTGAAATCCTCTCGTCTGCCACTAAAATTGTGTAACATTGTCATAATCCAATAATGAGGATTACTCAATTACACATGAAAAGATCAATTATCACATAATGCTGGAGTAACTCAGCGGGACAGGCAGCATCTCTTGAGAGAAGGAATGGGTGAAGTTTTGGGTCGAGACCCTTCTTCAGACTGAGCGTCAGGGGAGAGGGAAACGAGAGAGATAGACGATGATGTAGAGAGATATAGAACAAATATATGAAAAATATATGAAATATGAAAGATAGGCAAAAAAGTAATGATGATAAGGGAAACAGGCCATTGTTTAGCTGTGGGGCTAGGTGAAAATGAGTTACAGACAACGAGACTCAATAAGACGAGTAATAGAAGCTGGTATGACTTGGGTGGGGGAGGGATGGGGAGAGAGGGGATGCAAGGGTTACTTGAAGTTAGAGAAATCAATATTCATACCGCTGGGTTGTAAGCTGCCCAAGCGAAATATCAATTGTTGCTTTTGTCAAATGAGTCGGCTGTTGGGAGTGAGCGCTTGGCTGCGTTAAGCAACTGTCCCACAGCTGTGGTGTGCCCACGGGCTTCCTTCCTCATGTCATCCTCAGGACCGCTCATCGATCCCCTCCCCTCTCTAACATCTGCGGAGATTCCCCGCACTGATAGCACGTCTATTATTCATCGCGGAACCACAAGCTCATGAATCAAAGGATGACTCTTATAAAATACTCTGGGCTCCGACCTTGCTTCGAGCAGCTTCCTGGTTTCGTCATGGTTATAATGAGAGGATGTGGCGAGGAGCGATCTCATTTAGCACAGCCCGACTCTACAACAGTCTGACCCATACCCTCAGCAGCATGGCATGGAGAGGAGTCCTACTGGGTAAGTACATACAGTTAGGTGCCTTTTATCTAAAGATAGGTGTGAACACTACAGTGTACCACACTATTGAAATTGTCTGATGTGTTTTTGCACAGTTTGTATATATTTGTTATTCTGAATAAAACTTACTTTTGAAGTAAAAGCCCTGTAAGATTTACTGTAATCCACTACCCCATCTAGAGAATAATTTTCTCCTGCCGATATTCTTCTTTTATTGAAACAAGGCTTCAAGGATAGTGATTTAATTTTCGATTCACTGCCTTTGCTAATCCATTATGTTACTGTATCAAAGCCACATCACTATTCTGAGCATTGGCTCAGCGGGTCTGATTTAGAACAGACTCGTTCTTTTAGATCTTTAAGTATTGTGGAGGCTGCAGTCTGTTTCCAAGTCGGGACAGCTGAGCTGGTGCTGAGAACAGTGAAGCGCATTTTGATATTCTAGAGATGGAGCAAGGATTTTCAACAAGAACGAGAGCAGTAACCAGGACATCGCTTGTCCTTTGCTTGTAACTCGGCAACTTGTCGCGATCTGGAATTCATTGCCTTCAAAGGTTGGTGGAAGCAGATTATGAAGAAGAATTAAAACACTGGGGGGAAAAAAAGAAAGAGCAAGCTGAAATAGCAGGAAAGGGATCTGCTAATCTGCTTTGAAACAAAACAATGAAAAGTTATTTTAATAACATTTTCTGCTACCAAAATGTGATTTTTCAGTGCTAGTTATTTTTGAGTTTAATTATTTATTGATTTATTCTTTCTTTCTAATGGACGAGAAATGGCAAGTAGTTAGGAAAGTGGTAACTGTAAAGATAGACACAAAGTGCTGGAGTAACTCAGCAGGTCACCTATTCCTTCTCTCCCCCACACAAGGTCCCCCTTTGTTCTCTCACCGTCCCCCCCACACCGGGTCCCCATTGTCTTCCCATAGAAGGAATGGGTGACGTTTCAGGTTGAGACCCTTCTGTTTTGTGCCCTGCATTTCACTTCATCCCCTGGCACATGGAAGATATCTCTCCAGAGAGTGCTACTGGACACGTCTTGTTCTGTTGGCAGTGATCTTGCATTTTTTATGGTGAAGGACTTATAGTTTCCAAATTGCTGTTGTCACTTGATGTAATGAAAAGCAACTGCAGATGCTGGTTTATACCAAAGATAGACACAAAAAGCTGGAGTAACTCAGTGAGTCAGGCAGCATATGGAGAAAACGGATGGGTGATGTTTCGGGTCGGGACCCTTCTCCAGTCATAAGTTCATACGTTCATAAGTTCAGGAGCAGAATAAGGCCATTCAGCCCATCAAGCCAGAGGACATAGGTTTAAGATGAAGGGGAAAAGATTTAATAGGAATCTGAGGGGTAACTTTTGCACACAAATGGTGGTGGGCGCATGGAACAAGCTGCCAGAGAAAGTAGTTGAGGCTAAGACTATCTCAATGTTTAAGAAACAGTTAGGCAGGTACATGGATAGGACAGATTTGGAGGGATATGGGCAAACGCAGCGGTGAGACAAGTGTGAATGGTCAATGTTGGCCGGTATGGGCAAGTTGGGCCGAAGGGCCTGTTTCTCGCTGTTTCGCTGATTAGACTTTGCTGGCTTTACCTAGCACTAATCATGTATTACCTATTTACCTAGTACTAATTATTCCCTTATCATGTATCTATACATTGTAAATGGCTCTATTGTAATCGTGTATTGTCTTTCTGCTGACTGGATAGCACGCATGCAACAAAAGCTTTTCACTGTACCTCGGTACACGTGACAATAAACTAAAGTGAACTGAACTAAGTTTACTCCGCCATTCAATCATGGCTGATCTACCTCTCCCTTTCAATCCCATTCTCCTGCCTTCACCCCATAACCCCTGACACCCGTACTAATCAAAAATCTGCGGTCACGGTGGCGCAGCGGTAGAGTTGCTGCTTTACAGTGAATGCAGCGCCGGAGATCCGGGTTCGATCCCGACTACGGGTGTTGTCCTTACGGAGTTTGTACGTTCTCCCCGTGACCTGCGTGGGTTTTCTCCGAGATCTTCGGTTTCCCTCCCACACTCCAAAGACGAACAGGTTTTTAGGTTAATTGGCTTGGTAAATGTTTTTTTTTAAATTGTCCCTAGCGGGTGTTAATGTGCGGGGATCGCTGGTCGGCGCGGACCCGGTGGGCCAAAGGGCCTGTCTCCGCGCTTTATCTCTAAAACTAAAAAGCTAAAACCATAAAAATATTTTAAAAATATCCACTGGCTTGGCCTGAACCGTTAATTATCTATATTCCCCAGAGATGCTGCCTGACCCACTGAGTTACACGGAATTTTGTGTCTATCTTTACCAGTTCCACTTTCCTGCCCACTTGTCAAGTCTCTTTCTTCAGGAAGAAAGAATGAATCAATAAATAACCTGGCTCAAAAATAACAAACAATGAAACATTACATTTTTTGGACAAGAAACAGTATTATCAAAATAACCCCATTGTTCCACTTTGGTGCAGATGACAATTAAATGCTCTTGACTTTTGAACGTCTTGAGGTTTAGGTTTGTTGGTGTCACATGTATTGAGTACTATGAAAGGCTTTGTTTGGCGTGATCAAATAATGCAACACATGGATATGGGTCTCGACCCGAAACGTCACCTCTCCTTCTCTCCAGAGATGCTGCCTGACCCACTGAGTTAGTCCAGCATCTTGTATCTATACATAGACACAATCAGGCGTTGTTGGCCATTGCACATCCCATTTTGGGATTATTTTTTTTTGTTTAATATTTTTTATATGGATGTCTTTGTTAGTTTATTATGTTCTACGTTTACAGATCTGTTATGCTGCAGCAAGTAATAATTTAATAGTTCTATTTTATTGGCACATTTGATAATTAAACATGCTTGATTCACGAACGTAGCAGCGTTGTATAAAAAGAAACAGACTGTTCCTTCTTGTTTCCGAATGGTGCAGAACAATTCTAGTCTAGTTTAGTTTAATTTATAATTGTCACTTGTACCGAGGTACAGTTAAAGCCCCTGTCCCACTTAGGCGATTTTTTCGGTGACTACAGGCGACTAGGCTGTCGCCACATGGTCGCGGGGTGACGCCTGTATGGTCGTGAGTCGTCTCCTCAAGCCGCCTAAAGAGTTGTAACGTTTTTCTGGTCGCCACTGGATTTTGAAATGTTGAAAACTTTTCGGCAACTGTGGGCTTGACGTAGCTTGTCTTCTCCTGACGTACGTGCTGTCGTAGGTTGTCGCCAGGATGACGCAGGTTGTTGCCAGGTGACATTGGTTGTTGCCGGTGTTGACTTTGGTGAATTCCATTGGCGACTACCTACATCAACCGGCGACAGGTACCGGCGACTGAATTCTCTTCAGTTGTCGCCGACAGGGTCTTAGCTTGTCGCGGGTGGACGTAGGTTGACTTTGGTTGTCGTAGGTTGTTGCCTGTGTGGCCGTAGGTTTTCGTAGGTGTGGTCGTAGATGGACGTCCTAATGGGTCGCCGGTTGTCGGTAGCTTGACGTCAATGAGTTGGTTGGTTGTCGTAGCTTGTGGTAGACATTGTCGTAGGGGGGGGTCCAGTCACCACTTTTTCGGCGACCTGTTACCACTGTGACAGTCGCCGGCAGTCGCCGAAAAAATCGCCTAAGTGGGACAGGCCCTTAAAAAGCTTTTCTGTTACATACTATCCAGTCAGTGAAAAGACTATTCATGATTACAATCAAGCCACCCACAATGTTCAGATATAGGATAAACTTTACTGTTACAGGGTGGAAATAGGCCCTTCGGCCCAACAAGTCCTTGCTGACCAGCTATCATCCCGTACACTAACACTATCCTAAGCACTTGGGACAAGCTACAATTTTACCAAAGCCAATTAACCTACAAACCCAAGTTTTTGAAGTGAGGGAGGAAACCGGATCACCCAGAGAAAACCCACGGAGTCACAGGGAAAACATACAAACTCTATACAGACAAGCACCCGCAGTAAGGATTGAACCCGGGTCCCTGGCACTGTAAGGCAGCAGCTCTACCTGCTGCACCAACGTGCCACCCTTGCGATAAAGGGAATAATGTTTAACATAGTTAGAGTGGAAATGCTGCTGTTGAAATAAAGATTTAAAAGAGTGGAGCGATTACAATGAATGATGTAGATCCACATCTGGGAGGAGCAGGCAGAGACTCGCCAGGCTTGGATGCCATCTTGCACATCTTGCACTATACGTTATTCCCTTTATCCTGTATCTGTAAACTGTAAATGGCTCGATTGTAATCATGTATTGTCTTTCCGCTGACTGGTTAGCACGCAACAAAAGCTTTCCACTGTACCTCTCTACATGTGACAATAAACTAAACTAAACTAAATTAGGACTGACGATGTTGGAGCGATATTGTGGCACGGATTAGCGGTCACGAGTTTACCGAGAGAACCAACTACCAGATCGAAACCACGAGGGTGACAACAGAGGTGCAGGTTTGTCCTGAGGTTAGTTGGCTGAGGTTTGTAGCTACAAACACACACACCAGTGAGTGGATTAGGGCACCAGACTCAAGGAGTGAAGTCCTTCTGTTAGAACGCGGGTATTCTGGTCCTCAACTGAGGGAGTGGGTTTGAATCCCACTCCTGACAATAGATTTTAACAGACCATCAAACAACAGTAGGGAGGTTGGGGATAGCATCAAGCAGGAAATTAGGGATGCATGTAGCAAAGGTACAGCGGTTATCATGGGTGACTTTAATCTACATATAGATTAGGCCAACCAAATTGGTAACTGCGCTGAGGAGGAGGATATCCTGGATGGTTTTTTTAAACCAATATATAGAAGAACCGATAGAGGGCAGGCCTTCCTAGACTGGCTATTATGTAATGAGGAAGGATTAGTTAGCGATCTTGTTATGCAAGGCCCCTTGGGCAACAGTGACCACAATATGGTGGAATTCTACATTAGGATGGAGAGTGACACGGTTAATTCAGAGACTAGAGTCCTGAACTTAAAGAAAGGAGACTTTGAAGGTATGCGATGGGAATTGGCTAGGATAGACTGGCAAATTATACTTAAAGGGTTGACAGTGGAGATGCAATGGCAAAGATTTAAAGACCACATGGATGAACTCCAAACATTGGTCATCCCTGTCTGGCGAAAAAGTAAAATGGGGAAGACGGCTCAACCATGGCTAACGAGGGAAATCAAGGATAGTGTTAAATCCAAGGAAGAGGCAGATAAATTGGCCACAGGAAGCAGCAAACCAGAGACTGGGAGAAATTTAAAACTCAACAGAGGAGGGCAAAGGAGTTAATTAAGAGGGGGGGGGGGGGGAAGAGCAAGAAAGAAAGCTTGTGGGGAATGTAAAAACTGACTGTAAAAGTTTCTTTAGGTATGTAAAAAGGAAAAGATTAGTGAAGAAGAATGTAGTGAAGAAGAATACAGTCAGAGACAGGTGAATTTATAAAGGGAAACAAGGAAATGGCAGAACAGTTAAACGAGTACTTTGGTTCTGAGTCTGAAGAAGGGTCTCGACCCGAAACGTTGCCTATTTCCTTCGCTCCAAAGATGCTGCCTCACCCGCTGAGTTTCTCCAGCATTTTTGTCTAACTTTGGTTCTGTCAATTACTTTCATTTCAACAATTACAAATAAAATATAAACTCGGAAATAATCAATATTTTAAATATTTTCAAATATGCGACTATTTGAAAAAATATACAAAAGATCACTATAATAACCCAGCAGATGTATTGGATGAGGCAATGCAGATAAAAGCTGAATCAGCAAACTTAATATCATATTTGTATAATATTATCTTAAATGTACAAATACCATCTACGGAGGGTATCAGAAGAGACTGGGAACAAGAGTTAGCTATTAAAATTTGAAAGGAAAGTTGGAATGAACACTTATTAAACGTGCATAAATGTTCGATTAATGTGAGACACACTTTAATACAATTTAAAATTTTACATAGATTATATTATTCGAAAACAAAAATTCATAACATTTTCCCAAATGTATCATCTATTTGTGATAAATGTCAATCCCAAGAAGCTACTATAGCGCACTCATTCGTTTTCTGTACAAAAATTCAAAAATTTTGGAATGAAATTTTCGAAATCTTTACAAAATTATTTAAAATATGACTGATACCCAAAGCAGAATGGATTATCTTCGGAATAACGGAAGATGGTCCAGAACTAAATGTGTTTCAAAAGAAACTAATAGACTACGGGTTAATAACTGGAAAAAAGCTAATTCTAAAATTTTGGAAGAAGGCTCCAATACCAACTATAAACATGTGGATTTCAAATATGTTCGAAACATTACACCTAGAAGATATAAGACTCCTCCTAGCAGGTAAACCAGATCACTTCCACCTGACGTGGTCTGCATTTATAGAATTATTATAAATATAGGGTGCAAAGATACCTTAAAAAAAAAATTGAGGTCAGGTAAGGGGGGATGATAGTTGAAGAGTTGGTATGTCCCATTTGCGTAATGCTCATAAAAATATTTGTTTCTCTTTTTTTCCTCTTTCTCTTTCTCTTTCTTTTCTAGGGTCTATTTCTTAACTCTTTTTCTTTTGTTTTTAATTTTGTTCTTATAGGGTCTTCGTCCTTTTTTGTTGTCACATTTTCTACACTCACTTTTTCCTTCACTTTCTTCTTTCTTTCAATCTTTTCCTTTTAGTAGTGTAAAAAATAAATGGAGTACATTAATTGTAAGAAGACATAAGTGACGAGTACTAATGTATGTGGTTGTAATGTAATGTACTTCTAATAAATTTAAAAAAAAAAAAAAAAAAGAACCTTGTAGATGGGACATGTTGGTCGATGTGGGCCAGTTGGGCCGAAGGGCCTGTTTCCACACTGCATGAGTCTACAACTATGATCTACAAGGTGCGGGCCCAGCTGATGTTGTTACAAAAGAGCTTTGATCTAATTACTTTACACTAAAACCTACTGGGGTATAATGCAGGGAAATGTGGGAAGAAGGAACTGCAGATGCTGGTTTACACCAAAGATAGACACAAAATGCTAGAGTAACTCAAGAGTAAAAAAAGAAGAAGAATGTAGTGAAGAAGAATACAGTCAGAGACAGGTGAATTTATAAAGGGAAACAAGGAAATGGCAGAACAGTTAAACGAGTACTTTGGTTCTGAGTCTGAAGAAGGGTCTCGACCCGAAACGTTGCCTATTTCCTTCGCTCCAAAGATGCTGCCTCACCCGCTGAGTTTCTCCAGCATTTTTGTCTAACTTTGGTTCTGTCTTCACTAAGGAAGACACAAACAATCTCCCGGAAATATTAGGAAACGAGGATCTAATGGGAGGGAGGAACTGAAGGGAATTAACATTAATCAGACAATGGTGTTAGGTAAACTGTTGGGACTGAAGGCAGATAAATCCCCAAGGCCTGATGGTCTGCATCCCAGAGTACTCAAGGAGGTGGCCCTAGAAATCGTGATCATTTTCCGTTATTCTCTCAACTCTGGACCAGTTCCTGTGGACTGGAGGATAGCCAATGTAACTCCACTTTTTAAGAAAGGAGGGAGAAAGAAAATGTGGAATTATAGACCAGTTAGCCTTACATCGGTAGTGGGGAAGATGCTGGAGTCAATTATTAAAGATGTTATAGCAGCGCATTTGGAAAGCAGTGACGGGTTCGGTCAAAGTCCGCATGGATTTATGAGGGGGAAATCATGCTTGACTAATCTTCTGGAATTTTTTTGAGGATGTAACAAATGGAATAGATAAGGGAGAGCCAGTGGATGTGGTGTATCTGGACTTTCAAAAAGCCTTTGACAAGATCCCACACAAGAGATTAGTGTGCAAAATTAGAGCACATGGTATTGGGGATAGGGTATTGACATGGATAGAGAACTGGTTGGCAGACAGTTAGATTTAGCTTTTAGGACTAAGGGAATCAAGGGATATGGGGAGAAAGCAGGAACGGGGTACTGATTTTGGATGATTAGCCATGATCATATAGAATGGCAGTTCTGAGACGAAGGGCTGAATGGCCTCCTCCTGCAACATTTTTCTGTGTTTCTATGTTTCTATGTGATCTTAGATTGCCAACGGTGGCATAGCTTTGAGTTGGGAAAATACTGCAGTAATCTTCTGTGGAAACACGACAGTCCTAGTAACTGAGGCGGAGGAAGAGCGTGGGGACGAAAGGCCCTGTCCCACTTACGTGTCCTTGGCACGCAAATTACGCAACCTCGTGGTCGCGTTGAGGCGCACGGGCATCGTGTGGCTGCGCGGGGCCGGTCCCACTTAGAAGCGCAGAGGGGTATGTAGTTGTGCGCGACATCGCTCGGGGCTACGAAATTTTTGTAGTGAACGAAATCTTCGTGCGCCAACGGCCTGTCGCGGAACTGATGGCCAAAGTGGGACAGGCCCAAGACCCTGGCACGACGCAACATCTCACCTTCAACAGCAGCAGAAGCAGGCAAACGATCGCCAAACTCGGCCTGGGGCTCACGGCCGTTGCGGTCCAGATCCGCCCCCACTTCTACTCCCAGAGCTGGGCCAAGAAAATTGAAGATAGACACAAAATGCAGGAGTAACTCAGCGGGACCGGCAGCATATCTCTGGAGAGAAGCAGTGGGTGACGTTTCAGGTCAAGACCCTTCTTTTCAGACTGAAGAAGAGTCTTGACCCGAAACGTTACCCATTGCTTCTCTCCAGAGATGCTGCCGGTCCCGCTGAGTTACTCCAGCTTCGTGTCCATCTTCAAATGACATCACGGGCTCCAGACGGCTGTGCGTACGCATAAAATCGCGCCCGACCTTCACGGGACTGTCGCGGCTCAACGCGACCAACGAGGTCGTGTCATTTGCGTGCCAAGGACACGTAAGTGGGACAGGCCCTTAAAGCTTTACATTAGAGATACAGCATGGAAGCAGGCCGTTTGGCCCATGAGTCCACGCCAACAAGCGATCACCCCGTACACAAGGGACAATAAACAATTTAGAGAAGCCGATTACGCAACAAAAGCTTTTCACTGTACCTCGGTACACATCACAATGAACTGAACTAAACGAAACTAAACTAACCTACAAACCTGTACGTCTTCGGAGTGTGGGAGGAAACCGGAGCGCCCGGAGAAAACATACGCGGTCACGTGGAGAAGGTACAATGGACAATAGACGATAGGTGCATTCGGCCCTTAGGCTCTACAAACTCTGTACAGACAGCACCTGTGGTCGTGTTTGAACCCAGGCCTCTGGCGCTGTGAGGCAGCAACTCTACCACTGCGCCACCATGCACTGTGTCAGAGCTGTCTGAATGCATTGTGCTTTGATCAATCAACAGCTAGAAGATTAACCATTTAATGTCCAACATTGATTCTACTGTCTGCTCTAAATTCGCTGGGCTCAAACAGGGCATGTTTAAAATCATGAGGGGGATAGGGTGAATGCACAGTCTTTATCCTAAACCAGCATCTACAGTTCCATGTATAATCTTTGACCCACGATCGGGGAATCATAAACCAGAGGATACGGGTTTAGGTGAGAGGGGAAAACATTTAATAAGAACCCGAGGGTTAACTTTTTCACACAGAGGGTGGTGGATGTGTTACGACTCCCGAATGCAGGTACTTCAGAGCCGCGTAACATAGTTCAAAAACCAGGTTTAAGTTCAAAAATAGTTTTAATTATTCAATGGAACACAAAACCCAAACCTGATTCAAACAACCCAGTCAGGGATATGGATGGGACTGACAAACAATTAAACAGTGCTCCAGCCAGCCACGTGATGGACCGTCGAACCAGAGACTCTAAAACCTGCCTAAAGATATATAACCCTGAAACAAAATACACGAAAACACTAAGGTCAGCCCTTATCCGTCCCAATTCACTATTTGATAATAAGTATTTGAAAAAGTACACAAAGTTCTATGCCATGTGGCCAGGCCTTCCGCAGCTCACTCCAGCAGTCAGCTCACAAGGCAGGGTCGACAAAGAAGAGAGAGAATTCTGGGCGGTTCTGGTATTTATGCTTCAGATGAGTCACCGTCACCTGATGCAGCTTGGCCAACCGGGTACAGGAGCCTTTTAACCCTTTGATTCCAGACTCACATCCACAAGGCCTGCACTCGGGAAAGAAACAGAGAAAGGTAAGTACATAGCATTCACCAGGGGGGGGAGCGCCTAACAGATGTATGGAACGAGCTGCCAGAAGAGGTAGTTGAGGCTGGGTCTATCCCAACGTTTAAGAGACAATTAGACGGGTACATGGATAGGACAGGTTTAGGGGGATGTTGGCCAATTAGAGGCAGGTGGGCCATCTTGGTCAGAATGGACGAGTGGCCTGTTTCCGTGCTGTACGACTCTCTGTCAGATGATTCCGTTGGTCTCTAAGCTGTATCGCCACCAGCCCAGTGCCTAAGAAAGGCTCCATGAGAGGAAGGACAATGCAGTGCTAACATTTATATCGAGAGGACAAGAATATGAAAGCAGGGATGTAATGCTGAGGCTCTATAAGGCGCTGGTCAGGCCGCATTTGGAATATTGTGAGCAGCTTTGGGCTCACTATGAGGAAGGATGTGT
Source organism: Malacoraja senta (assembly GCA_038087875.1). Taxonomy (NCBI): domain Eukaryota; kingdom Metazoa; phylum Chordata; class Chondrichthyes; order Rajiformes; family Rajidae; genus Malacoraja; species Malacoraja senta. Next base: position 8,374,429 of record CM075992.1, read on the forward strand.
TGGCATTGGAGAGGGTCCTGAGGAGGTTTACAAGAACGAACCCAGGGATGATAGGGTTAACCTATGAGGAGCATTTTGATAGCGCTATGCCTGTACATGCTGGAGTGTAGAAGCATGAAGGGGGACCTCATTGAAACCTAGTAATAATGAAAGGCTTGGATAGAGTGGATGTGGAAAGGATATTTCCACTAGTGCGAGAGTCTTGGACCAGAGGGCATAGCATCAGTACCAGAGACGTGGGTTCGATCCTGACTACGGGTGCTGTCTGTACGGAGTTTGTCCGTTTTCTTGTGAGCGCCTGGGTGCTCCGGTTTCCTCCCATACTCCAAAGACATTCAGGTTTGCAGGTTAATTGGCTTGGTATAAATGTAAATTGTCCCCAGTGTGTGTGTGGGATAGTGCTAGCGTGCGGGGATCGTTGGGCCGAAGGGCCTGTTTCCGCGCTGTATCTCTAAACTAAACTAAACTGGGCTGCATCTACAACTCTCGGCAGTTCCTTGCAGGCTTGGTCAGAGCTGTTTCCAAACCAAGTTGTGATGCAAGCCGACTGCATGGTTCCTCTGGTGCGTCTGTGGAAGTTGGTAAGAGTTGCTGGAAATGTGCTGAGGTTCCGCATCGTCCTGAGGAAGTGGAGGCTTGGTTAGGCTGGTGGTGATGTCACATGGCGGGACGTGGTCTACACATGACTCAGTGATGTGGACCTTCTGCGGTGAACGAGATCTGTATTTGGATCTCGCTACTTATCATCCAACCGTTTTCAATCATCTTCCCAGCCATTGCCTCTCCTCATAGACACAAGGACCGAGTGGTCACGGAGGCGCAGCGGTAGAGTTGATGCTTTACAGCGAATGCAGCGCCGGAGACCCGGGTTTGATCCTGACTACGGGCGCTGTCTGTACAGAGTTTGTACATTCTCCCCGTGACCCGCGTGGGTTTTCTCCGAGATCTTCGGTTTCCTCCCACACTCCAAAGACGTACAGGTTTGTAGGTTAATTGGCTTGGTAAATGTAAAAATTGTTCCTAGTGGTGTAGAATGGTGAGTGTAGGCTGGTCGGCGCGGACCCGGTGGGCCGAAGGGCCTGTTTTCGCGCTGTATCTCTGAACTAAACTAAACTGCAGATGCTGGACTCTTGCATAGAATACAAAGTGCTGGAGTAACTCAGTGGGTCTGGCAGTAATTTGAAGTTATCTAGAAATGGAGAATTCAATGTTCATACCATTGGGTTGTAAGCTACTCAAGTAGAATATAAGGTGCTTTAGATCACCCTGCACACTAGCACTATCCTACACACTAGGGACAATTTCTGATAGCCAATTAACCTACAAACCTGCACTTCTTTGGAGTGTAGGAGGAAACCGGAGATCCTGGAGAAAACCCTTGCGGATCATGGGGAGAACGTACAAACTCTGCACAGACAATGCCCGTAGTCGGGATCGAACCCGGGTCTCTGCCGCGGTGAGGCAGCAACTCTGCCGCTGTGCCACCGTGCTGTTCCCCCAGTTTGTGTGCCGCCGCACTCTGGCAGTGGAGGAGGCCCAGGACAGAAAGGTCAGTGTGGCAATGGGAAGGGTTAAAATGGTTGGCAACGGGGAGATCCAGCATGCTGGTTTACAAAAAATGGGAGGTGGATACAGGTGAGGTTGGGAGTTTTGAGTTCAAATGCCACCTATCCCATGGTTGCTAAACACTTCAACTCCCCCTCCTATTCCCACACTGACCTTTCTGTCCTGGGCCTCCTCCACTGTCAGAGTGAGGCCCAGCGCAAATTGGAGGAACGGCACCTCATATTTTGTTTGGGCAGCTTACACCCCAATATGAATATTGACTTCTCCAACTTCAAGTAACCCTTGCTTTCCCTCTCTCTCTCCATTCCTCCCCCATCCTAGTTCTCTGACCAGTCCGTCCGTCCCCCGATTAAATTTTACATAGTATGCCTCGTTGTCACCTTCCCCTGGCGAACAAGGTCAAAGTTTCCAGGTCAAGGTCATTTTATTGTCACATGTACCAATTAAAGGACAGTGATATGCGAATTACCATACAGCCATACAAAAAAAAAAAGCAACAAGACACACACTACATAAAAGTTAACATCCACCACAGCGCATTCACCACATTCCTCACTGTGATGGAAGGCAAAAAAGTCCAATCTTTTTCCTCTTTTATTCTCCCGCGGTTGCGGCAGTCGAACCATCCGCAGTCGGGGCGATCGAAGTATCCGCAGCCGGTGGTCGAAGCCCCCGTGGCTTGGAGCTCCCGAAGTCGGTCTCTAACCAGAGACAGCAAGCTCCGCGATGTTAAAGTCCGCAGGCTCCCGCGGTTGGAGCTCTCGAAGTCGGTCTCCAGCAAAGGCGGCCAACTCCTCAACTCAAATCTATTCAACATTTTCTTTCACCTTTGATCTCTCGTTTTCACACTTTACCCTTCCATATCTTTGTGTCTCCCTCTCCCCTGACTCAGTTTGAAGAAGGGTCTCATAGAAACAGAAAATAGGTGCAGGAGGAGGCCATTCGGCCCTTCGAGCCAGCACCGCCATTCATTGTGATCACGGCTGATCGTCCCAAATCAATAACCCGTGCCTGCCTTCTCCCCATATCCCTTGATTCCACTAGCCCCGAGAGCTCTATCTAACTCTCTCTTAAATCCATCCAGTGATTTGGCCTCCACTGCCCTCTGTGGCAAGGAATTCAACAAATTCACAACTCTCTGGGTGAAAACGTTTTTTCTCACCTCAGTCTGAAATGGCCTCCCCTTTATTCTAAGACTGTGGCCACTGGTTCTGGACTCGCCCAACATTGGGAACATTTTTCCTGCATCAAGTTTGTCCAGTCCTTTTATTTTTTATTTTTTTTTTTTTTTTTTTTTTTTTTTTTTTTTTTTTTTTTTTTTTTTTATTTTTTATTTTTAGAAGTACGGTAGATTACAGTAATGTACAACACGTATATATTAATACATTTTTTGTACCGCTTCACTTTTTTAAACTTTAAGAAAGAAAAAGAAAGAAGTAAGAAAAGTGAAGAAAGTGCACAAAGGTTGTGAAGTCCTTTTATAATTTGATATGTTTCTATAAGATCCTCGACCTGAAACATCACCCATTCCTTCTCCCCAGAAATGCTGCCTGTCCCGCTGAGTTACTCCAGCATTTTGTGTCTATCTTCAGTGTAAACCAGCATCTGCAGGTCCTTCCTGCACCACCTATTTGTTCATTGTCCCTTGTTTATACTTGTTGTCTCCCTCGGTTGTATCATGGTGCTCTCTATGTGGTGTTCCCACAGCTCAACCTATGTTTAGTCCCAGAACCTCACTTGAAACCACTGTTTATTTTCACATGCTGCATTAAGACCATCACTCCCCATTTCTAGCCACTCTCATTCAACCCACGTAAACAAGGCACAGAAATTATTAAACAAAGTCTTCATCTACAAATATATCTTATTTGTCATTTCAAATTTATATAAGAGATTAATTACATTGGCAGCAAACATTGTCATCCAGAGAAAGCCAATCTCCTTTATAAATGCCACAGAGTCTTAGAGAGTCATAGACTCATACAGCATAAAACTGCACAATAACTTTCTCATTCAATGCACTGACTAGGGTTGCCAACTGTCCCGTATTAGCCGGGACATCCTGTATATTGGGCTAAATTGGTTTGTCCCACACGGGACCGCCCTTGTCCCGTATTTGACTGCTACTACTCGGGTCGAGGGGACTGCCGGGTCCGAGCGCCGCGAACGGCCCCGCCTCACCCGTCCTGACGTAGTGCAGCCCATGGAGTGCAGCAGCAGCAGCGCCTCGCCCGTGGCCCCGTCGGTCGGCAGCCCGGCCAGCTGTCCGACCTTCAGACCTTCGCTTACCACCGACACCACCACCCCTCCTTCTCATGGCCGACCATCGGTTCGTGAGTTGGATGGGGCGCCGGACTTTGCTCGCAACGTCGCGTGGCCCGGGCCAAAACTCCTCAGCTGGCCCGCCGGCTGGGCTTTGTGTGCAGTCCAGCACCCGGGCCAACTCATCATTCACCCAGCCACGGCCGAGTCAGTCAACATTTTTGCTGTCGGGAAATTGTCCCGTATTTTGACCTGTTGTCCCTTATTTGGGAGTGAGAAAGTTGGCAACCCTAACACTGACCCATGAAGGCCACCATACCATAGCCTTCATAGAGTCATAGAGTGATACAGAGTGGAAACAGGCCCTTCAACCAAACCAGCCCAAACAGGCCAAGCTACAGGTTTGGAGGGATATGTCCCAGCTACACTAGTCCCATCTGCCTGCGCTTGGTCCATATCCCTCCAAACCTGTCCTATCCATGTACCTGAAGGTTTTTAATATGTAAACAGCAATCAGTCCATGAATATTGGATAGTGGATTTGATAGAGGTTTCAATGGTTTCAAAGGTCTTTTATTGTCACGTGTACCAACATGTACAGTGATATGCGAATTACCATGCAGCCATACAGAAAAAAAGCAACAAGACACACAACTACATAAAAGTTAACATAAACATCCACCACAGCGGATTCCCCACATTCCCCACTGTGATGGAAGGCAAAAAAGTACAATCTTCTTCCTCTTTATTCTCCCGCGGTCGGGGCAGTCGAACCATCCGTTGGGGCGATCGAAACTCCTGGGTCGGGGTGATCGAATTTCCTGCGGCTTGGAGTTCCCGAAGGTCCTGACCAGAGACCGCGGGCTCCGTGATGTTAAAGTCCACAGGCACCCACGGTTGGAGCTCCGAGGTCGATCCCAAGCAAAGGAATCGCGGGCTCCACGATGGTAAGTCCGTAGGCTCCCCGCGGTAGAGCTCTCAAAATCGGTCTTCAGCAAAGGCCGCCAACTCCTCGATGTTAGGCCGCAGTTTGAACAAATCGCATCTCCGTCGAGGTAAGAGATTAGAAAAAGTTTCCCCCAGCCACCCCCCCTCCTGCACCCCCCATATAAAACAAGCTAAAGGACATGAAAAACATACATTTAACACAAACTATTAAAACACAAAGAAGGAAGGGACAGACAGACTGTTGGCGAGGCAGCCATTGCTAGCGCCACCCAGTGGTGTTTACGTTCAGGTGATCTCATAGAGGTCTACAGAATCATGAGAGGAATAGATTATGAGAACGCACAAAATCTCTTGCCCAGAATAGGCTTAAACCTTCAAAGTAGGGTTTACGAGATGTGTTTACCTCTTAAACCTGAGGACCAGAGGACAAGAGCTCAAGGTGAAGGGGAAAATATTTAATAGGAATCAGGGGTAACTTTTTCACACAAAGGGCGGTGGGTGTGTGGAACGAGCTGCCGGAGGAGGTAGTTGAGGCAGGGACTATCCCAACATTTAAGAAACATTTACAGTAGATGAATACATGGATGGGACACGTTTAGAGGGATATTGGCCAAACGCAGGCAGATTGAATTGAATTAGACTTTATTAATCCCCTTATTCAGGGGAAATTCAGATGTCCTTGCAGCACACTAATAAAAATACAACATAGCATTCAAAAAGAAGTTCAACACAAAAACATCCCCTCACAGTGGTCCCCACTGTGGGGGAAGGCACAAAGTCCAGTCCCCATCCTCTTGTCCACCCAGAGTCAGGCCTATTGAGGCCTCCACAGTCGCCGCCACGGCGCCCGATTTTCTCGCCGGGTGATGGTACTCCGGCGTCGGGAGAACCCCCAGCGGCTTGGAGTGCCAGGAACGGCCGCATTCCCACCGGAGACCGCAGCTTCCAAGCCAACAGACCGCGCCGGACGGAGCCCCACACACTGGCGATCTCAGCGAGAGATCCCAGGCTCCGGGATGTAACGTTCAGCGTCGCAGCTGGCCGCTCCACAGAACCGCGGCTCCACGATGTTCTCGTCGGCGGTCCCAGCATACTGGAGTTCCAGCGCGGCGACCCAGGAAAGGCATCGCCCGCTCCACGACAACGCTCCAGCGCTGCACCGCCGCCAAAGCCGATGTTCTGCGCCGTCGCCAAAGCCGATGTTCTGGCCAGGTCCCCTCAAGGAAACGTCGCTCCAGGACCCGCTGGTAGGCCGCAAGGACAGGTCGAAGGCGCTGCTCGGAGGAAGGCAACCCCTCTGACCAGGTAGGGACTTGAAAAGCAGTTTCACCCTTCCACCCCACCACCCCCCACACATAAAAAGATTAGGCCCCCTGACTGCACACTCAACGTACTAAAAATAATTAAAAAAGAAGGGAAAAAATACCGGACAGCTGCAGGACAGGCAGCCGTTCAGGACAGCGCCTCCTCAGGACGGTGGGACTAGTGTAGATGGGACATGTTGGCCGGTGTGGGCAAGTTGGGCCGAACCCCTGTGCTGTATCACTCTATTTTTTTTATTTTTTTAAATATTTTATTTATTAGAAGTAATGTACATTACAGTGATACAAGCCAAAAATAACATAATACATTTCCTGTACCACTTCTTGTTTTGAACTTTAAGAAGAAGAATAGAGAAAGTTAGATAAGATAGTAAGTGCGTGAAAGAGTGATCAGGAAAAACCCGTAGAAACGTAAAACACGAGAAAGAGTAAAAAAGAAAAACAAAGGAAAAGAAAAAGAAAAAATAGAAAACAGAAGATATAAGGAAGTAAAATAAGATAAAAAGGGATGTACCTACTCCGTATCTTTACACACCCCTCACCGGGTCCTGAAACCAGTTATTTTCAATGTTATGTTGCACCCTATGCTTGTAATAAGTTGATAAATGGAGACCAAATCTTTTGGAAATGGTCTGATTTGCCTGCTAGGAGGAATCTCATATCTTCGAGGTGTAACATTTCGGACATATTTGAAATCCACAATTTTATCGTTGGTGTGGGAGCGTTTTTCCAGAATTTAAGTATATGTTTTTTTGCCATTATTAAGCCATAATTAAGGAAGCTCTTTTGGAATGAAGTCAGCTCAAAGCTGGCTTCCATTGTTCCAAAAATAATCAATTCTGCGTTAGGTTTCAGTTTTTCACTCTATGAGTGGAATTTTGATCTCTGCTGAGTTTTCACGTTCTACCTGTGACTGCGCGAGTTTCCTCTGGGTGGAATATACCACAGTGGCAATTTCCGTTGACTTACATGGATATGGAAACACTCCCCATAATAGCGGCGCAGTAGCGCGGCAGGTAGAGCTGTTGCCTCACAGTGCCAGAGACCTGGGTTCGATCCTGACCTGAGGTGCTGTGTGTGTGTGTGGAGTTTGCACATTCTCTCTGTTCCCTGGGTGCTCTGGTTTCCTCCCACATCCCAAAGATGTGCGGGTTTGTAGGTTAATTGCTGGAGTTTGTAGGGTTTTGTAGGTCAATTCTGTAAATTGCCCCTAGTGTATAGGGAGTGGATGAGAAAGTGGGATAACATAGAACCAGTGTAAAGGGGGATGAAAGGTGGCGAGTTGGTATATCCCATTTGCGTGATGCTCATAATAGAGTACTTGTTTTTCTCTTTTCTCTTCTTTCTCTTTTTTCTTCTCTATGGTCTATCCCTTAATCTCTTCTCTCTAATTTCTCTTCTACAGGGTCTCTGTTCTTTCCTTTTGACACGCTTTTACACTATCACTATTTTCTTTCACTCTCTTTTTCTTAATTTCAACCTTTTCTTTTTATTAGCTTTAAAAAATGAAGGAGCACATTAATTGTAATAAGATATACGTGATGTGTACTAATGTAATTGTTTGTAATTTAATGTACTTCTAATAAATAAAATTAAAAAAACAAAACATAGAACCAGTGTGAATGGGTGATCAATGGTCAGCATGGACTCGATGGGTCGAAGGGCCTGCTATCTTGCTGTATCTCTAAATAAAGAGTTGCGTTCAACACAGGGGCATAGTTAGTAGAGGCACTGCCTCACTTCTCCAGTGACTGAACCTTAATCCTGACCTCGGCTGCTGTCTGTGTGGAGTTTGCACGTTCTCCCTGTGACTACGTGGGTTTCCTCTGGTTTTCTCCCACATCCCAAAGACGTGCGGGTTTGCAGATTACTTGGTCACTGTAAGTCGCCCCAAGTGAAAGAATCTTGAAGGGATTTAACGGCATGTGGGGGGAATATAATAGGGTTAGTGTAGGATTGGTTTTGAAGGGTGCTTCACGGGCCTGTTTCCATGCTGTACTGTCCTAAGATTAGTACGGGTGTCAGGGGTTATGGGGACAAGGCAGGAGAATGGGGTTGAGAGAGGAAGATGGATCGGCCATGATTGAATGGCGTAGACCTGATGGGCCGAATGGCCTCATTCTGCTCCAATCACATGAACTTATGATGGTACATAATGAACAGGAAATATTCAGATATACTTAAGAACATTACCGCAAAAAACTCCTTCAAAAGGCTTCACTACAGCGCATTTGGTTCACAAAGCAATGAAATACTTACTGTACAACATAAGTAACAGATACAGGAATAGGCCATTTATGTTGTATCTGGTCATTATTTGTCTGAAGAAGGGTCTTGACCCGAAACGTCATCTGTTCCTTTTCTCAAGAGATGTTGTCTGACCCGTGGAGTTACTCCAGCTTTTTGTGTCTATCAATGTTTAACAAGATCACTGGGTGATCTTTTTATCACAGGGTCAATTCCCTGCACTAACCACAGATCCCTTAATACACAAGCATCTCTCACTCTCTGCTGTTGACATGTTATCACTTTAACCGGCGCCTTCAGAGTTGCTGCTTCCTCTGCAACGGTGTAACAGGTCAAGATACAATGGTGCACCTCACAAAGTGCTGGAAGAACTCAGCAGGTCGGGCAGCATCTGTGGAGGGAATAGCCAGGCAACGCCTCGGGTCAGGGCCCTTCCTCAGTCTGAAGAAGAGTCCAGACCCAAAACATCACCTACTGTTGTGTAGGAAGGAACTGCTGATGCTGGTTTAAACCGAAGATAGACACAAAATGCTGGAGTAACTCAGCGGGACAGGCAGCATCTCTGGAGAGAAGGAATGGGTGACGTTTTGGGTCGAGATCCTTCTTCAGACTGAGAGTCGGGGGAGAGGGAGACAGAGATATGGAAGGGTAAAGTGTGAAAACATAGATCAAAGGGGATGGGGATCAAGGAAATGAAGAGTCTGAAGACGGATCTCGACCCAAAACGTCACCTATTCCATCTCTCCAGAGATGCTGCCTGTCCCACTGAGTTACTCCAGCATTTTGTCTCCATCATTGTCGCCTACTGTTGCTTGTTCAACCCGCTTGTTCAGTTTGGTTTAGTTTAGTTTAGTCTATTATTGTCACGTGTACCGATGTACAGTGAAAAGCTATTTGTTACGTGCTATCCAGCCAGCAGAAAGACTATACATGATTACAATCAAGCTGTCCACAGTGTTCAGATGCTTAATAAAGGGAATAACGTTTGGTGCAGAATAAAGTCCGGTAAAGTGCCATTACAGAGAGTTCAATGGTCGCCAATGAGGTAGATGGGAGGTCAGGACCGCTCTCTAGTTGGTGTGAGGATGGTTCAGTTGCCTAATAACAACTGGGAAGAAACTGTCCCTGAATCTGGAGGTCACTTCAGCCATCTTTTCCTGCACCAAACCTTCCATTCAGTGGCTGAAGAAGGGTCTCGACCCGAAACATCACCTATTCCTTCGCTCCATAGATGCTGCTTCACCTGCTGAGTTTCTCCAGCATTTTTATCTACCTCCAATGATTAACCAGTCAGTTCCGATTTCCTATTTAAAATAATGTTCTCCCTGTGACCTGGCTTCGATTTTCTCTGCATGCTCCGGTTTCCTCCCACACTCCAAAGACGTGCAGGTTTGTCTGTTAATTGGCTTTTGTAAATGTAATTTGTCTCTTGTGTGCCGGGTACTAGTGCTAGAGTATAGGGTGCTCGATGGTAAAGTGTGGCCTCGAAGGGCCTGTTTCCAAGCTGTATCTCTGTATCTCTAAAGTCTAAATCTGCTTGTTTATCTTGCTATTACATTCTTGAATTCTGGTTTGTATAAATTGGTTGTAGCTTCCCCCACACAAATAATAATGCCTGCACTTTAATACGAAAGCAACATAAACTGTTGCTGTGTTCTGGTCTGGATTGAGGAAGCCCATGTAAGTACAAGTTGCATGGTCTCCTCTGCACTCAGTCCAATAGTTTTCTAACTGCATTCTCATGCCATTTAATCATTGTTTATTGTGTTCATAATCATAATCATAATCATGCTCCATTAGCCAAGTATGTTTTGCACCATACGATGAATTTGATTTGACATACAGTCATACCATTAAAAACTAAAAAGCAACAAAACACACCAAATACATTTTGACATGAACATCCACCACAGTGACTCCTCCACATTCCTCACTGTGATGGAAGGCAGAAAAAAAAGTTAATTCTCTTCCCTTCTTTGATCTCCCGCGGTCGGGGGCCTCGAGCCTTACGTTGATGGGACGATCTTGGCTCCCGTAGCCGGCGGTCGGTGGTCGTTGCTATGGAGACTGCCGTTGTGTGGCGCCCCCTGGTGGCACACTCAGGACAATAGTCAGTATGCCACTTTATAATCATAGAGTCATACTGAACGGAAACAGGCCCTTCGGCCCATGCCGGCCAAGATGCACCATCTAAGCTAGTCCCATTGGCCCGCATTTTCGCCATAAACCTTTGCAATTCATGTACCTGTCCAAGTGTTTTCTAAATGCTTTTAGAGATACAGTGCGGAAACAGGTCCTTCGGCCCACCGAGTCCGCGCCGACCAGGGATCCCTGCACATTAACACTATCCTACACCCTCTAGGGACAATTTACACATACACCAAGCCAATTAACCGACATACCTGTATGTCTTTGGAGTGTGGGAGGAAACCCATGCGGTCACGGGGAGAACGTACAAACTCCGTACAGACAGCACCTGTAGGCGGGATCGAACCCAGGTCACCGGCGCTGCAAGCGCTTTAAGGCAGCAACTCTACCGCTGCGCCACTGTGCCAACCCTTTGATTGCTGGTACAATACCTGCCCCAAATATCTCCTCTAATAGCTCCTTCCATATATCTACCACCCTCTCAGTAAAAAACCTGTCCCTTAGCTTCCGAATAAATCTTTCCCCTCTCACCTTAAACCTACTGTATGTCCTACGGTTCTTGATCCCTCTACACTGACTAAAAGACTGTGCGTGTATTCCTATCTATGAAATCATGAGAAGAATAGACTGCCAACTGTGTAAATATAACCAATCAGTTCCAATGATTCACCAGCGTTCTGATATCCTAATTCCTCTCAGGATGCTGCGTGTCCCGCTGAGTTTCTCCAGCATTTTGTGTCTACCTTCGATTTAATCCAGCATCTGCAGTTCTTTCTTACACCTCTCTTGATCTTATACACTTCTATAAATTCACCCCTCCTGCACGCCAAGGAATAAGATCCTAGCCTGCCCAATTTCTCCCTAAATCTCAGACCTCAGGTCCCAGTAATACCTCGTAAATTTTCTCTGCACCTGCGGGCGGAGCACCAAGGCAAATTCCTTGTATGTGAATACTTGGCCAATAAACTTATTCATTCATTCATCTTAACCACATCTTTCCTCTAGCAGGGCGATCAAAACTGAATGAAAAAGGGTTATATTAATAAGGATATAGGAACTCACTGGTTAAACTAATCGAAGGTTAGACATAGTGTATAGGAAGGAACTGTAGATGCTGGTTTACACCAAAGATAGACACAAAATGCTGGAGTAACTCAGCGGGCAGGCAGCATCTCTGGAGAGAAGGAATGGGTGACGTTTCGGGTCGAGATCCATCTGAAGACTGCTGTCTGAAGGAGGGTCTCTACCCGAAACGTCACCCATTCCTTCTCTCCAGAGATGCGGCTTGTCCCGCTGAGTTACTACAGCAATTTGTGTTGATCTTGGGGGTTGGACATGTGCCAGGGCAGCAGAGACAATGTGCCACTCCTCAGTAAGGTGGCTAAACCTCGTGGAAGGGGTAGAGTGTGATCTCGGGGCGATAGCTCAGCCACAGGACCATAATTTGGGCTGTGAATTCATCCTGAGTTGGATCATGCACACAGAGTGAAAGATTGATTCATGAAGATAGACATAAAATGCTGGAGTAACTCAGCGGGACAGGCAGCATCTCTGGAGAGAAGGAATGGGTGACGTTTCGGGTAGAGACCCTTTAGTTTAGTTTAGTTTAGTTGAGAGATACAGAGCGGAAACAGGCCCTTTAGCCCACCGAGTCCGCACCGACCAGTGATCCCCGCACATTAACACCCTTCACACCAGGAACAATTTTATATTCATGCCAAACCAATTAACCTACAAACCTGTACGTCTTTGGATTGTGGGAGGAAACCGATGATTTCGGAGAAAACCCACGCAGTCACGAGGAGAACGTACAAACTCCGTACAGACAAGCACCTGTAGTCAGGATCGAACCCGGGTCTCTGGCACTGTAAGGCAGCAGCTCTACCACTGCTGCCACCTTTCTTCAGATCCTTCTATCCAGAAAATGCTGCTTGACCCGTTGAGTTACTCCAGCATTTTGTGTCCATCTTTGGTGTAAACCAGCATCTGCAGTTCCTTCCTACACATGAATTCACTAAGTCCAGCCCCCAGAGTTAAAATCTCAACAACGTTTTAAAGAGGTCAGACAAACTTTATTAGTATTGGCTCAGTCCCCAGATGAAGCTATAATACTTGAAATATAATATGTAGTGGTCTGATCTGCTTCCTGTTTACACTGGCCTGCATCCAGCAGTGAATTACTGATCAAAGCCTTCCAGTAATGCACATGTTCTTTCCAGCTCCCTTCCTCCTGGGCATTTTGTCCTTCACTAAATTACTCCAAATCTATAGCCACTGATCTGGGGATTAAGTTAAAAATCTGCAGATACTAAAACTACAGACTTTAAAATTGGCTTCATGGAAGGAAGCCGAGAGAGATACAGTAGAATTCATTGCCACAGAAGGCAGTGGAGGCCAAGCCAATGGATATTTTTAAGGCAGATAGATAGATTCTTGATTAGTACGCGTGTCAGAATTCACTGCCTCAGAAGGCGGTGGAGGTCAGTTCTCTGGATACTTTTAAGAGAGAGTTATATAGTGCTCTTAAAATTAGCGGAGTCAGGGGATATGGGGAGAAGGCAGGAACGGGGTACTGATTGGGGGATGATCAGCCATGATCAAATTGAATGGCGGTGCTGGCTCGAAGGGCCGAATGGCCTACGCCTGCACCTATTTTTTATTGTCTATTGTCTATGGGCAGATGGGGCTCGTCAGCCTGGGAAAGCAGTCCATCTAGGAGAGGGAAAACTCTGATTTAAAACCTCCAATGCCATGTAGCCATATTCAGTCATGGAAAAGGCTCCTGGAGTAAACCTCAAGAAAATCCAGAGTGGGAGCCCATAAGGCAATTCGTCGTTGTCTACAACCTCGCTCTGGCAGCTCCTGTGATGGTGCTGGTGCCAAACTGTAACGGCCCTGCTGTTCCTTTGGATCGATCAGCGACGTGGAGAGGGGGGACGTGCTGCATGGGCAACAGCCTGTCCTCCATATGACATCACCCAGGCTTGCATCTGACCACACATCACCTGCAAACCAGGATGCATCACCCATGGTCAGTCATGACCGAGGGGGGGCCTACTACTATTGTCTATTGTCTATTGTTATGGGAGGAAGGCAGGAGAATGGGATTAGGAGAGAGAGATGGATCAGCCATGATTGAATGGCCGTGTAGACTTGATGGGCCGAATGGCCTAATTCTGCTCCTATCACTTATAGCGTGGACTAAACATTATTCCCTCTAACCTGTCTGTACACTGAGGACAGCTTGATTGTAATCGTGCATAGTCTTTCCGCTGCCTGGATAGCACGCAACAAAAAAAGCTTTTCACTGTACCGTGGTGTACATGACACTAATTTAGAGATACAGTGTGGAAACAGGCCCTTCAGCCCATCGAGTCCACACGGACCAGCGATCACCCCGTACACTAGCACTATCCTACACACACTAGGGACAATTTACAATTTACAGAAGCCAATTAACCTACAAACCTGTACGTCTTTGGAGAGTGGGAGGAAACCCACGCAGGTCATGCGGAGAAGGTACAAACACTGTACAGACAGCACCCGTAGTCAGGATGGAACCTGGGTCTCTGGCGCTGTGAGGCAGCAACTCTACCGCTGCGCCACCGTGCCGCTCCAAATGACAAAAGAATATAAACATAGTTGAAGAAATGAGATGCGGGCAGGTAATGGACCTGGTCCTGACTTAGTGGGTGTGGGAAAGGTGGCACAAGTTGGCATAAGAGGGGCACGAGACATATTGGGTGATCTACTAGGGAAGACCACAGTCACAAAGTTGCAATCGGAAAGTTATTAGAGAGTATTTGCAGGGATAGGATATACATGTAATTAGATGAACAAGGGCTGAGTAGTGATATGTTAGTTCAGTTTAGTTTAGAGGTACAGCGCGGAAACAGGCCCTTCGGCCCACCGAGTCCGCACCGACCAGCGATCCCCACACACTAACACTATCCTACTACTAGGGACAATTTTACATTTACACCAAGCCAATAACCTACAAACCTGCACGTCTTTGATGTGTGGGAGGAAACCGATAATCTGGGAGAAAAGCCACGCAGGTCACGGGGAGAACGTACAAACTCCGTACAGACAACACCCATGGTCGGGATCGAACCCGGGTCTCCGGCGCCGCAGGCAGTGTAAAGCAGCAACTCTACCGCTGCACCACCGTGCCACCCAGCATGGTTTTGTACGTGGGTCTTGAAGATGTGACCAAAAAGGTCTATGAGGGCAGAGCTGTAGATGTTGTGTACATGGACTTCAGTAAGGCGTTCGACAAGGTTCCGCATGGTAGGCTGCTCCAGAATATTAGATCCTATGAGGTCCAAGGAGAGATAGCTGAATGGATAGAAAATTGGCTCCATGGAAGGAAGCAGAGAGTGATGGTGGAAGGTTACATCTCGGACTGGAGACCCGTGGCGTGCCTCGGGGTTCGGTGCTGGGCCCGTTACTGTTTGTCATTTATTTCTTGTACCTGTGCAAATGTCTTTTAAATCAAGTCAACAAAGTGATGGTGTGATTAATTTATTTGTGGTTGTGGTTTTTGAGTGAACTGCATGAGACAGAGAAGAAGTGACATATTCTTCTTGGGATTTTCCTTGGGATTTATTAAATTAACATTGTCCAGTTGATAAGGATTGGATTAATTTGTTGCCCACAAGAGATACTCTTTCCTTAAATCATTATGTCAATTTTTCTCTCTTCTTACATATTGTCGACTTTACTGAATTTGGCGTGGCACGGTGGTGCAGCGGTAGAGTTGCTGCCTCACAACGCCAGGGAACGGGTTAGATCCTGACTATGGGTGCTGTCTGCACAGAGTTTGTACGTTCTCCCTGTGACGGCGTGGGTTTTCTCCAGGTGCTTCAGTTTCCTCCCATACTCCAAAGACGTACAGGTTTGTAGGTTAATTGGTTTTGGTAAAAAATGTCCCTAGTGTGTAGGACATAGAACTAGTGGATGGGGTGATTGTTGGTCAGCGTGGACTTGGTGGGCTGAGGGGCCTGTTTCCATGCTGTATCTCTAAAGTCTAGTCTTGTCTAGTCTAATGGGCCTGTCCCACTTAGTCGACTATTTAGACTGCCATAGTTATAATGGAATTTACGTACGACACCTGGCGACAACCTACGACTGTAAAAATTGTCGCCACTGTCCCCGAAAATTTTTCAACATGTTGAAAATTTTGCGGCAGTTGCCTGTAGTCGCCCAAAAAAGTTGCCTAAGTGGGACAGGCCCACAAAGCCTCTAGGTTAATTGGTTTTGGTAAAAAAAGAATTGTGTAGTCCTGGTGAACAGGGTGATCGCTGGTCAGCACGGACTCAGTGGGACTCTCTAAAATAAAATATACTAAAATCGAAATTGTGTTTGGTCTTTTATTAGAAAATTAATGGTTTCAAAGTAGTTGAGTGATTACAGTGATTGGGTTGGATAAGACTAATTATTTCCTCTGATGAGGAATCGGATATATACAGGAGCATTAAGAGCTGGGTACACAAAAATGCTGGAGAAATCAGCGGGTGCAGCAGCATCTATGGAGCGAAGGAAATAGGCAACGTTTCGGGCCGAAACCCTTCTTCAGACTGATAGGGGGTGGGGAGAAGAAAGGAAAAAGGCGGAGGAGGAGCCCGAGGGCTGGGGGAGGGGAGGAGACAACCAGAGGGCTGATGAAGGGGAGGGGACAGCAAGGGCTAGCAGAATTGGGAGAATTCAATGTTCAAGCCCCCAGGATGTAGACTGCCCAAGCGGAATATGAGATGCATTTCCTCCAATTTACGGTGTTGCTCGCTGTGGCCATGGAGGAGACCCAGGACCGAGAGGTCAGATACGGAATGGGAGGGGGAGTTGAAGTGCTGAGAAACCGGGAGGTCAAGTTGGTTATTGCGGAGGTGTTCGGCGAAACGATCGCCAAGCCTCCGCTTGGTCTCACCGATGTAGATCAGCTGGCATGTAGAGCAGCGGATGCAATAGATGAGGTTGGAGGAGATGCAGGTGAACCTCTGTTGCACCTGGAACGACTGCTTGGGTCCTTGAATGGAGTCGAGGGGGGAGGTGAAGGGACAAGTGTTGCATCTCTTGCGGTTGCTGGTTGTGGAGCATAGTCCAGTGGAGGCGCTGGCCAAGCAGCTGCGGCTCGCATGCAGTTTGTTTGTTTTTCCTTTCTTTTTGTCCTGTTCAGTGTATGTTTTTGGTTTTAGTTTTACTTTATTTTTAGCTGTGTATATCTTGGGGGAGCGTGGGGGGGAAACTTTTTAATCTCTACCCTGAACGGAGACGCGACCTTTTCCCTGTCGAGTCTCCATTGTCGTTGGGGCCTAACATCGTGGAGCCGGCGGCCTCCAACCGGAATCGACCTGGGGATCCAGTCGCAGAGCCTGCGGACTCACCATCGCGGAGCTGGCCGACTTCAGAGCGCTGTGGTGGCACGCGGCTGCGACTCGACTTCGGAGCTTCGGAGGCTTCGGCTGCAGGCCCTGTGGACGGTAACATCGGGAGCTCGCGGGTCCCTGGTGGGAGACCGCTTTTCGGAGCTCACGCAACGGCAACTTCGCCCGACCGAATCGAGTGGTTTAAATCGACCCGGAACGGGGCCTTACATCGCCCGGCGCAGCTTAAACGACCGCGGGACTTACCATCGCCCGCCGGGGGCTCTGACATCAAGATCCTCGATCAGCTCGATGCAGCAGTTTGACTGCTTGACTGCAGGAGAAGAATATAGAACAAAGAACAGAGAACAGGGAAGAGATAAAACTTTTGCCTTCCATCACAGTGAGGAGGTGTTTGGAGATTCACTGTGATGGATGTTTATGTGGAATTGTGTTAATTGTGTGTTTTGGTCTTTTTGCTGTTATGACTGCAGGAACGAAATTTTGTTCAAAAATGTGCTTGTTGACAATAAAGGGCTATTGAGTTGAATTGAATTGATAGTCTTGCAAAGTCTGTGGAAATCTGGACGGCTCGCCAATTGATAAGGGGTATCAGGGCAAGTTGAGTTTACAGGTCTCTGATGGGAAGATGCTTGCTGAGGTGAGATGTCCAGGAGCATGAAGCAAAGAGCAGCGGTTGTGAAAGACGTTGGTGAGGCCACGTTAGGCTTTAGGCTTTAGAGATACAATGTGGAAACAGGTACTTCGGCCCACCGAGTCCATGCCGACCAGCGATCACCCCGTACACTAGCACTATCCTACACACCACTCATCGGAGACCATCGGACTATCTCCGATCGGACTTTATCTTGCACTAAATGTTATTTCCTTTATCATGTATCTGTACACTGTGGATGGCTAGATTGTAATGATGTATTGTCTTTCCGCTGACTGGTTAGCACGCAATAAAAGCTTTTCACTCTAGCTCGGTACATGTGTCAGAAACCAGAGGATATAGGTTAAGGTGAGAGGGGAAAGATTTAATAGGAACCTGAGGGGCAACGTTTTCACACAGAGGGTGGTGGGTGGATGGAACAAGCTGCCAGAGGCAGTAGTTGAGGCTGGGACAACAACATTTGAAAGACATTTGGACAGGTACATGGACAGGAATGGTTTAGAGGGATATGGGCCAAATGCAGGAAGGTGGGACCACTGTAGATCTTGGTCAGCATGGGCAAGTTGGGCCGAAGGGCCTGTTTTCGTGCTCTATGACTCTCAATGCACCTCAAAGGAAGATCAAAGATAGACACAAAAAGCTGGAGAACCTCAGCGGGTCAGGCAGCATCTCCGGAGAAAAGGAATAGGTGTCATTTCGTGTCGAGACCCAAAACGTCACCTATCCATGTTCTCCAGAGATGCTGCCTGACCCGCTGAGTTACTCCAGCACTTTGTGCCTATCTTCGGTGTAAACCAGCATCTGCAGTTCCTTCCTACACATGGTGCAGAGGAACTTTGGCAAGGATTGAATAGCAAGGTTGGGTAAAGGCCGGAATGGGACCATCCCCATTCCTCGTGCTAAATCTAACAACTAGCCATTGAACTGTGTAAAACGGGAAAAAGCCCAAGCAACAATGAATACCCAACAAGGAAATGAAAATAATAACATCGGAAAGGAAGCAAGGAGTTACATAGAAAATAGACAGCATGCTGGCTGATATATTCCTGTACCATTGTGTATGAGACATTCATAAATCAGCGTGTCTGGAAGGTTTTCCCATGGTAAAGAGCTGGTGAAAGGACGGGAGCTGGCTTTCATTCCCATGGGAAGTCGGAATAGTGATGAAGATCCCAGTCAAAGACATGCAGACAAACAAGTCAGTCTATAATGGTCAGGCATGCAAAGATTTCTATTTCTCTTTAGACTTTAGAGATACAGCGCTGAAAAAGGCCCTTCGGCCCACCCAGCCTTTGCCGGCCAGCGATCAAACCCCACACACTAGCACAATCCTACACTTTATAATTTTTTTTACCGAAGCAAATTAAGCTACATCCATTAGAATTTAGAATTTAGAGAAACAGTGCGGAAACAGGGCCTTTGGTCCGCTGAGCCTGCAGTGACCAGCGATCATCCCGTACACTAAAACTATCCCACACACTAACACTATCCCACACACTAACACTATCCCACACACTAACACTATCCCACACACTAACACTATCCCACACACTAACACTATCCCACACACTAACACTATCCCACACACTAACACTATCCCACACACTAACACTATCCCACACACTAACACTATCCCACACACTAACACTATCCCACACACTAACACTATCCCACACACTAACACTATCCCACACACTAACACTATCCCTCACACTGGGGACAATTTACAATTTTACTAAAGCCAATTAACCTACAAACCTGTACGTCTTTGGAGTGTGGGAGGAAACCGGAGCACCCGGAGAAAACCCACGTTGTCACGGGGAGAACGTACAAACCCCGTACGGACAGCACCCATGGCTAGGGGTCGAACTCGGGTCTCTGGCGCTGTGAGGCAGCAGCTCTACCCGCTGCGCCACTGTGCCACTCTCCGCTCCTTTAACCCAGGGCCACTTAGGAAGATTGTAGTTTTTGTTCTCCAGAATAATTTTTTTATAACCCTCATAGAAATACAATCAGGATGTGAGCAAATCGGCCTCAAGGTCATCTGAAACTAGTTTGATTTATTTAGTTGCGTTCAATTCCCCGGAAACCAGCCATGGAAAGGTTTGTACTCTTGCGTTCCGATCAATGGTCCAGAATCCAGCTGCTAATCCAGTAACTTAATCACACCATCTTGGCTCTTAATTGTATAATATGTCACCCAGCAAGAAGACATGTTTATGTGTATCATCTTTCATACAGCAAGAATGATCTAATGGGGACCCAGTTCCCGTCTAATGGAGAACGTTATCCTCAACAATAATTTATCCTTGGACAATTTCTTTTGAGTACAAGATTCTTTGTAGATTGGGCAGTGGGCAGGTGTTATAGACGTGCACGGGAAGGTAGACGCTCCCGCCCCCACGAGTCTCGGGCAGATGGGGCCCGTCAGCCTGGGAAGGCAGTCCATCTAGGAGAGGGAAAACTCTGATTTAAAACCTCCACTGCCTTGTGGCCATATCCAGTCATGGAAAAGGCTCCTGGAGTAAACCTCAAGAAAATCCGGAGTCGGAGCCCCTAAGGCAGTTCGTCGTTGTCTACAACCTCGCTCTGGCAGCTCCTGCGAAGGCGCTGGTGCCAAACTGTAACGGCCCTGCTGTTCCATTGGATCGATCAGCGACGAGGAGAGGGGGAACGTACTGCATGGGCAACAGCCTGTCCTCCATATGACATCGCCCAGGCTTGCATCCGACCAGGATGCATCACCCATGGTCAGTCATGACCGAGAGGGGCCTATCACTACTTTGTAGAACTGTAATGAATGGGAAAATAATGTTATCTACTAAGTGACATAAAGGGACATAGGAAATGTGTAAGAAGGAACTGCAGATGCTGATTTAAACCGAAGATAGACACAAAGTGCTGGAGTAACTCAGCGGGATAGGCAGCATCTCTGGAGAGAAGGAATGGGTGACGTTTCGGGTCGAGACTCTTCTTCAGACTGCAGGAGCTAAGGAGACAGGATGAAGAAGTCACGGACATAAGAAGTCATGGAAGTTAGAGAATCCATGGATATCCCAAAACATATTTGGGATATAGGTTGTAGAAAGAGGCCCTTTGGCCCACTGAGTCCGCGCCGACCAGTGATCATCCCCATGCATTGGCATTGTCCTACACACTAGGGACAATTTACAATTTTACCGAAGCCAATTAACCTACAAACCTGTAGGCCTTTGGAATGTGGGAGGAAACCGGAGCACTCAAGAAAACCCACATGGTCACAGCGAGAACATATAAATTCCGTACAAACGACATCTGTACCTGGGTCGCTGGCGCTGTAAGGCAACAACTCTACCGCTGCGCCACCGTGCCATCCCAGGGTGAAGATACTCCAGCACATTATGTCCTTTTTGTGTAAACCTGCATCGGCAGTACCAAAATCTACCCAAGACTTGGGGGCCTGAGCTACAGGGAGAGGTTGGGCTGGCTAGGACTATTGCTTGGAGCGCAGGAGGATGAGGGGTGATCTTATAGAGGTGTACAAAATCACGAGAGGAATAGATCGGGTAAATGCACAGTCTTTTGCCCAGAGTAGGGAAATCGAGGACCAGAGGACATAGGTTTAAGGCTAAGGGGCACAGATTTAATAAGAACCTGAGGGGTAACTTTTTCTTTACATAAAGGATGGTGGGTGTATGGAACAAGCTGCAAGAGGAGGTAGTTAAGGCTGGGACTATTGCAAAGTATAAGAAATATTTAGACAGGTACATGGATAGGACAGGTTTAGAGGGATATGGGTCAAATGCAGGCAGGTGGGACTAGTGTAGATGGGGCATGTTGTTCGGCGTGGGCAAGTTGGGCCGATAGGCCTGTTTCCACACTGTATGACTCTATAGGGCCTGTCCCACTTGGTGATTTTTTCGGCGACTGCTGGCATCATTGACTGACGTATCAGGTCACCGAAAAATTTGCGGCGTGACGACGTATTGACGCGCGGTGTTTTTTCAAGTGTCGCAACATTTTTTTTGTCGCCGCTCGATTTAGAAATGTTCAAAATGTTTTGGTGACACTGATATGACACCAAAAAAAATCGCCAAGTGGGACAGGCCCTTAAAGTCCTGTCCCACGGTACGAGTTCATTCCAAGAGCTCTGCCGAGTTTTAAAAAAATCAAACTCGTGGTAATCACGGTGAATGAACGTAGCGGGTACGTCAGAGCTCGGGGACGTCTTTTAGCGCTAACGGCAGGTACTCGGGAAGACTCGCTAATGGCAGGTAAGCACGGGAAGACTCGTGAAGAATTTTCAACATGTTGAAAAATGTCCAGGAGAGCCCCGAGTACCGACGAGCGGCCATTACCGTCAATCTCCGAGTTCGAATCAGGGCAAACTCGGGAGAACTCTTGGAATGAACTCGTACCGTGGGACAGGGCTTATATGGCTCTATAACTACAACTGCAGGCTGTTGGACTAGAGCATGGTCTGCACCTTCCCCCAACACTATCTACTGAGTCTCTGCATCATTTCACACCTAGCCACCCACCTTCAGGTTCCCACGGACAGTCCACTTAGTAGAAGTTGTGACTTTCTCTTGGAACACAAGGCTTAGCCAACACCCATCTCCCTCTGATGTATTACAGCCCTGAGCTGCTGACATTTTCTGCAGATATAGTTGCTATGGGTCGTCTTGTTCCCATCAGCTCCATTTATGGTTCATCCAACCACTGCTATGCTTGTCTAAATGTAATCTAGTCGTGGAGATAGTTTCATTTTAAAAATTAATTAAATAGAAAGTTACACCGTCGCACTTAGGGCATAGAACCTGCCGTAGTTCAGTTCACCGGAGACACACAAAATGCTGGAGTAACTCAACGGGACAGGCGGCATCTCTGGAGAGAAGGAATGGGTGACGTTTTGTGTCGAGATCCTTCTTCAGACCGAGAGGCAGGGGAAAGGGAAACGAGAGATATAGATGGTGATGTAGAGAGATATAGAACAAATGAATGAAAGATATGCAAAAAAAATAACTATGATAAGTCACGACGAGGGCAGGTGGGACTAGTGCAGCTGGGACATGTTGGCCAGTGTGGGCTAGTTGGGCCGAAGGGCCTGTTTCCACACTGTATCACTCCATGACTCTATAAAGGAAACAGGCCATTATAAAGAAGTGGGCTGGGTGAAAACGTGTTACAGACAATGAGACTCAACAAGATGACTTGAAACTAGTATGATGACTTGGGTGGGGAAGGTACGGAGAGAGAGGGGATGGAAGGTTCTGTCTGGTTGTCCACTGGCTACAGCCCCATTGTTTATCACTGTATACTGCCTGTTTACCTCTGCAAAGGTCAACCTTATTAGAATTTAACATTTACGCTAAATTAGGCACGTAAATATTGAAACTCCCTCATTGACTCAAGTGTGCAGAAACTGCACTCTGTGGTTGCCACTGAATGGAACTACAAGAGGAAGAGTAAGAAGAGTCTTACGTCTGTGGGGGTGAATTAGTTTAGAGATACAGCACGGAAACAGGCCTTTCGGCCTACCCAGTCCGCGCCGACCAGCAATCCCCGCACACTAACACTATGCTACACACACTAGGGACCATAATTCCAGAAGGCAATTAACCAACAAACCGGTAGGTCTTTGGAGTGTGGGATGAAACCGGAGCACACGGAGAAACACACATTATCACGGGGAGGACGTACAAACTCCGTACAGACAGCACCCGTAGTCAGGATCGAACCCAGGTCTCTGATGCTGTAAGGCAGCAACTCTACCGCTGCGCAAACCTTCTGTCCTGGTGTTACCAGGAGAATAGATTTTTAAGAAGAACCGGTGAATGTGGTACATTTTGATTTCTGGAAGGTTCCACATGTAAGTCATAGAATCATAGAGTGATACAGCTTGGAAACAGGCCCTTTGGCCCAACTTGCCCATACCGGCCAACATGTCCCAGCTACACTACTCCCACCTGCCTCTAAACCTGTCCAATCCATATACCTAACTGTTTCTTAAACGTTGGGATAGTCCCAGCCTCAACTACCTCCTCTGGCAGCTCGTTCCATACACCCACCACCCTTTGTGTGAAAACGTTACCCCTCCAATTCCTATTAAATCTTTTCCCCTTCACATTAATGGGTGTAGGAAAGAACTGCAGGTGGAACTCAGCGGGACAGGCAGCATCTCTGGAGAAAAGGAATAGGTGACGTTTGGGGTCGAGACCCTTTTCAGACTGAGAGTCGAGGGGGAGGGAAAGTAGAGGCATGAAATGGTATGGAACAAATCAGAGCCGGCACCGACGACCAAGGAAAAGTGGAGAATTTTGTGTTAAATTTTAGGTTCCACGTAGAAAGTTGTTTATGAGATTAGACTGTGTGGGATTGGAGTTACTAGAGTGACGTGGGTGGGGAATTGGTCATCGGACAGAAAGAAGACAGGTTTGCAGAATGTGACTCGCTCACACCCTTGGGACTCTATATCGCAACTTGGCTGAGGCTCAGCAGAGAAAGGGGAAACACAAAGTAGTCTCGAGAAGTGTGGGCTGATGTGCTTATTGACTGTCAGCATTAACAACCCCGTCATCCGTGGGCCGAATGGCCTATTCCTGTGCTGTACACTTCTATGTTGACACGATGAATTGATTCTGGGAAGATGATATGGTAAGCTGATGTTTAGGCAATAATGTTAAAATATTGAAAACGCCAGCAAAAAATTAAGTTTGCGTGTATTAAAGTTAAAATTTCAACAGGAGTTAGTAAATATTTGCATCCATTTGTTTGAAGAGGTTTGCATGCCAGGAGTGTAGCTGTTAGCCACAAGCATTATCACACATCCGATGGCATTTCACACTGCCGTCTGTACAGAACTCTTTCTCAATCTGAATCGGTCTGAAGTGCTGAATCAGCAGAATAATGAAAGGCCTGGATAGAGTGGATGTGGAGAGCATGTTTCCACTAGTGAGAGAGTCTCGGACTGGAGGTCACAGCCCCAGAATAATAGGACGTTCCTTTAGGATGGAGATGAGGGGGAGTTTCTTTAGTCAGAGGGTGGTGAATCTGTGGAATTCTTTGCCACAGACGGCGGTAGAGGCCACAAGTCAGTGGATATTTTTAAGGCAGAAATAGATAGTTTCTTGATTAGTACGGATGTCAGGGGTTATGGGAGAAGGCAGGAGAATGGGGTTCGGAGGGAGATAGATCAGACATGATTGAATGGCGGAGTAGATTTGATGGGCCGAATGGCCTAATTCTGCTCCTATCACATGATCTTATGAAGAGAGCAGCACAGTCGCTGGCATTCGAAGAGTTGAACAGATTCTCTTCCCTCTCCTCTGTCTCACTCTGGCAGAGGTGCCCGACACATCCCATTTGCCCACTCTCCCTAAGCTTATAGACCAAGGGCAGAACGGTGGCGCAGCGGTAGAGTTGCTGTCTCACAGCGCCAGAGACCCGGGTTCGACCGTGACTACGGGTGCTCCCTGTACGGAGTATGTACGTTCTCCCCGTGACCTGCGTGGGTTTTCTCCGAGATCTTCAGTTTCCTCCCACACTCCAAAGACGTCCAGGGTTGTAGGTTAATTGGCTTGGTGTAAATGTAAAAATTGTCCTGTAGGATAGTGTTAATGAAACAAAACTAAACTAAATATGTTGGAAGCTGATCCATCAGTTCACCCAGATAAAACCCCCTGCCCTCATTTAACCCTCTCGTAGAGTCACAGAGTCATAGAGTGATACAGTGTGGTAACAGGCCATTCGGCCCAACTTGCCCACACCGGCCAACATGTCCCAGCTACACTAGTCCCACCTGCTCGCATTTGGCCCATATCCTGCCAAACCTGTCCTATCTATGTACCTGTCTAACTGTTTCTTAAACGTTGGGATAGTCCCAGCCTCAACTACCTCCTCTGGCAGCTTGTTCCATACACCCACCACCCTTTGTGTGCAAAAGTTACCCCTCAGATTCCGATTAAATCTTTTCCCCTTCACCTTGAACCTATGTCCTCTGGTCCTCGATTCCCCTACTCTGGGCAAGAGACTGGGCATCTACCCGATCTATCCCCCTGTTTCTTAAACGTTGGGATAGTCCCAGCCTCAACTATCTCCTCTGGCAGCTTGTTTCATACACCCACCACCCTTTGTGTGAAAAAGGGTGCATTATGACTGTAGTTTCTGACATGTCATCAGTAAAACTACAGAGGAGTTTTTCTATGAATCATGTTACCAGCTCAATAGGGGATTTCCATGCCACAACACTGAGAATCAGTGCCTACTGAAGGGTTGTTTGATTGAACAGTCTTGACACAAGTTCAACGCGTATGTTCGCAATGTCTTCCTCCCGCTCCCCACAGCGGAGCTTGATAGATTCTCGATTAGTGAGGGCGTCAAAGATTACGGGAACACAGGACAATGGGGTTGAGAGGGAAAGATTGATCAGCCATGATCGCATGGCGGAGTGGACGCAAAGTGCTGGAGTAACTCAGCGGTTCAGCCAGCATCTCTGGAGAAAAAAGATGAGAGGTGTTTTGGGTCTTCAGAAAAAGTGTTTCCTCGTCTCCGTTCTAAATGGCTTACCCCTTATTCTTAAACTGTGGCCCCTGATTCTGGACTCCCCTAACATCGGGAACATGTTTCCTGCCTCTAGCGTGTCAATCACACTAGGGACAATTTACACATACACCAAGCCAATTAGCCTACAAGCTTTGGAGTGCGGGAGGAAACCGAAGATCTCGGGGAAAACCCACGCAGGTCACGGGGAGAACGGACAAAGTCTGTACAGACAGCGCCCGTAGTCGGGGATCGAACCCGGGTCAAAGTGTTTGGATTCTACTCCCAACCCACCTACCC
Organism: Malacoraja senta; assembly: GCA_038087875.1. NCBI lineage: Eukaryota > Metazoa > Chordata > Chondrichthyes > Rajiformes > Rajidae > Malacoraja > Malacoraja senta. Next base: position 8,400,779 of record CM075992.1, read on the forward strand.
TATCATGTTTAGTTTAGAGATACATCATGGAAACAGGCCCTTCGGCCCACCGAGTCCACGCCGACCATCGATCACCCATTCACACTATTTCTATGCTATCCCAGTTTCCCAACCCACACTATGGGGGCAACTTACAGAAGCCAATCAACCTACTAACCTCCATGTCTTTGGGATGTGAGGGGGAAACCGGAGCACCTGGAGAAAACCCACGCAGTCACGAGGAGAAAGTGAGATCTCTGTACAGACAGTACCCACGGCCTGTGCGTGATGTATATCCTCCCCAAACAGTAATCACATGCCAGGAAGGAGCAGACATTCTTGGGCGGCACACTGCTGCAGTGGGTAGAGCTGCTGCCTCACATCGCCAGAGACCCAAGTTAAATCCTGACCTCGGGTACTGCCTGTGTGGAGTTCGCACGTTCTCCCTGTGACTGCGTGGGTTTCGTCCGGGTGCTGCGGTTTCCTCCCACATCCCAAAGACGTGCGGGTTTGTAGGTCAATTGGCCCTCTGTAAATTGCCCCCTAGTGTGCAGGGAGTGGATGAGAAGGTGGGATAACATGGAACTAGTGTGAACGGGTGATCACTGGTCAGCGTGGACTCCAAGCCCGTACGAAGCTTTTCAAAAAGGGGGGTGGCACAAGCCCGTACGAAGCTTTTCAAAAAGGGGGGTGGCATGACAGGATTACAAACATTTAATGTGAAATAATGTGCGTGCTGCGCACGTCACGAGCACGAAGCGTGAAGTCCCTCGATGCCGGGGTCCAGGGCCCTGGAAGCTCAGGGTTTTAGATGCTCTCTGATGCATTGTGAGCCTTAATTTGGAGCATTTTTGCATCAAATTTATGACCAATATTTCAAAAATTAACAGGAATCTGAGAGGTAGCTTTTTCACACAAAGGGTGGTGGGTGTATGGAACAAGCTGCCAGAGGAGGTAGTTAAGGCTGGGACTATCCTAATGTTTAAGAGACATTTGGACACGTACATGGATAGGACAGATTTAGATGGATATGGGCCAAACGCGTGTGAGTGGGACTAGTGTAGATGGGACATGTTGGTCGGTGTGGGCAAGTTGGGCTGAAGGGCCTGTTTCCACACTGCATCATTCTATACCTAACAAGTTAAGAAGAGAAATGCATGTAGATAAGTAGAGCAGATTTGAAAGAGGAGTGAAATGTAAAGGCAGAGAGAGGTTTATGGGTGGAAAGGAACATAGGAAAGGAGGGGGGAGAGTGGGCTTGGGCAGGGATGTGGGTGGAAGGGAAAATAGACACAAAGTGCTGGAGTAACTCAGTGGGGCAGGCAGCATCTGTGGAGAAAATGTATAGATTATATTTTGGGTCAAGACCCTTCTTCAGTAATATTCATGATGTGACATGCATAGACATTCCTGAATGTTACCCAAACCATCGTGAGCTACTTTGTGACGGTGCTTGCCCTCTCCTATAACGTCTCTGCTGCCTTGGGTGATGCAGGACAGGACACAAGCTTTGGGACATGGTGTGAAGCTGTTGCCGTCTGTCCCAGCCTGGTAAAAACCTGGATGGAGTGGATGTGGAGAGGATGTTTCTACTAGTGGGAGAGTCTAGGACCAGTGGCAGCAGCCTCAGAGTTAAAAGACATTCCTTTAGGAAGGAGATGAGCAGGAATTTCTTAAGTCAGAGGGTGGTGAACTGTGTAATTCAGTGCCACAGACAGCTGTGGAGGCCAAGTCAATGGACATTTTTCAGGAGGAGATTGATAGATTCTTTATTGATACGGGTGTCAGAGGTAATGGGGAGAAGGCAGGAGAATGGGTTTGAGAGGGAAAGATAGATAGAGTCATAGAGTGATACAGTGTGGAAACAGGCCCTTCGGCCCAGAATGTCCCATCTACACTGGTCCCAACCTGCCCACGTTTGATCCATATCCCTCCGAACCTGTCCTATCCATGTACCTGTCTAACTTTTTCTTAAATTTTGCGATAGTCCCAGCCTCAACTACCTCCTCTGGCAGCTTGTTCCATACCCACACCACCCTTTGTGTGAAAAAGATACCCCTCAGATTCCTATTTAATCTTTTGCCCTTCAACTTAAACTTATGTCCTCGATTCACCTACTCTGGGCAAAAGATTCAACCATATCTATTCAAATCATGATTTTATACACCTCTATTAGATCATCCCTCATCCTCCTGTGCTCCATGAAATTGAGTCCCAGCCTACTCAACCTCTCCCTATACTCTGGCCCTCTAGTCCTGGCAACATCCTCGTAAATCTTCACTGTACCCTTTCCAGTTTGATGACATATTTCCTATAACATGGTGCCCAGAACTGAACACAATACTCTGAATGCGGCCTCACCAACTTCTTATGCAACTGCAACATGACCTCCCAACTTCTATACTCAGCCTGACCCGCTGAGTTACTCCAGCACTCTGTGAAACGTCACAGAACAGGGCAAGATTAGCCCTGTGGAAGTGAGTGGATTTGCAAATAGTGAAGATGGTTGTGAAAGATTGCAGCAGGATCTGGATCAATTAGCCAGGTGGGCAGAGGAATGGTTGATGGTTGCATGGTTCCTTGAAGGTCGAGTCGCAGGTATATCAGGTGGTCAAAAGTATTTTGGCACTTTGGCCTTCATCAGTCAGAGTATTGAGTATAGAAGTTGGGAGGTCATGTTGCAGTTTAATAAGACGTTGGTGAGACCGCATTTAGAATATTGTGTTCAGTTCTGGGCACCATGTTATAGGAAAGATGTCAAACTGAAAAGAGTACAGAGATCCCCAACCTGGATCAGTCCAATCAGGGTTGTGTCGCCGCAAACATGAGAAGCTTGACAGAGGTGTCTGTGGAGGTGCAGTCGTTGGTGTAGCGAGAGTAGAGGAGCGGGGAGAGTACGCATCTTGCGGTGCTCCTATGCTGAGCGTTTGCGGGTCCGAGATGTGCTTTCCCGCCTCACACGCTGCTTCCTGTCTGTCAGAAAGCTGGTGATCCACCGACAGAGGGGTTCAGGCACAGTCAACTCAGAAAGTTTGGAGTGTAGTAGCTCTGGCACAATGGTGTTCAATGCAGAGCTAAAAATCAACAAACAAAATCCTTGCATAGGTCCCCTGGCGGTCTAGGTGTTGGAGGATGAAATGCAGGCCCAGATCGACTGCATCATCCACAGATCTATTGGCCTATTATGCAAAATGTAGAGGGTCCAGCAGGGGGATTGTGATATTTTTCAGCTTGGCCAGCACAAGCCTTTCAAGGATCTTCATGACTACAGAGGTCAGTGCGACAAGCCTGCAGTCATTAAGACCAGTAATCCTTGCCTTTTTAGGTACAGGGACAATAGTGGAGACTTTGAAGCAGGCAGGGACTACATCTTTGCAGGGACTGGTTAAAATGAGTAATTGGGTGTGGAGTGGTGGTTGGAGGGGGGTGGGTGTACAAGGGCCCAGTCTTTGGCAGACTTAGGTCAGGCTGTGAGTGGGTGTGAATTGTTGGTTGGGGTGGGAAAATGTCCAGTCTTTTCATACTGGAGTCTTGCCTTAAGTAGAGTGCAGGGTCCATTCTTTGCAGACTGAGCAAAGATCCTATAGCAAGCAAGATGGTCCACTCGACGAAAAGACGTAGTACGGTCATGGGCAGATTCATGGGTAATTTTCGGACCCATTTCAGTAACCGGCTTCCGTCTCCGCACCAAAGATCCCATAGAATAATAGTGCGGAGACGGAAGCCGGTTATGGAAACATCCTCGTAAAAATAAAAGTTATTTGGTAAAAATCTTCTCCTCATTTTCAGAATTCAAATTTATTAACACAAACTGTTCCCTCGCAACGTTGATTACACTGCGAGTCGGGTCGGGTCGGGTCGGGTCCGGTTACAGAAATGGATGAAAAATTGGCCCACGTTCCGTTCCGTTGCGTACTACAAGTCAGTCCGTTGCATTTAGCAGGAATGGTCTATCTTGCTCCGCTATAGGATCTTTGGTTGGGAGGGGGTTTCAGGGTTCCGTTTCTGATTTTCAAACCTGCAGTAAAACTCATTCAGGTCGTTCGTCAGCTGATGATTGTCCAAAGAGCGGGGGCTTTCCTCTTATAGCTGGTGATTTCTTGCAAACTGAAGAAGAGTCACTAGCTGCGAACTTGCTCCTCAACTTCTCAGAGTACCTTTCCTTGGTAGCTCTGATTTCTCTTCTCAGCTCTTTATCGATTAGGCTATCTTTTAACTCCTTAACGATTAGGCTATCGGCTTGACACATATTTGCCCCACCCCATCTCGAAATGGAAATGTTACATCTGTATATAATGATCCCATTAAAATGTATATTTATGTCACAAACTGTGGAATTCATATTTTTCAGTATTGTTATCAAGGAAAAGAAAGCAGTTCCAATTGTTAGATATTATTTGATATTGTTTAAAATTATTCATATGGAGGAGAAAATATAATAGCTTTAAAACCTACCTTAATTTTGCAATCTCACTAAAGATAATCTCCCTTTCCCTCTCCCCTCCCCTCCCCATCTCCCTCTCCCCTGATGAAGGTGGCGTGGGCCCAGCGGGGGTCAGCGGGGTTGACGTGGGCCCCGCGGGGGTCAGCGGGGGTGGTGTGGGCCCAGCAGGGGTGGCTTGGGCCCAGCGGGGTTGGCGTGGGCCCAGCGGGGGTGGCGTGGGCCCAGCAGGGGTAGCATGGGCCCAGCGGGGGTGGCGTGGGGCCAGAGGGGTGGGGTGGGTCAGCGGGGGTGGCGTGAGCTCAGCGGGGGTCAGCGGGGGTGGCGTGGGTCAGCGGTGTTGGCGTGGGCCCAGCGGGGTGGCGTGGGCCCAGCGGGGGTCAGCGGGGGTGGCGTTGGCCCAGCGGGAGTGGCGTGGGCGGAAGATGGCTTAGACCCTGGCGGCAGGGGGAGGCGAGGGGAGCGGGCCCCGCCGCAGCGGCGTCTGGTGTTGGGGTTACAGACGCTGGGTTCAAATTCAGCCACTCCCGCCCAGCGACGGGTGGGCGGTTTCCTGGTCGCCATGCTGGCAGACACCGCACCCCCCTCCTCCAGTCCTCTCCTCCCTACCTCGGGCCCAGAGAAATGGGTTATTAAATCATCCCGCGGGCCGGATTAGACCCCCCTCCTGCAACGCGATATTCCACTACTTATCTGGAGTAGACGCGAGGCATCAAGCTCAATGTGTGCAGTACAAATGGCAGTCTGATCCTGCCCGGGCCCACTGCGCACGCGAGGAGAGATGGCGTCATTTTGCGTCTCTTCCCCAACTGCGCAGGCGCGGATGGTCGCATTTTTTTCTCCCAATTCATCCGGCTGCCACAAGAATTTCGGGCGATTTCCGACAAAGTGGAAACGCTGATTGCGCTCCGATTTTTTTTTTTCTCGGGATATTTTTCTTACCCAATGCACCCAACGCACCCCCCCTTCGGACGGCCATGGACTCGGTGGGTCAAAGGATAGACACAAAATGCTGGAGTAACTCGGCGGGTCAGGCAGCATCTCTGAAGAAAAAGGATGGATGACGTTTCGGGTCAGAACCCTTCTGGGGCGTCAAAGGGCCTGTTTCAATCTTCCAATCAATTCAATCCTCACAATGGGTGCGTTTAAGAAGTGCAGGGCAGTAACTCTGGAAGACAGTATTCTATGTGTTAATCAAGGAGGGAAGCATAGTTACAAGAACAGATTCGTAGAATACATTTGTGATCGTTTCCTGGAATAACATGTAAAGCAGCCGGGGGAGGTGAACACAATGCTTGGACTCCGGTAATGGGTTATGTGACAAGTTTAATAAAAGACATCAGGGTTGGAGATCTCCTGAGAAGATTAGAGCATGATAGAACTTTGCAGTTAGCACGAGTAAGAATCTAGGCTCAGAACACAGAGTATTTAACTTAATTGAGAGCATTTACAATGGAACAAAAAGGAGAGTTGGCTAAAGTAAACACAGCAAATAAGCAAGATAAGAGAGTTGGCAAAAGGCCGCAAATTTTAAGGAGGTATTTTAACCAGTAAAAAGGGGAAAGATTCTGAAGGAGGCAAAATGGCCAACAGTGGCAATCCAAAAGTCAAAGGATAATATTATGGAGAAACAAATCTGGTGGTGGACTCGAAGGCTGGGTCGGCACGGTGGCGCAGCGGTAGAGTTGCTGCCTCACAGCGCCAGGTTCGATTCTGACTAAAGGGCCTGTCTCACTTGGCGATTTTTTCAGCGACTGCCGGCATCTTTGACCGTGATCAAGTCACCGAAAAATTAGCAGCGTGACACGGCGTGATGACGTATGACACGCGGTGTTTTTTCAAGTGCCGCAACATTTTGTTTGTCACCGCTGGATTTTTGAAATGTTCAAAATCTTTTGGCGACCCTGATATGATGCCGAAAAAAATCGGCAAGTGGGACAGGCCCTTAAGGGTGCTGTCTGTACGGAATTTGTCCGTTCTCCCTGTGACTGCGTGGGTTTTCTCCAGGTGCTCTGGTTTCCTCCCACATTCCAAAGATGTGCAGGCTTCTAGGTTAATTGGCTTCTGTAAATTGTGAATTGTGTCTATTTTAGTGTAGTTCATGGTCAAGTGTACCACGGTGCAGAGAAAAGCTTTTTTTTAAACCTGCTAACCAGTCTAAGACGATACATGACTCCAATCGAACCATTCACAGTGTACGGATACAGGATAATGTGAATAACGTTTAGTGTAAGATAATGTCCATAAAGTCAATTAAAGATAGTCCGAGGGTCTCCAATGAGGTCGAAAGTAGCTCAGGACTGCCTTTGTGTGTAGCGTAGTGCTATTGAATGGGGTGATGGCTGGTCGGCATGGACTCTGTGGGCTGAAGGGCCTATTTAAGTCTAAAGACTGGAATGAATGCAGGATTTAACAAAGGAGGATAAAAAGATAATAAAGTGAGAAAGAGAACAATGGGGAAAAGTTGGATATTTGTATTCTTTTAAGTTTTGCAAAGGAAGTTCATGTGAACATTGCCTTTTTAGACAACAAGCCCGAGATAATAGGTATTGGGAACAGACTGACGTTTGGATTAGTTTATTATCATATACATGAGGGCGCGATGAATGTTCTCGTTCTTCTGAATCTGAGATTAAATTATAGACATGGCAGTGATGGATACAACAATAAATGCAAAACAGCAGATTGGTGAAAAGATTGCATTGTAACACGAAGCAGTGCCAAAAATATACATTCGACAGATATACTGCATCAAGGGCCTGTCCCACTTGCCGATTTTTTTGGCGACTGTCGGTGTCATATCAGTGTCGCCAAAAGATTTTGAACATTTCAAAATCCAGCGGCGACAAAAAAATGTTGCGACACTTGAAATCACCGAAGGGCCCTGTTTCCACGCTGTATCTCGAAACTAAACTAATCTAAAGAAGGGTCTGAAGAAGGGTCTCGACCCGAAACGTCACCCATTCCTTCTCTCCAGGGATGCTGCCTGTCCCGCTGAGTTACTCCAGCACTTTGTGTCTATCTTCGGTTTAAACCAGCATCTGCAGTTCCTTCCTACACCAATGTCTCTTTTGTTTCCTAGGGCTCTATATCTGTTTCACTTGGGATCAACATGTTACTTGTTTAACATGTGAAGACGGATACATACCCTTGACAACAGCACATGTGTCGGTGAGTTTCAAGCTTTGTTTTAAGATATGGTTTCCAAAAACGTCACATTATTCTGAGTTCGATCTTCATGTTTTAGATTTGACGCTTACTTGCCTTCAACCATTATTTTTTATTGTTGACCCAAGGTCTGGGCTTGAGTTTTAATTCAAATCACATAACCTTAATAAAAGCAAGCCAGACCTATCTAACTCCAGATGCACAACAGCCTGGATTACCCTCCCCCTCCCCCTCCCCCTCTCCCTCTCCCTCTCCCTCTCCCTCTCCCTCTCCCTCTCCCTCTCCCTCCCCTCTCCCTCTCCCTTTCCCTCTCCATCTTCCTCTCCCTCTCCCTCTTCCTCCCACTCTCCCCCTCCCCGCTCTCCCTTCCCCCATCTCTCTCCCTCTGTCTCCCTCGCTCTCTCCCTGCTCCTCTCCCTCTCCCCCCCTCCATCCTCTCTCCCCCCCCCTTTCTTGCCCTCCTCTCTCCTCTCTGTCCCCCTCGCACCCTCCCCCTTCCCTCCTTCTCTCCCCCTCTCTCCCTCTCCCTCCCCATGTTCTGACACCTCAGGTTAATCAAGAGATAGTCCCTACTCATCCTTTCAAAGCAGGAGAAAGGTCCCAGAGAACGCTGGCGGGATGCGACTAATCACAGATCAAAGAGACCTTGCACATTGATCGATCACACCAAATGTCTAGATGTCCTGGACCCCACCGCAACCTAATGTTATCCCCTCAGAGCTCCGCATTGGAGCTATAATTTGCAAACTCAATCTTCACTTAGGACAGGTAGAAAGTTCCCTGAAAGTGGCGTCACAGGTAGATAGGTTGGGAAATAGGTAATGACACAGATAGATAGGCTTTTGTTACTTTGGCCTTCCTCATTCAGGGAGCTGAGTGGAGAGGTTGGGACGTGATGTTGCATGTGCTGGTGAGGCCACATTTGGTGGACAGTGTTCAGTTCTGGTCACCCTGCTACAGGAAGGAGGTTATTAAGCTGCAAAGAGTGCGGGCAAGATTTACAAGGATGTTGCCGAGGCACGAGAGCTTGCGTTAATAGGAGAGGTTGGGCAGGCTAGCACTTTATTCTTCGGAGCGCAGGAGGCTGCAGGGTGATCATATAGAGTCATAGAATGATACAGTGTAGAAACAGGCCCTAGGGCCCAACTTGCCCACACCGGCCAACATGTCCCATCGACACCAGTCCCACCTGCCCGCGTTTGGTCCATATCCCTCCAAACCTGTCCTATCCATGTACCTGTCTAACTGTTTCTTATACATTGGGATAGTCCCAGCCTCAACTATCTCCTCTGGCAGCTTGTTCCATACACCCACCACCCTCTGTGCGAAAACGTTACCCCTCAAATTCCTATTAAATGGTTTCCCCTTCACCTTAAACCTATGTCCTCTGGTCCTCGATTCCCCTGCTCTGGGCAAGAGACTCTGTGCATCTACCCGATCTATTCCTCTCATGATTTTATACACCTCAATAAGATCATCCCTCATCCTCCTGCGCTCCAAAGAATAGAGTCCCAGCCTACTCAACCTCTCCCTATAGCTCACACCCTCTAGTCCTGGCAACATCCTCGTAAATCTTCTCTGCGCCCTTTCCACCTCGATAGAGACGTTAATAATCCTGAGGGGAATAGATCGGGTTGATGCACAGAGTCTGCTTACCCACCACACCACCTCCAGGTCCCTCAGATCGGCCGACTTGGAGTTACTGAACATCCCGTGGTCTAGGCATAAGCTCAGGGGCGACCGCGCCTTTGCGGTTGCAGCTCCTAGACTGTGGAACAGCATCCCTCTTCCCATCAGAACTGCCCCCTCCATCGACTCCTTTAAGTCGAGACTTAAAACTCATCTCTACTCTCAAGCCTTTCTGAGGGAGGGCTGTATGTATGTATTTATGTATGTATTTAATCTATGAACCACTGTTGTATAACGTTAGTACCTCCACCAATGTAAAGCACTTTGGTCAACGAGAGTTTTTTAAATGTGCTATAGAAATAAAAGTGACTTGACTTGACTTGAACTAATCTCATATGTTTGCACATGACCAACATCCCTCCATTCCCTGCATATTCATGAGCCACTTAAATGCCACTGTTGTATCTGCCTCCACCCCCACCCCTGGCAGTACGTTCCAGGCACCCACCACCCTCTGTGTAAATAAACCCCCGTACATCTCCTTTAAACTTTGCCCCTCTCACCTTAAAGCCAAGCTCTCTAATATTTGACATTTCCACTCTGTGGAACAATGTTCTGACTGTCTGCCCCATCTATGCTCCTCGTGATTTTATACACTTATTTCAGGTCTCCCATCAATTTCCGATGCTTCAGAGAAAACAATCTGCCCAACCTGTCCTTGTCGAGGGTCTCAACCCGAAACGTCACCCATTCGTTCCCCCCAGAGATGCAGCCTGTCCCGCTGAGTTACTCCAGCTTTTTGTGTCTATCTTAAACCTACTACAATCTAATCCACTCAGCATTCTGGTAAATCTCCTCTGCACCCTCACCAAAGCCTCGACGTCCTTCCTGTAATGGGGTGACCAGAACTTCGCACAATAGTCAAAATGAAAGCTGACAAGTCTTGTAGAGCTACAGTACATCATAGCTTTGAAGTCCAGGATGTAGCTGATCAGTCTGAAGAAGGGTGACACAAAATGCTCCAGAGATGCTGCCTCACCCGCTGATTTTCTCCAGCATTTTTACCTACCTTCGATTTCTCCAGCATCTGCAGTTCCTTGTTAAACAAAAAATGCTGGAGTGACTCAGCAAGGGCAAGAAGGGTCTCGACCCGAAACGTCACCCATTCCTTCTCTCCAGAGATGCTGCCTGTCCCGCTGAGTTACTCCGGCATTTTGTGTCTATCTTCAGTGTGAACCAGCATCTGCAGTTCCTTCCTACACAAAGTCTTGTACAGCTGCATCATGACTTTTTTACTCTTTTACTCTCTGCCCCGAACAACGAAGGCAAGAATATATTTGAAACATAGCTTTGATATTCAGTACTTAACTGATCAGTCTGAAGAAGGGTCCCGACCCGAAATGTCATCCATTTCTTCTCTCCAGATTTGTTGCCTGTCCCGCTGAGTTACTCCAGCCTTTTGTGTCTACCTCCAGGGATGCTGCCTGACCAGTTGAGTTACTCCAGCACATTGTGTTTCTCCTTGGAAAACCAGTATCTGCAGTCCCTTGTTTATACCTAATTTATTAAATTTGATTATCAGGCAAGTCCATTTGTAAGAGTTAGGCTTAATAACTTACACATTGGAAATCCTCGGACTATCTTTAATCAGACTTTACTGGACTTTACCTTGCACTAAACGTTATTCCCTTTATCCTGTATCTGTACACTGTGGACGGCTCGATTGGAATCATGTATAGTTTTTCTGCTGACTGGATAGCACGCAACAAAAGCTTTTCACTGTACCTCGGTACACATGACAACAGCCTAAACTAAACTAAACTAAACTGAACTGAACTGAACTGAACTAAACTGAACTGAACTGAACTAAACAAGTGCTGTTTACTGAGAGAGTGACTGCATTAGATTTCTTCAGTCAGAGGGTGGTGAATCTGTGTAATTCGTTGCCACAGACGGCTGTGGAGGCCAAGTCAATGGATAATTTTAAGGTGGACATAGATTCTTGATTAGTACGGGTGTCAGGGGTTATGGGGAGAAGGCAGGAGAATGAGGTTAAGAGAGAGAGATCAGCTACGATTGAATGGAGGAGTAGACTTGATGGGCCGAATGGTTTAAATTCTGCTCCTAGAACGGATGAACATTAGCTAAAATCAACTAAAGTAAAGATGTTGCGTGGTGAATTGTATGAGAGGACATCAGCCTCCACCCTGCTCACAATGTTTTCTCTCTGTCTCAGATAAAGATGAATGCCACGAAGGTCTGTGTGGCCCCAACGCAGCCTGCACAAACACAATCGGAAGTTTCCACTGCAAATGTTTCAAGGGATTTGTCCAGACATTCAACAAGCCACTGGATAATAGGACGACGTCCTTCTGTGTTGGTGAGTGGGAATGAAAGGTCACTGTCTCTTGCTCAGGGTTTGTCTCATTTCATTGTTTTGTACAGTTAATAGATAATGGACAATAGACAATAGGTGCAGGAGTAGGCCATTCGGCCCTTCAAGCCAGTACCACCATTCAGTGATCATGGCTCAGTACCCCGTTCCGGCCTTCTCCCCATATCCCCTGACTCCGCTATCTTTAAGAGCTCTATCTAACTCTCTCTTGAAAGCATCCAGAGAACCGGCCTCCACTGCTTTCTGAGGCAGATAATTCCACAGATTCGCAACTCTCTGGGTGAAAAAGTTCTTCCTCATCTCCATTCTAAATGGCCGACCCCGTATTCCTGAACTGTGGCCCCTGGTTCTGGACTCCCCCAACATCAGGAACATGTTTCCTGCCTCTAGCATGTCTAAACCCTTAATAATCTTATATGTTTCAATAAGATACCCTCTCATCCTTCTAAATTCCAGTGTATACAGGCCCAGCCGCTCCATTCTCTCAGCATATGACAGTCCCGCCATCCCAGGAATTAACCTTGTAAACCTATGCTGCACTCCCTCAATAGCCAGAATGTCCTTCCTCAGATTTGGAGACCAAAACTGTACACAATACTCCAGGTGTGGTCTCACCAGGACCCTGTACAACTGCAGAAGGACCTCTTTGCTCCTATACTCAATTCCTCTTGTTATGAAGGCCAACATGCCATTCGCTTTCTTCACTGCCTGCTGTACCTGCATGCTTAAGGGCCTGTCTCACTTGGACGTCATTTGCGCATCATGCAGATGGCGCAGGAAGTTTTGTACATCCCAAAATCCTGGGGAGCCACGCGCAACCGCGCGTCACTGCCTACGTCACTATGCACTATCCGCGCGTAATGTGCACCATGCACACATCACATGTGCGTCACGACACGCAGGTCGTGCGTCGTGATGCGTAAATGATGTTGCATAAATGACGCACAAATGACGCCCAAGTGGGACAGGCCCTGATAAACAAAGACACCCAGATCCCGTTGTACTTCCCCTTTTCCTACCGACACCATTCAGATAATAATCTGCCTTCCTGTTTTTGCCTCAAAAGTGGATAACCTCCCATTTCTCCACATTAAACTGCATCTGCCATGCATCTGCCCACTCACCCAACCTGTCCAAGTCACCCTGCATTCTCATAGCATCCTCCTCACAGTTAACACTGACACCCAGCTTTGTGTCATCTGCAAATTTGCTAATGTTACTTTTAATCCCTTCATCTAAATCATTGATGTATATTGTAAGTAGCTGCAGTACCCCACTAGTCACTGCCTGCCATTCTGAAAGGGACCTTAATTTATTAAATTTGATTATCAGGCAAGTCCGTTTGTAAGGGTTCGGCTTATTAATTTACTCATTGGTGACCCTCGGACTATCTTCAATCGGACTTTACTGGACGTTGCCTTGCACTAAACGTTATTCCCTTTATCCTATATCTGTACACTGTGGACGGCTTGACTGTAATCATACATAGTCTAAGCATTGACTGGCTAGCACGCAACAAAAATACTTTTCACTGTACCTTGGTACATGTGTCAATAACCTAAACTAAACTGAACTCAACTGAACTAAATGGAACTAAACTCAAAGAGTGATGAGTACCAAGTACTGAGAGAGTGACTGCATTAGATTTCTTTAGTCAGGTGGTGGTGAATCTGTGGAATTCATTGCCACAGACGGCTGTGAAGGCCAAATCAATGGATATTTTTAAGGTGGACATAGATAGATTCTTGATTAGTACGGGAGTCAGGGGTTATGGGGAGAAGGCAGGAGAATGGGGTTCAGATGGAGAGATAGATCAGCCACTATTGAATGACGGAGGAGACTTGATGGGCCGAATGGTCTAATTCTGCTCCGAGAACTTATGCTAAAATCAACTAAAGTAAAGATGTTGCGTGAAGTGAATTGTATGAGAGGACATCAGCCTGCGCCCTGCTCACAACGTTTTCTCTCTGTCTCAGGTAAAGGTGAATGCCACGACGGTCTGTGTGGCCCCCATGAAGCCTGCACAAACACAATCGGAGGTTTCCGCTGCAGTTGTTTGAAGGGATTTAACCGGATATCAAACCAGCTGGAAGATAGGATGGTGTCCTTCTGCGTAGGTGAGTGGGAATGAAAGGTCACTGTCTCTTGCTCAGGGCTGCGTCCAGTCTCATGTCAAGTCAAGTCAAGAGAGTTTATTGTCATGTGTCCCAGATAGGACAATGAAGTTCTTGCTTGCTGCAGCACAACAGAATATTGTAAGCAAAAATACAGAACAGTTCAGTTGAATGTACCCATAAATAAGCAGATAAAGTGCAATAGGCTGTTACAGTTCAGAGTCTGTTTGTTGGCGAGTTTAACAGCCTGATGGCTGTGAGGAAGAAGCTGTTCCTGAACCTGGATGTACCAGATTTCAGGCTCCTGTACCTTCTACCTGATGGCAGCGGAGAGATGAGTGTGTGGCCAGGATGGTGTGGGTCCTTGATGATGTTGGCTAGTTTTTTGAGGCAGCGTCTGTGATAGATCCCTTTGATGGTGGGGAGGTCAGAGCCGATGATGGACTGGGCAGTGGTTACAACTTTCTGCAGCCTTTTCCGCTCCTGGACGTTCAAGTTGCCGAACCAAGTCACGATGCAACCGGTCAACCTGCTCTCTACTGTGCACCTGTAGAAGTTCGAGAGAGTCCTCTTTGACAAACCGACTCTCCATAATCTACTCAGGAAGTAGAGGCGCTGATGTGTTTTCTTTATAATTGCATCAGTGTGCTGGGACCAAGAAAGATCTTCGGATCTTGTTTTATACAGTTGTTTAGTTTAGTTAAGTTTGGTTATGGTCGGTTAAGTTTGGTAAGTTTAGTTTAATAGTTTAGTTTAGTTGTTTAGTTTAGTGGTTTAGTTAAGTTTGGTTTAGTTTAGTTTAATTCTTTACGAGTTTGCACGTTCTCCCCGTGAACGCGTGGGTTTTCTCCGGGTGCTCTGGTTTCCTCCCACACTCCAAAGACGTGCAGGTTTGTAGGTTAATTGGCTTCGGTAAAAATTGTAAATTGCCCCTGGTGTGTGTAGGATAGTGCTAGTGTGCGGGGATGGCTGGTTGATGTGGACTCGGTGGGCCGAAGGGCCTGTTCCCGCCCTGTATCTCTAAACTAAACTGTGTTTGGATGTGTGAAGGGCCAGGATTGAACCTGTGGCGACTGAAGCGCTCACTAGCTTATCACTCTTCAGTCAGAGGGTGGTGAATCTGTGGAATTCATTGCCACAGAAGGCTGTGGAGGCGAAGTCAATGGATATTTTTAAGGCAGAGATAGATGGATTCTTGATTAGAACGGGTGTCTGGGGTTATGGGGAGAAGGCAGGAGAATGGGGTTAGTAGGGAGCGATAGATCAGCCATAATTGAATGGCGGAGTAGACTTGATGGGCCGAATGGCCTAATTCTGCTCCTATTACTTATGACCTTATGACTCTTGTTCTGTAGATGCAAATGAGTGTCTCTCTAGTCCATGTGGGTCCATGGCCGCCTGTCACAACACTGAGAGCAGTTTTTACTGCTCCTGCAATAAAGGATTTGACGGTGATTGTAAATTAGCCAACTCCTCTGAGTTGTGCTGCAGAGGTAAGCACAGTTACCTTGGCTACTGGGTCTTCCTCTTACACCCGCTGCCTGGATCCCAGTCTCTTATCTCTTTTCCTGTTGCATCAGTACTGTCTTGAAAACTACCAACTCCATTTGCTCAAAGCCATTCAGCACTTCATCCACTCGGGTGGTATGGTTTATTTATTTTTTTATTTTATCATCAACATTTTTTATCAATAATTAAAAATAATATTTACAATACAATAAAACAAAACAGAACCCACCACCATAATACAAGACAAACAAATATACTAAATCAACTACTATGCAACTGTGTTAGAATCCTTATAGAGGACACATTCCATCCCCCGCGGTGATCAGTGGTCCTGGAAATCCCCCAGGGTGCCCGTGGACAGCGCGTAGTCTCTCTCTAACACCACCCGGGCGCGGACATAACCCCGGAAAAGGGGCAGGCAGCCGGCTCGGGCAGAGCCCTTTTCCGCCTCACCTGGCTTTAAGGTGATAGAGGCAAAGTTTAAAGGAGATGTGCGGGGCACGTTTTTTTTACACGAACGGTTGGTGGGTGCCTGGAACGTGCTGCCAGGGGTGGTGGTCAAGGCAGATAGAATAGTGGCGTTTAAGAGGCTTCTGTACAGGGGCATGGATATGCAAGGAATGGAAGGATATAGAGCAGTGCAGGCGGATAAGAGGTGGTCTTGGCATCAGGTTTGGCACAGACATTGTGGGCCGAAAGGACGTTCTTGTGCTGTACTGTTCTATGTTCTATCAAACATGAAGAAATTGTATTTACATTGTAAGAGCGGCACGGTGGTGCAGCGGTAGAGTTGCTGCCTCACAGCGCCAGAGACCCGGGTTCCATCCCAACTGCGGGTGCTGTCTGTACGGAGTTTGTACGTTCCACCCGTGATCTGCGTGGGTTTTCCCCGAGATCTTCGGTTTCCTCCAACAAGCCAAAGACGTGCAGGTTTGTAGGTTAATTGGCTTTGTATAAATGTAAATTGTCCCTAGTGTGTGTAGGATCGTGTCAGTTTGCGAGGATCGCTGGTTGGTGCGGACTCAGTGGGCCGAAGGGTTGGTTTCCACGCTGTGTCTCTAAACTGAACTGAACTAAACTAAACTAAAATCAATTAAACTAAACTGAAATAAACTAAAATAAAATAAAATAAAATAAAATAAAATAAAATAAAATAAAATAAAAAAACAATAATCATAAATTAAAATAAAATAAAATAAATTAAAAAAATAATAATCATAAAATAAAATAAAATAAAATAAATTAAAATAAATTAAAAAAAAATAATAATCATAAATTAAAATAAAATTAAATAAATTTAAATAAAATAAAATAAAGTAAAATAAAAAAAACAATAATCATAAATTAAAATAAAATAAAATAAAATAAAATAAAATAAAATAAATTATATTAAAAAAAACAATAATCATAAATTAAAATAAAATAAAATAAAATAAAATAAAATTAAAAAAATAATAATCATAAACTAAAATAAAATAAAATAAAATAAATTTAAAAAAAATAATAATCATAAATTAAAATAAAATAAAATAAATTTAAATAAATAAAATAAAATAGTATAAAATAAATTAAACTAAACAGTGAAGTTGCTTTTAAACCTGAATGCTGTCTTGGTCTGGTTTGTTATTCAACATACTCATGCGTAAGAGGGAACTGCAGATGCTGGTTGACACTGGAGGTTAACATCACGTTATTAATCTCGTCTGCTTATTTATTGTTCTTCATGTGTTGTAGATAAGAATGAATGTCAGTCTGAACCGTGTGGAGATAACACAGTCTGCCACAACACTGTTGGGAGCTTCTACTGCGAGTGTGGTAAAGGGTTTTACACTGCGGATCACAGATTCACTGACCCCAAGGTGTCTGAATGTAAAGGTGAGTCTAACCGTAGGCAACATCTGCCTGCTCAGTCGTAATATGAGGCCACCTCTCCAGTTCAGTTCAGTTTCTTGTCACCTGTACCGAGGCACAGTTAAAAGCTTTATTGTCGCGCTCTATCCAGTCAGTGAAAAGGCTATACGTGGTTTTACATTTGGCGGCATGGTGGCACAGCGATGGAGCTGCTGCCTCACAGCAACAGAGACCCGGGTTCGATCCTGACTACGGGTGCTGTCTGTACGGAGTTTGTACGTTCTCCCCGTGACCTGCGTGGGTTTTCTCAGAATCTTCAGTTTCCTCCCTCACTCCAAAGACGTACAGGTGTGTAGGTTAATTGGTTTGGTGAAATTATATAAATGTAAAATTGCCCCTAGTGTGTGTAGGATAGTGTTAATGTGCAGGGATCGCTGGTCGGCACGGACTAGGTGGCCAAAGGGGCTGTTTCTGCGCTGTATCTTTAAAGTAAACTAACCTAAGCCAGCCACAGTGTACAGATACAGGATATAGAGAATAATAGGGATGAAACGCTGGAGTAACTCAACAGGACAGGCAGCATCTCTGGATAGAAGGAATGGGTGACGTTCTGATCCCTTGTTCCGTCACATTCTTCCTGCTGTTGGGGAAGGAACTGCAGATGCTGGTTTACACTGAAGATAGACACAATAAGCTGGATGAACTCAGCGGGTCAGGCAGCATCTCTGGAGAGAAGGAATGGGCGACCCTTCTTCAGACTTGCTGCTTGGCGCCTTTTTTGATTTGATAACCTCAGCCATCAGGGCAGTGCTACACAATGGAGCTGTCGATGGGAAGAGCATTGGGAGGTTAATCCCTGCCTGTGTTTACTCCGACAGACTATGATGAGTGCTACACCAGCCCAACCATCTGCGGCAGCAACGCGTCCTGCTACAACACCGAG
Source organism: Malacoraja senta (assembly GCA_038087875.1). Lineage (NCBI taxonomy): Eukaryota > Metazoa > Chordata > Chondrichthyes > Rajiformes > Rajidae > Malacoraja > Malacoraja senta. The sequence goes on from CM075992.1 coordinate 8,418,808, forward strand.
GGAAGCTTTCACTGTCTCTGTGACAAGGGGTTCGCACGACCGTCCGGCAAGAGGAACTTCACTGGCTACGGGGGCCGGTGCTGGGGTGAGCGCCTCATTCAAGTCAAGAGCATTTTATTGTCATGTGTCCCAGACAGAACAATATGGAAACATAGTACGCTGTAAACAATATAATAAACGAGAAACACATGCACATGTATATATGCACACACGCACGCACGCACGCACACACACACACACACACGCACGCACACGCACACGCGCACACGCGCGCACGCGCGCACACACACACACATCCCTCTCTACTGCCTGACCTGGAGAGGGATATATGTGTATCCGCTTTCTTTCTTTTTTTTTTTCTTTTCTCTCTTACTCTTTCTCTCTTTCTCTCTTTCTCTCTTTCTCTCTTTCACTCTCTCTCTCCCTCTCTTTCTCTCTTTCTCTCTTTCTCTCGCTGTCTCTTTCTCTCTTTCTCTCTTTCTCTCTCCTCTTTCTTTCTCTCCTTCTTTCCCCTCTCCCTTCTCCCCCTCTCTCTCCCCCCCTCCCACCCCATTCCCTCCCTCTCTCCATCCCACCCGCCCTCCCTCCCTCTCCTTCTATCTTCTCTTCCCCTCCCAAGGGTCAGCTTGTACCATCCACACAGTGCAGTGTTTCAGGCTGCAGTGAGTCAAGTCAAGTCAAGTCACATTTATTTATATAGCACATTTAAAAAACAACTCTCGTTGGCCAAAGTGCTTTATATTTGTTATAAGAATAGCACAAACAAAACAAACTACATACATATATACATGTAGCCCTCACTCAGAGGACGTCAGGAAAGGCTTGGGAGTATAGATACGTTTTTAGTCTTGACTTAAAAGAGTCGATGGAGGGGGCGGTTCTGATGGGAAAGGGGATGCTGTTCCACAGTCTAGGGCTGCAACCGCAAAGGCGCGGTCGCCCCTGAGCTTATGCCTAGACCGTGGGATATTCGAGAAGACCTTTTATGTAGGTGGGGGCAAGCCCATTGAGGGCTGTAGACATGGAGGAGGATCTTGAAGTTTATACGGAACCGCACAGGGAGCCAGTGGAGAGAGGCCAGGATCGGGGTGATGTGGTCCCTTTTTCGGGTGCCCGTCAGGAGTCTCGCTGCGGCGTTTTGGACCAGTTGCAGGCGGGACAGGGAAGATTGGCTGATGCCAGTGTAAAGGGAGTTGCAGTAATCTAGGCGGGAGGAGATGAATGTGTGGATGATCTTTTCCAGGTCATCAAACTGGAGGAATTTTTTTATTTTAGCTATCGTCCGAAGCTGAAAGAAGCGAGCTTTTACCACAGCATTGACTTGTTTGTCAAATTTCAGTGCTGAGTCAAATATCACGCCAAGGTTTTTGACGTGAGGTTTGAGTAGTGGGGTAAGGCTTCCAAGGCTGCCTGCTATCATTTTGATTGAGTCCAAAGGGGCCGAGAAGGATGGTGGGGCTGAGATGGGGCCGAGAAGGTATTGAAGCACCTTGTGCTTGCCTCTAGACGTGATTCAAAGCCACAGCCATCTGCCTTAACCACCGAGCACAGCCGACACGCACTGTTTCATAATCATTGCACAAAACGCCTGCCACAAACCTCACAACTTGCTGCAAAAATGATACGGAAACCATGCTAACATGCAAACATGAACAAATGCGACTCAAAGGCCTGGTGTCAGCTGAACTTCCCTTTTTAAACAAAAAGACACAAAGTGCTGGAGTACAAGACATCGGTGAGGCCACATTTATTGTGTGGGAAGGAACTGCAGATGCTGGTTTGCACCGAAGATAGACACAAAATGCTGGAGAAACTCAGCGGGTCAGGCAGCATCTCTGGAGAGAAGGAATGGGTGACGTTTCTGGTTGAGACCCTTCTTCAGACTGAGAGCATTTTGTGTCAATCTTCGGTGTAAACCAGCATCTGCAGTTCCTTCCTACAAATACATGTTAGGTATAGGTCTATTATTCTCGTCCGTGACTTTCAGTCTCAAGAAGGGTCTCGACCCGAAACGTCACCCATTCCTTCTCTCCAGAGATGTGCCTGTCCCACATTCATTGTGTTCAGTTAATTATTCTGTATTTATTCTCTATTTAGAATCATTGTTATAGTGAAGATGTTGTCAATCTGGAAAGGTGCAGAAAAGATTTACGGGGATGCTGCCAGGACTCGAGGGTCTGAGCTACAGGGAGAGGTTGAGCAGGCTGGGACTCTATTCCTTGGAGCGCAGGAGGATGAAGGTGTACAAGATCACGAGGGGCTGGTGGAATCAAGGGATATGGGGAGAAGGCAGGCACGGGTTATTGATTTGGGACAATTAGCCATGATCACAATGAATGGTGGTGCTGGCTCGAAGGGCCGAATGGCCTGCACCTATTTTCTATGTTTCTATGTTTCTATGAGAGAAAGAAATAGGG
>CM075992.1:8423924-8467372 GCA_038087875.1 Malacoraja senta
TGTTGTCAATCTGGAAAGGTGCAGAAAAGATTTACGGGGATGCTGCCAGGACTCGAGGGTCTGAGCTACAGGGAGAGGTTGAGCAGGCTGGGACTCTATTCCTTGGAGCGCAGGAGGATGAAGGTGTACAAGATCACGAGGGGCTGGTGGAATCAAGGGATATGGGGAGAAGGCAGGCACGGGTTATTGATTTGGGACAATTAGCCATGATCACAATGAATGGTGGTGCTGGCTCGAAGGGCCGAATGACCTGCACCTATTTTCTATGTTTCTATGTTTCTATGAGAGAAAGAAATAGGGTGAGGACAATCACGATCCATCCACAGTGTATCGACACAGGACAAAGGGAACAAGATAATGTCCAGTAAAGTCCAATTAGATAGTCCAGTAAGGTAGATAGTAGCTCAGGACTGCTCGCTCTCTAGTTGTTGATGGGACCTACACCCTACACACTGGGGGCAATTTTACAGAAGCCAATTAACCTACAAAACCGCACGTCTTAGGGAGTGTGGGAGGAAACCAGCGCACCCGGAGGAAACCCACGCGGTCACAGGGAGAACGTACAAACTCCACACACGCAGCACCCGAGGTTGGCATCGAACCCGGGTCTCTGGCGCTGTGAGGCAGCGGCTCTACCCGCTGCGCCACTGAGTGCCGTGGGGCACCAGAGTGGCAACAGGACCAGGCAGACTGGTCCCGAGCTCTGGGTCAAGATGCCTGCGAAGCGGTATGAACATTGACTTGTCTAACATCAAGTAACCCTTGCTTTCCCTCTCTCACCAGCCCCGCCCCCTTCCCAGTTCTCCGACCAGTCTTAATGTCTCCGACTACATTTTATCTCTGTTTGCTTTGTTTTTACCTTCTCCCAATTAACAATGATCTATTCTACATTTACCTTGATCTCCATCCCCTTGGTCCTGTTTTCACACCTGACACTTCCTTATCTATGTACCACCCATTCCCCTGACATCAGTCTGAAGAAGGGTCTCGACCTGAACGTCACTCATTCCTTCTCTCCAGAGATGCCTGTCCCACTGAGTTACTCCAGCTTTTTGTGTCCATCTTCTCCTAAATCCTTATCCATGTTTATCCCATCTTGAATATCCACACTGTCTATCTCCAAGATGCATTTGTTTGAACTCCATAACCTCCTCCCATCATTGACTAGGGGATAGAAGGGAGAAAAATTGGTCAAAAATTAAGACAAGACAATTAGGGCGCACGGTGGTGCAGCGGTAGAGTTGCTGCCTCACAGCGCCAGAGACTCCAGTTCGAACCTGACCATGGGAGCTGTCTGTACGGAGTTTGCACGTTCTCCCCCATGACCGTGTGGGTTTCCTCCGGGAGCTCCGATTTCCTCCCACATTCCAAAGACGTGCAGGTTTGTAGGTTAACTGGCTTGGTGTAAATGTAAATTGTCCCTGGTGTGTGTGGGATAGTGTTAATGTGTGGGGATCGCAGGTCAGTGGGGACTCGGCGGGCCGAAGGGCCTGTTTCCGCGCTGTATGAAACATATTTGAAACAGATTTCAGTTTTTATGGAATCATTTATTGAGAGCCCGCAATGTTCAATATGCAGAGAACAATGTATGTTGGTATCGAAGATAGGAACAAAAAGCTGGAGTAACTCAGCGGGGCAGGCAGCATCTCTGGAGAGAAGGAATGGGTGACGTTTCGGGTCGACACCCTTCTTCACAATATTGAATATTGAAAATATTGGTTTCAACTCTCTCTTCCAGATGTTAATGAGTGTCTATTGAAGCCATGTGGCCCCAATGCCAGCTGCAATAACACGGTGGGCAGTTATACCTGTGTCTGCAATCTCGGATATATTTCATCATCAGGGGGAAGCAGACTGAATCCTGGTGATGTCTGTGTCAGTAAGTACTTCACGATACACAGTTACCCCACCCCCTACCTCCACTTCTGACTTACACAGGGGTGCAGGGAAGATTAAGTTTAGTTTTGTGTTAGAAGGAACTGCTAAACCGAAGATAGACACATAATGCTGGAGTAACTCAGCGGGACAGGCAGCATCTCTGGAGAGAAGGAATGGGTGACGTTTCGGGTCGAGACCCTTCTTTAATTTTGTTTAGTTTGTAGATAAAGGGCAGTTTAGTTTAGTTTAGTTTAGTTTAGAGATTCAGGGCAGAAACAGGCCCTTCGGCCCACCGGGTCCAACGCCGACCAACGATCCCCGCACATTGACACAATCCTACACACACTAGGGACAATTTCGATTTTACCGAAGCCAATTAAACGACAAACCTGTACAGTATATCTTTGGAGTGTGGGAGGAAACCGGAGCCCCCGGAGAAAGCCCACGCGGTCACGGGGAGAACGTACAAACTCCGTACTGACAGCACCCGTAGTCAGGATTGAACCCGGGTCTCTGGCGCTGTGAGGCAGCAACTCTACCGCTGCGCCACCGTGCTGTACACCGATCACCCATTCACACTAAGTTCCATGTTATCCCACTTACTCATCAACTAGGGGACAATTTACAGAGGGCCAATTAACCTACAAACCCGCGCGTCTTTGGGATGTGGGAGGAAACCGGAGAAAACCCACGCGGTCACAGGGAGAACGTGCAAACTCCACACACACACACACACAGACAGCAGCCGAGGTCAGCATCGAACCTGGGTCTCTGGCGCTGTGAGGCAGCAGCTCTACCCGCTGCAAGACTGTGCCTCCCAACGCGTTCTCAAACGCGTTCTTATCGGGAGGTATTAGGACAGGTGACTGGCAGAGCGCTGGGTTTTAAAAGGAGGATTATTCTGCTGTTATGTAATGTAGCATTCACAGGGTACAGAAGTACAGCAGTCCCAGTGGGGCCGGAAGTCTTCCTGTTGGCTGCTTGCTATATGGCACTCTCTGTATTGGATTCCATTGCACTCTCTGAATGAAACTTCGTCAGCAGACTACAGAGGCTGGCTGGGTGCCTTGCCCTTTATCACTTCCTCATTCAGTGTTAGGGGTGGCACAGCGGTAGAGTTGCTGTCCCACTTAGGCGATTTTTTAGGTGTGGGAGGAAACCGAAGATCTCGGAGAAAACCCACGCAGGTCACGGGGAGAACGTACAAACTCCGTACAGACAGCACCCGTAGTCGGAATCGAACCCGGGTCTCCGGCGCTGCATTAGCTGTAAAGCAGCATCTCTACCGCTGCGCCACCATGCTAACATTCCAGTGGGTGGCACGGTGGCGCAGCGGTAGAGTTGCTGCCTCACAACGCCAGAGACCCGGGTTCGATCCTGACTACGGGTGCTGTCTGTACGGAGTTTGTACGTTCTCCCCGTGACCTGCGTGGGTTTTCTCCGGGTGCTCTGGTTTCCTCCCACACTCCAAAGCCATACAAGTTTGTAGGTTAATTGGCGTGGTATAGTTGTAAATTGTCCCTAGTGTGTGTAGGTTGGTGATAGTGTGCGGGGATCGCTGGTCGGTGTGGACTCGGTGGGCCGTAGGGCCTGTTTCCATGCTGTACCTCTAACCTAAACTACACTGATAATTCCTGCCATATTGTTTGCCAAAATTAGAACGTTATTGGACAGATACAGGGATAAATAAACATTATGGGGGACATGGTCGAAACGTGGGCAGGTGGGACGAGTGTAGATGGGGCATTTTGCTCAGCATTGACATGTTGGGCTGAAGAGTCTGTTTGCTTACTGTTTAACTGACTATAACTCTATTAAGATGTTATAGTTCAGTTTAGTCTATTGTCACATGTACCGAGGTACAGTGTAAAGTTTTTGTTGCCTGCTGAGCAGTCAGCGGAAAGACAGCACTTGATTGCAATCGAGCCATTTACAGTGTACAGATACAGGTTAAGGGGAATAACGTTTAGTGCAAGACAAAGTCCTACAAAGTCCAATCAAGGATAATCCGAGCGTCTCCAACGAGGTGGATGACAGTTCAGGGCTGCTCTCTAGTTGAGGTCGGATGGTTCAGTTGCCTGATAATAGACAATAGACAATAGACAATAGGTACAGGAGTAGGCCATTCGGCCCTTCGAGCCAGCACCGCCATTCAATGTGATCATTGCTGATCATCCCCAATCAGTACCCCGTTCCTGCCTTCTCTGCATATCCCCTGACTCCACTATCTTTAAGAGCCCTATCAAGCTCTCTCTTGAAAGTATCCAGAGAACCGGCCTCCACCGTCCTCTGAGGCAAAGAATTCCACAGACTCGCAACTCTCTGTGAGAAAAAGTGTTTCCTCGTCTTCGTTCTAAATGGCTTACCCCTTATTCTTAAACTGTGGCCCCTGGTTCTGGACTCCCCCAACATCGGGAACACGTTTCCTGCCTCTAGCGTGTCCAAACCCTTAACAATCTTATACGTTTCAATAAGATCCCGTCTCATCCTTCTAAACTCCAGAGTGTACAAGCCCAGCCGCTCCATTCTCTCAGCATATGACAGTCCCGCCATCCCGGGAATTAACCTTGTAAACCTACGCTGCACTCCCTCAATAGCAAGAATGTCCTTCCTCAAATTAGGGGACCAAAACTGCACACAATACTCCAGGTGTGGGTCTCACTAGGGCCCTGTACTACTGCAGAAGGACCTGCTGGGAAGAAACTGTCCCTGAATCTGGAGGTGTGCGTTTTCACAGTTCTGTACCTCTGGCCTGATGGGAGAGGGGAGAGGGGAGAGGGGAGAGGGTTATTATATTACCATTGTTATCCGCATCTCTCCATTCCCAGTTCTACATTATCATGTATGTAGTTTTGTTACGAATTTGCTGATAGCTTTTCGATTTATTATTGGATTGGTGGGAGTTTACTGAGGGAAGATACGACCGTTCTGTGTAGATTCATCTCTTTGTTTCTACCCAGAATTTGACTGTCCAAGCCCTGTTAACAAGTGCCCAGCGGTGCCCAAGGAGGTGGGATCAGTACAGGTAGGAGGTCGCTCCTTAACACCTTTCTTTATTTCGACTTATTTGCCGCTGTGGATGTTATCTATTGATCGCCGCCTCTCATTCTACCTGGGCGTTCACGGTGGCGCAGCGGCAGAGTTGCTGCCTTGCAGCGAATGCAGCGCCGGAGACACGGGTTCGATCCCGACTACGGGTGCTGTCTGTACGGGATCGAACCCGTCACCTGCGTGGGTTTTCTCCGAGATCTTCGGTTTCCTCCCACATTCCAAAGACGTACAGGTTTGTAGGTTAAATGGCTTGGTAAATGTAAAAATTGTCCCTTGTGTGTGTAGGATGGTGTTAATGTGCGGGGATCGCGGGTCAGCGCGGACCCGGTGGGCCGAAGGGCCTGTTTCCGCGCTGTATCTCTAAACTAAACTCAATTACCTGCGAAGGTGAGAGTTTGGTTTAGTTTAGTTTAATTTAATTTAAATTAATATAATTTAATTTAATTTAATTTAGCTTGGCTTGTCTTGTCTTGGTTTGGTTCAGAGATACCGCATGGAATCAGGCCCATTGCGTCTGATCTGTATGGATAGCATGCAAAACAAAGTTTTTCACTGTACCTGGCAACGATAAACCTAAACCTGAATAGACTTTAGACTTTAGAGATACAGCGTGGAAACAGGCCCTTCGGCCCACCGAGTCCATGCCGACCAGCGATCACCGATATACTAGTTCTATCCTACACACACTAGGGATCATTTACAGAAGCCAAAGATAAAACCGGAGCACCTGGAGAAAACCCACGCAGTCACGGGGAGAACGTATAAACTCCGTACAGATAGCACCCGGATCTCTGGCGCTGTGAGGCAGCAATCTACCCCTGCCGCCCTGACATGGGCTTCCTTCTCAGCCATCGCCATCCACTGAGAGTTAGTCCTGAAATGGGTCTTTGGTTGATCTCACAGCAGGAGATCAGCAGATGTGGCTTAATAAAATAAAGCCCCCGCCCCCCCCATTCCTCCCTGGTGTTGCTGTGTCACAGTGGAACTGAAGGAGATTAGTTGGGCCCTGAGGAGGGGAGGAGTTCAAAGGGAGCTGTGGATGGGTTACACGCAGCACGGGGGGAAGGGGGGTGGGGCATGGACCCAAAGACAACCTTGGACCTACATGGCCACCTTGGCAATATCAAATACTGGAGGACAACGCTTTAAGCTGAGAGGGTCAACGTTTACAGGAGATGCATGGGCAAGTTTATTTACACAGAGGGTGGTGGGTGTCTGGAACATGCTGCCAGGGGTGGGGGTGGAGGCAGATACGATAGTGGCGTTTAAGATGGATATAGATGGGCACCTGGATATGCAGGGAATGGAGGAATATGGATTACCTGCAAGAGTAGGTCCTGGCATTATGTTCACCACAAGACTCCAACAAATTAATACATTAGATTTTAGTTGATTATTGTCACATGTACTGAGGTACAGTGAAAAGATTTGTTACGCATGCCATCCAATCTGAGCAGATATACCACACATAAATACATTCAAACTCCAGTACAACAGGTAGAGCACAGGGGAAGATACAGAATGCAGGATATAGTTCTCAGCATTGGAGCGCATCAGTTCCACAGACAAAGTCCAATGTCAAGTCAAGAGAGTTTATTGTCATGTGTCCCAGATAGGACAATGAAATTCTTGCTTGCTGCAGCACAACAGAATATTGTAAGCATAAATACAGAACAGATCAGTGTGTCTATATACCATAGACCATATATATATACACACATAAATAAACAGATAAAGTGCAATAGGCTGTTATAGTTCAGAGTTTGTTTGAAGTTGTGTTTAATAGCCTGATGGCTGTGGGGAAGTAGCTATTCCTGAACCTGGATGTACCAGATTTCAGGCTCCTGTACCTTCTACCTGATGGCAGCGGAGAGATGAGTGTGTGGCCAGGATGGTGTGGGTCCTTGATGATGTTGGCAGCCTTTTTGAGGCAGCGACTGCGATAGATCCCTTCGATGGTGGGGAGGTCAGAGCCTGTGATGGACTGGGCAGAGGTCACAACTTTCTGCATTCAATTCAATTCAATTCCTTTATTGTCATCTTGCAAGCAACAGTTGTGCAGTGCAAAACGAAAAGACGTTTCCCAGGGAATACCGGAGCATCGCACATGAAGTTTAAAACATTTCACACATAATAACACTGGGCGCTCAAGTTGCCGAACCAAGCCACGATGCAACCGGTCAGCATGCTCTCTACTGTGCACCTGTAGAAGTTCGAGAGAGTCCTTGACATACCGATTCTCCGTAATCTTCTCAGGAAGTAGAGGTGCTGATGTGCCTTCTTTATAATTGCATCAGTGTACTGAGACCAGGAAATATCTTCGGAAATATGCACACCCATGAATTTGAAGTTCTTGACCCTTTCCACCATCATCCCGTTGATATAAACGGGATTGTGGGTCCCTATCCTACCCCTTCCAAAGTCCACAATCAGTTCCTTGGTTTTGCTGGCGTTGAGAGCCAGGGTGTTGTGCTGGCACCATTTGGTCAATCGATTGATCTCACTTGTCTGCAATGGGGTAGAGGTGAATGGGACGGTACCCCAGCTTATGGAAGGGCCGTTCAGAAGCCTGATAACAGAGGGGAAGAAGCTGTTCCTGAGTCTGGTGGTGCCGCTTTCAAGCTTCTGTACCTTCTGCCGGACGGGAGCGGGGAGCGGGGAGAGGAAGGAAGAGGCTGGGACAAATCTTAAATATAATAAATGATATTTCTCGTGACTGAGGCTGTGAGCAGTTCGAGCTGTCACAGGTGAACAGAGTTCTGAATAGTGGAAGGTAGACAAAAATGCTGGAGAAACTCAGCGGGTGAAGCAACATCTATGGAGTGAAGGAATAGGTGATGTTTCGGGTCGAGGCCATTCTTCTTTGAATAGTAGAGTTTGGATTTACAGTCTGATTTCCATCAATGGATAAAATCTCTGCTAATGATAAACTAGTTTAGTTTAGTTTAGTTTAGATTAGTTTATTTTTTTGTCACCTCTACCGACGTATAGCGAAAAGCTTTTTGTTGCCGTGCAGACCACTGAACGAAAAGACTATACTGGGTTACAATTAAGACGTCCACAGTGTACAGATACAGGAACAAGGATATAACATTTATTGCAAGACAAGCACAAAATGCTGGAGTAACTCAGCGGGTCAGGCAGCATCTGCAGAGCAAAGGAATACAGTAGGTGATGTTTTGGATCAAGACTCTTCTTCAGACTGAGAGTCAGGGGAGAGGGGCGGAAAAGAAAGGGAAGAAAGAAACAGACCCGAAACATCACCTATTCCTTTTCCCCACAGACCCGCGGAGTTACTCCAGCACTCTGTGCCTATCAGTGTCTATCAGTGGTGTCTATCAGTGTCTATCGGTGTCTATCAGTGTCTATCAGTGTCTATCAGTGTCTATCAGTGTCTATCAGTGTCTATCAGTGGAGTCTATCGGCATCTGCAATTCCTTCCTACACATTGTGTAATATAAAGTCCATTAAAGGTAGTTCGCTGGTCTCCCAAAAATAATAATAATAATAAATACTTTATTAATCCCCTTATTCAGGGGAAATTCAGATGTCCTTGCAGCACACTAATAAAAATACAACATAGAAGTTTAACATTAAAACATAAAAACATCCCCCCACAATGGTTCCCACTGTGGGGGAAGGCACAAAGTCCAGGCCCCATCCCATGGCCACCCATAGTCAGGCCTATTGAGGCCTCCACAGTCGCCGCTATGGAGGCCCGATGCCCAATGAGTTGGATGATAGGTCAGGACCGCACTCTAGCTGGTGAGAGGAGCGTTCAGTTTAGTTCCCCATCAAAGTATATTAAAGGAATTTTAGCAGGTGCATATGTTTAGTGGAAAGGTGGATTCCAAAATGAATGTGCGTGTGGTTTGGAATCTACCTCAAGGGTTGGCATGAGAGCTGGTGTGAGTCATTTATCATTCAGCTGCTCTGGAAGTAAGTCCAAATGTTCTTCTAACTGTATGTTTTCGAACATACAACAGAACAGCACTGGAACAGGCCCTTCGGCCCACAATGTCTGTGCCTAGCAGGATGCAGAAGGCAATGAACCTACCAACCTGCGCGTCTTTGGAGTGTGGGAGGAAACCGGAGCGCCCGGAGAAAACTCATGCAGGTCACGGGGAGAACATGCAAACTCCATACAGACAGCAGCCGTAGTCAGGATCGGAGCCGGGTCTCTGGCGCTGTGAGGCAGTAACTCTACCGCTGCGTCTCCGTGCTGCCCTAGTGTGCAGTGTAAGGAATGGATGTGAAAGTGGGATAACATAGAACCAGTGTAAACGGGAGATCGATGGACAGCATGGAATCGGTGGGCTGAAGGGCCTGTTTCCATACTGTATCTTTAAACTAAACTAAACATAGAACTCATGGGCCGCGGAAACGGGGGGGGCTGCAGCCCCTCCACTTTTTGGGCGAGACATGCTTCATAACCCGAAATTATCCGGCCTGCAGGCGTATTTTTCTCTTCTTCTGAGGACCTCCGATGTCCAGAATCTCAGACCAAGCGCACAGTGAGCGCGGCAAAACCACGACCAGCCGTGGCGCAAACCGACTGCCCCCCCAAACCTCCCCTCCCCTCCGCCCAACAGGCAATCACAGTGAACGAAGCGCTGTGATTAGCCGTCGAGAGAGGGGGGGATGGGGGATATATCCCCTCACTTTGTGAGTTGGGGGATGGCCTGTATTATCCCCCAGTTTTTGGAGATCGAGCAACAACACCCTCCCACACCACCGCCCCCCCAGCCCTCCCACTCGGTCGCTCTGCTCCCTCACCGGGTACCCCCGAGGCCAGTGATTAGTGATCGCTCAGCCCCCCCACTTTCAAAACCGTTCCGCGGACCCTGGAACTAGTGTGAATATGGGCACAAAATGCTGGAGTAACTCAGCAGGACAGGCAGCATCTCTGGAGAGAAGGAACGGGTGACGTTTCAGGTCGAGACCCTTCTTCAGACTGAGAGTCAGGGGTGAGGGAAACGAGAGATGTAGACGGTGAAACACTAAACATAGAACTAGAGTGTATGGGTGATCGATGGTTGGCGTGGACTCGATGGGCTGTAGGGCCTGTTTTCATGCTGTATCTCCGAACTAAACTGAACCTTTTGGCCGCATCTTTTCCCTGTAGATGGGTGAGTCTGGCGTGGAGACGGCGGGGGTAACAGACGATCCGTTCTGCTCCATCATGGACTCTCTGCAGCAACACAGTGTGTGTGAAAGGTTACAGAGCGAAGAGGACTTTGACCCCGAGCAGCATTTCCAGGTGAGCAGAGTCGGGGCACGTTGAATGAATATTGCAGACGGATTCGGAGACCCCCGGTGTTGCGAAGGATGGGCCTGGCGCAGATGCCACGCAATGTGCCAGTCAGCTGGACATTGCCGCCCCATCTGTCGTTCGTGGAAAGGTTCTTCCGGACCAACACCTTTGACCACATGTCCATCGGGCAGTGGTCAGCACAGAACGTCCTGCAGGCACTGCAGGGAAAGGACTCGATGGATCCGGTGGCGTGGTTCCCAGAGCAGACTGCCCAGCTTGTCTGGCAAAATGCCTCATCGCCAGAACTCACCAACAAGCACCAAGACCTGGCTTGGCTGGCGGTGAGGGGAGCCCTCCCAGTCAGATCCTTCCTGCACCGTCGGAACCTCACTACCAGCGCACGCTGCCCTCGGGACGGCTGCTTTGGAGAGGAGACGGTTGCCCACCTCTTTGTAGAGTGTCGATTCGCAAAGAGAGTCTGGAGAGGTCTGCAAGGGGCCCTGTCACAGTTTATTCCGAACAGCTCCGTCACAGAGGACTCTGTGATTTACGGACTGTTCCCAGGGACACATTCAGAGACTGACATCGAGTGCTGCTGGAGGGTCATCAACTCGGTGAAAGATGCTCTTTGGTCTGCCCGAGCGTTGTTCACCACCCAGCGGAGCGAGATGTCCGTCGGGGAATGTTGCCGACTGGCCCGCTGCAGACTGCAGGAGTACGTGCTGAGCGACGCACTGAAGCTCGGTGCAGCCAACGCCAAGGCTCGGTGGGGGAGGGCCACAGTCTAGGGTCCTTCCGCTGCTGGACATGGGGGGCCAGGGTGTAGTGGAGATGCCCCTCAAAATAAGGGAAGGGATTCCACACCAGTGGACCACATAAGTGGCAAGGGTGTGGGATAAAATTGCGTAATTTGTGTAAACAGTATTGAATGTGTACAGCCTCCGAGAATGTTGGCTGGAGTCTTGTAAGGATCATGTATTGGATATATTTATTTCTCCAATAAAGTATATTTTGAAATAAAATTTTAAAAAAAGACGGATTCTAATCACCTGCATCCCGTGAGGATCAACTCGGGCCCTGGACGGCCTGTCAGCACCCAGACAGCGGAAAGACTACACACAATTACAATTGATCCTCCTGCTGTGTACAGATACAGGATCAAGGGAATAACGTTTGGTGCTGTACTGAGAACATTCCACGTTCTAATGTTCGCTGTTCACCACAGACATTGTGGGCCGAAGGGCCAGTTCCTGTGCTGTACTGTTGTATGTTCTAATGTTCGCTGTTCAGCACAGATATTGTGGGCCGAAGGGCCTGTTCCTATGTTGTAGTGTTCCATGTTCTAATGTTCACTGCTCGGTACAGACATTGTGGGCCAAAGGGCCTGATCCTGCGCTGTAGTGTTCTATGTTCTAACGTTGCTGTTCGACATGGGCATTGTGGACCGAAGGGCCTGTTCCTGTACAGTACTGTTTTACGTTGTAATGTCTGTTGTTTAGCACAGACATTGTGGGCCGAAGGGCCTGTTCCTGTACTGTTCGATGTTCTAACCAGTACCGCCTGTGCTGATGGAACTGCTTGCTCCTGCAGAGTATCTCATCGTTCACCGCTCGGCTGATGGGGAACCGATCCCTGCTGGGCAACATGGACCGGGGGAAGCAGCAGGAGGCCTTGGCGTTGTCTCTGCAGACGGTGGAGAACTCGGTGATGGCCATGGTCTTCACGCTGGCCAGCGAGGAGAAGAAGAACATGTCCTTCGGCAACATCGGTAACGAGTGCGGGTGAAGGGGCAGCGCTGGCTCTGGGCATCAAGCTCATCAGGAAGGCTGGGGGCAGAGTTGGATTCATGGGAGGTGAATCCACTGACGGCCTCCACAGCCTTCTGTGGCAAAGAATTGCACAGATTCACCACCCTCTGGCTAAAGAAATTTCCCCTCATCTCCTTCCTAAAGGATCGTCCTTTAATTCTGAGGCTGTGACCTCTAGACTCTCCACTCGTGGAAACATCCTCCCCACATCCACTCTATCCAGGTCTTTTGAGTAACCTTTTGAGCATTTCTCGAATGAATGGTTCAGAGAGACAAATAGTCATATAGCATGTAAAAGGGTCTTTCGGCCCAACTCGGGCTATGTTGAACAAAATGCCCCATTTAAGCTAGTCCTATTTGCCTATGATAGTACCATGAGTCTTGTACTGGGCAAAATGGTGAATGGGGAGGCCAGACTACATCTGTCTTGACTTCTCTAACTTCAAGTAACCCTTGCTTCCCCCCTCTCTCCATCCCCTCCCCCTTCCCAGTTCTCCCACCAGTCTTACTGTCTCTGACTACATTCTATCTCTGTCCCACCCCCTCCGCCCTCTCCGTCCGCATCCACCCTAGTTCTCCGACTATTTTCGCTGTCTGAAGAAGGGTCTCGACCCGAAACGTCACCCATTCCTTCTCTTCAGAGATTCTGCCTGTCCCGCTGAGTTACTCCAGCATTTTATCTACGTACAGTATATATGAGACAGTTGGACAATACATGGATAGGGATGGTTTAGTGGGATGAGGACCAATTGTGGGAAAATGGGACTGAAAATCAAAACAAAAATCTGCAGTTGCCAAAAATCTGAAACAAACACAGAAAATACTGGAAATGCTCAGGAGGTCAGTCAGTAACTGTGGAGAGGGAACCAAATCTGTGGAGAGGGTGCACGGAGGTGCAGCGGTAGAGTTGCTGCCTCACAGCGCCAGAGACCCAGGTCCGATCCTGACTACGGGTGCTGTCTGTTCGGAGTTTGTGCGTTCTCCCCATGATCTGCGTGAGTTTTTTCCGGGTGCTCCGGTTCCCTCCCACACCCCGAAGGCGTACAGGTTTGTAGGTTAATTGGCTTTGGTAAAATTATAAATTGTCCCTGGTGTGTGTGGGATAGTGTTAATGTGCGGGGATCACTGGTCAGTGCGGACTCGGTGGGCCGAAGGGCCTGTTTCCGTGCTGTATCTCTAACTAAACTAAACTAAAACTAATCTAATCAAACCTAACAAAGCTAGCCCAAGCTTCCCCCACTGTCCCCCGCACTGCACCCCGCGTCCCGTGGACCCATCGCCCCCACCCTCACCGTCCCCTCTCTCTCTCTTCACCAGAAGTCGACATGGAGGTTCTCCGGGATGGCAACGTTTCGGCTGCAGAAACCGCCACGCTGTCGGCCAACGGCAACCGGCTGGAGGTCCCCTGGTGGGCGGTCACCCAGGGGGCAGACCCCGGTAGGATCCTCACTTCCAATATTGGGTATCACGGGCAGGGGGGCGGGCAGGACACACGTGATGACCATCGCCTGATGCAACCTCGGTCTCTCCCTCCTTCTCTTCTCAACCTCTCTCCCTCTCCCTCCCTCTCCCCATCCTCCCTTCCTCCCTCCCTCCTTTCTTTCCACTCTCTTTCTCCCGCCCTCTCTCCCTCGTTCCCTCCCTGAGGTTTCCCCTGGTCTGGGAGTTTCCCACCCTGGGTGGGGACTCTGGCCGATTGTGGGTGCTGCGGGGACTGAGTATGCAGGTGCTGATGGGTGGGTGGGTGCTGTGTCCGTGGGTGCAGAGGGTGCGGTGTCCGTGGGTGCAGTGGGTGCGGTGTCCATGGGTGCTGAGGTGTGCGTGTCTGGGGCAGGTCGTGTTGGCGTTGCGCTCATCGCCATGTCGCACGTGGCCTCGGTGATGAACGACTCGCTGGACGGCGAGGGCGGCTGCACCTCAACTCTGATGTCCTGACGGCGGCGGCAACACGGGGAGGAGCCCGGCCCCTGGTGGAGCCCCTCAGCCTCACCTTCCACAACGACAAGGTCAGCACTGCTGTCCTGCCCCGGCCCACACCACCCCACCCCAATCTAACCCAACCCAACCCACCCCACCCCAATCTAACCAAACCAACCCACCCCACCCCAATCTAACCCAACCCAACCCAACCGATCCCATGCCATCCCAACACATCCCATCCCCTCCCATCCCACCCCAACCCAACCCACCCCACCCACCCCAATCCAACCGATCCCATGCCATCCCAACCATCCCATCCCATCCCATCCCATCCCACCCCAACCCAACCGATCCCACCCTAACCCACCCAACACAAACCAACCCATCCCATCCCACCCTATCGAATTCCATTCAGTCCCATCCCATCCCATCACAACAAGTCCCATCCCATCCCGTCTAGTCCCATCCCATCCTGCCCCATCCAGTCCTGCCCCATCATCCCATCCCATCCCATCCCGTCCCCATCCCACCCCATCCTGTTCTGTCCTATCTTGTCCATCCCAGTCCCATCCCGTCCTATCCCATCCCATCCCGTCCCGTCCGATCCCATCCCATCCCGTCCCGTCCTATCCCATCCCATCCCGTCCCATCCTATCCCATCCCATCCATCCCATCCTGTCCCATCCTATCCCATCCCGTCCTATCCCATCCCATCCCGCCTTGTCCTATCCTGTCACATCTTGCCTTTTTTTCCTGTAAACCAGCATCTGCACTTAGTTCCTTGTGTCCACATCTATCACTTGCCTGGCTTTGTCCTGCCCCACCCTTCTTGCAGCCACCCCCCCCCCACCACCGATTCGAATCATTCTGCCTGACCCAAAGCATCACCTATCCATGTTCTCCAGTGATGCTGCCTGACCCGCTGAGTTACTCCAGCACCTTGTCTCTACCTCTGGAGAACGCGGCTCGGTGGGAAAGGGAGATGGTTCCTCAGCACGGAATAGTTCTGTCAGGATGGGGAGTGTTGATGTTGTCCGCCGTTGATAATGGGACAATAATGGTGGGTGTTGCCCCACACCCCCCCCCCCCCCCTCCTCCCCTCCTCCCCAATCTTTGCAACCCCTCTCCCCAATCTTTGACTGTTGCCAGACCAATTTCCCTCCTGGGATAAATAAACTTCTATCATATCGTATATCGTAGCGTGGGAGAGTCTAGGACCAGAGGTCAAAGACTCGGAATGAAAGGATGTTCTTTTAACAAGGAGATGAGGAGGAAAATACTTCAGTCAGATCTTGGGGAATCTGTGGAATTCTTTGCCACAGAAGGCATTGGATATATTTAAGGCAGAGATAGATAGATTCTTGATTAGTACAGGGGTTAGGGGTTATGGGGAGAAGGCAGGAGAATGCGGTGGAGAGGGGAATATCGATCAGCCATGGTTGAATGGCGCAGACTTGATGGGCCGAATGGCCTAATTCTACTCCTATTCATTGTGACTTTATGTATCGTCTCCTCTCCTCGTCTAGACCATGAAGCCGCGGGTGGAGGTGGTGTGTGTGGCCCTGAACCACACGAGGGCTGGCAGCCACTGGTCACGCCAAGGCTGTAGGCTGATGAAGACCAACAGCACACACACCGTGTGCCAGTGCTCACGGCTGACCAGCTTTGCCGTGCTGATGGCCCTGTACGAGACCCAGGTACGGCACACGGTGACCACAGCGGTGACCCCACCATGCATCCCGTCTCCGCGAACACGGCTCCCCCCTCCCCACCCGACCCAACCCCCTCCCCACTCAACCCAACCCAGCCCCTCCCACCCCACCCCACCCACCCCTTCCCCACCCTACACCCACTCCACCCCACCCCACCCCTCCCTCTCCACCCTACCCCTCCCCACCCAACCCCACCCCACCCTCCTCACCCTACCCCACCCCCTCCACCCCACCACACCCAACCCCCTTCCCACCCAACCCCACCCAACCCCCTCACCAATCCACCTCATCCCAACCCCCTCCTCACCCAATCCAACCCCCTCACACCCCACCCCACCCCACCCCACCCCACCCAACTCCCTCCCCACCCAACCCAACCCAGTCCCTCCCTACCCCCACCCCTCCCAATCCCCTCCCAATCCCCTCCCCACCCCACCCCAGCCCTCCCCACCCAATCTCACCCAACCCCACCCACTCCCCACCCAACCCCACCTCTCCCAACCCAAACCCTCCTCACCTCTCCACTCCACCCCTCGGTTTAAATCAGCATCTGCAGTTTCTTCCAACACATTCCATCTGCTGAATCCTTAGCCCCGGCATTCCCTCTCCCTCTATCCCTCCCTCACCCAAGTCGCACCAGCTTCTCGTTTTCACTCTACAAACACCTAACAATGGCCTGTTTCCTGTATCATTGTCACTTTTTTGCAAATCTTTCATTCATTGTTCTTTATCTCTCCACTTCATCGTTTATACCTCTCGTTTCCTTTATCCCTAAGTCTGAAGAAGGGTGTCGACCCGAAACGTCACCCATTCCTTCTCCCCAGAGATGCTGCCTTATCCCACTGAGTTAGTCCAGCTTTTCGTGTCATCTTCTGCTGAATCCTTATCCATGTTTATCCCTCTCTATCGCCTCTTGAATATCCACACTGCCACCTAGTGTTCTATCATCTGCAAACTTTAGACTACTTTGGAGATACAGCGCCGAAACAGTCCCCTCGGCCCACCTAGTCCGCGCCGACCAACGATCCCCGCACACTAACACTATCCCACACACACTAGGGACAATTTACAATTATACCAAGCCAATCAACCTACAAACCTTCACGTCTTTGGAGTGTGGGATGAAACCGGAGCACCCGGAGAAAACCCACGCAGGTCACGGGGAGAACGTACAAACTCTGTATAGACAGCACCCGCAGTCAAAATTGAATCCGGGTCACTGGCGCCGTGAGGCAGCAACTCTACCGCTGTGCCACCGTGCCGCCCTGCTATTTCCAGTGTTTCCTGATTTATGTCCGGTTACCAGCATTTGTAGCGTTTTTGATATTTAGAGGTTGCAAGATGTGTGCGTTGTAATGACATCACTGGTTAGTTTAGTTTAGTTTAGTTTAGCTTAATTTAGTTTAGTTTAGTTTAGCTTAGTTTAGTTTTGAGACACAGCGCAGAAACAGGCCCCTAGGCCCACCGACTCCACGCCGACCAGCGATCCCCGCACACTGAAGGGCCTGTACCACTTGGCGATTTTTTCGGCAACTGCCGGCGTCATATCAGTGCTGCCCAAAAGATTTTGAACATTTCAAAATCCACGACGACAAACAAATGTTGCGCCGCTTGAAAAAAACACCGTGCGTCATACGTCATCACGCCGTCTCACTGCCGCATCACACCACGTCACGCCGCATCACGCCGCACATTTTTCGGTGACCTGATTCTCCAGTCAATGTTGCCGGCAGTCGCCGAAAAAATCGCCAAGTGGGACAGGTCCTTAACACTAACCAACACACACTAGCGACAATTTACAATTTTTTACCAAAGCCAATTAAAGGGCCTGTCCCACTTTCACCACCTAATTCACAACCTTTTTTACTCGTGGACATTTTTCATCAGGCTAGAAAAAGCGCCCCGACCTACTTGATGTCACGAGTACTTACGACTAGCATCACGACCTACCTACGACCTCCTACGACCTTGTGACGACCATGCTGCGAGTATGAGCCAAGGGCAAACTCGGCAGAGGTCGTGAATTAGGTGTTGAAAGTGAGACAGGCCCTTAACTTACAAACCTGCACGTCTTTGGAGTGTGGGAGGAAATCGGAGCACCCGAAGAAAACCCACGCAGGTCACAGGGAGAACGTGCAAACTCCGTACAGACAGCACCCATAGTCAGGATGGACCCCGGGTCTCTGGCGCTGTAAGGCAGCAGCTCTACCGCTGAGCCACCGTGCTGTGAGGATGCTCACCCTGTTATTTTTCTTCCAGGACCCCTGGCATCTGCGCAACCTCAGCCTGATCTCCTACATTGGGATCAGCATCTCCCTGGTGTGTCTCTTCATTTCGTTCGTCACCTTCTTGGCGTGTCAGGCAATTCAGAGCACACGGACCACCATCCATGCCCACCTGTGTCTCTGCCTCTTCCTCGCTGAGCTCTTGTTCCTCGTTGGCATCTCACAGACCAGCAACAAGGTAAGCCGTCACACTCATTCAGTGTAGGGAGGAACTGCAGATGCTGGTGTCAACCAAATATAGACACAAAATGCTGGAGTAACTCAGCGGGACAGGCAGCATCTCTGGAGAGAAGGACTGGGTGACGTTTCGGGTCACACCCTACTTCAGACTAGAGTTTTACTCCAGCAATTGTGAGAATCTCTGCCTCCCACGACCGCTGTGGGTGTATTCGAGAAAGATGTTTCGGGTCGAGACCCTTCTTCAAACTAATTTAGTTTAGTTTAGTTTTAGAGATACAGGCCCTTCAGCCCACCTAGTCTGCGCCGAGCAGCGATTCCCGCACATTGACACTATCCGACACACACTGGGGAGAATTTACAATTTATGCCAAAGCCAATTAACCTACAAACCTGCACGTGTGTTGGATGTGAGAGGAAACCGGAGCACCTGGAGAAAACCCACGCAGGTCACAGGGAGAACGTACAAACTCCATACAGACAGCACCAGCAGCCAGGATTGAACCCGGGTCTCTGATGCTGTAAGGCAGCAACTCTACCGTGTGTACTGTGGCGCAGCGGGTAGAGCCGCTGCCTCACAGCGCCAGAGAGCCAGGTTCGATCCTGACCTCGGGTGCTCACTGTGTGTGGAGTTTGTACGTTCTCCCCGTGACCCGCGTGGGTTTACTCCAGGTGCTCAGGTTTCCTCCCACATCCCAAAGACGTGCGGGTTTGCAGGTCAATTGGCTTTGGTATAAATTGTACATTGTCCCCAGTGTGTGTAGGATAGTGTCAATGTTAGATGGCCATGAGGAGAGTTCTCTCCCCCCTGGTGGAAGTGAGTGTTGGGGATGTCCATTCACATGTTGGTGTAGAGTGGCGGGATGTTGTGTTCACGGAGTCTCTCTGTCCTCCAGATGCTGTGTGCGGTGGTGGCTGGCTTCCTGCATTACTTCTTCCTGACCGTCTTTGCCTGGATGTCTCTGGAGGGCGCCCAGCTCTACCTCATGGTGGTGAAGGTCTTCAACGCCGGCTGCCTGAGGAAACGCCACATGTTGCCCGTCGGCTACGGGCTCCCGCTCCTGGTCGTCGGCATCTCCGCCACGGTGTACCGGCAGGGCTACGGCACCCCCAAACAGTGAGTATCGCCACCCTGGCGTACCGCCGCCTTAGAACGAGCAACAGCGCTGGAGGGCGGCACGGTAGAGTTGCTGCCTCACAGCACCAGAGACCCGGGTTCAATCCTGACTACAGGTGCTGTCTGTACGGAGTTTGTACGCTCTCCCCGTGACCTGCGTGGGTTTTCTCCACGATCTCCGGTTTCCTCCCACAGTCCAAAGACGTGCAGGATTGCAGGTTCATTGGCTTCTGCAAATTGTAAATTGCCCCCAGTGTGTGTAGGATGGTGTTAGTGTGCGGGGATCGCTGGTGGGCCTGTTTCCGAGCTGTGTCTCCAAACTAAACTAAACATTTGGAGAAATAGATGGATAGGAAAGGTTTAGAGGAATGTGGGCCAAACACGGGCTGGTGGGACTGGTGGAGATGGGGCATCTAGGTCGGCATGGGCGAGTTGGGCCGAAGGGCCTGTTTCCGTGCTGCGCGACTCTGCGACTGTACGTGTGTTTGCTTTCTCCGTCTGGGCAGTGATTCTGCAACGTGCAGCAGAAACTCTCACTGGCGGTTTACTCAGATTGCGGAGAGCTGAGCAAGCAGCAGGCAGCAGAAACCACACGTGAGGAGAGGTGACCTACATCTCCGCACACTGCCTCACACCCCCGCTCTGGGCTGCCATCACTTCCTTCCTGGCAGGCTGTAGCGAGGGGCCGGCAGAGAGACTGCCCCCAGTGCCCTGCCCCCCCCCTCCCCCCTCCCCACGTGGACCTGTCAACAGGCACCATGCAGCCAGTGTTGGATCGTGCTGTTTGACAGAGCAAGCCCCTCACCGATCCATCGACAGTGTGCTCTGTACATGTTCTACATGGACATTCTGGACTGAAGAGACTGCTCCTGTGCTGTACTATTCCACAGTCAATGTAAACCAGGACAGGAGATGGGGCGGTAAGTCTTATTGATTGGGTCAAAGGGAGAGGCCATTCAGCCCCTGGGCTTGTTGATTCCAGATCTAATATTATCCCTAGTCTGGTTCAGTAAACTACTGAGTCGAACACTGCAGTCCAAATCCTTCCATATTTGTACACAAGACCGCGGGATCTACTCACTCGAGCCCTCAGCAGCCTGGCGTAAACAGAACAGAAGGAACCAACACGCCCTAACGAAATGGGGTCGATATATAATATCGTTTATAATATCTGTACTCATCAGAACCCTAACCCTAACCCTAACCCTAACCCCCTGAAACGGCAGCGCCGAAACGGCGGCGCCGAATGGTACCATTCCGAACGAAATGATCGTCCTTATATACCCCTTCACTGTGGCACGAAAGTACAGGGACATGCAACCCCTACAAACCAATCATAGCATCTATTCTGTACACAGAAACAAAACAAAGACATATTCGGTGAGGTAACCCCTGTGGACCAACCGTCAGTGTATTGAAACGTAAAGGGGCTGTCCCACTTGGGCGACCTAATTGGCGAGTTTAGAAGAGTTTGAAAAAATGACATGTTGAAGACCTCCTTCGACTATGTTGAAGACTAGCTTCGACCAGCTACGACTAGCTTAGACTATCTACGACTAACTTCGGGTAAATTGGACACCGAATAGTGGAGAGTGAAGACGACCTCCTTCGATCTCCTTTGACCTCCCTTCGACCATGATGAAGACCATCTACGACTACCTTTGACTACCCTCGATTACCTACGACTAACATGCCGAACTACTACGGCCTACTACGACTAAACCTACGAGTAAAAAAAGTATCGATTTTTTCCATGGCGACCTTTTTTTACTCGCGGGCATTTTCTAACATATTGACAAAAACGCCGTGGCCTAGCTGAGGCCTTGAGTACGTGGAGACCACTCTCGAGCATGAAGGAGAGTTACAAAGACCTCCTACGACCTCATGTCGACCATGCTGCCTGTATGAGTCGAGTGCAAACTCGCCAGAACTCGCGGATTAGGTCGCCCAAGTGGGACAGGCCCTAAACAGAAACCTCTTTAGGAACCCAGTCTGAGTGGTGACAGGTGGGTCACATGGGCAGAAGCTTCCTGGAGCTTCTTCAGAGGTCCAGACTTAATGGCGACAGCTTGGTCACATGGGTCTCCAGCACCTTGCAATGTATTGCCACTGTCAGTGAAGCCCAGTCCGTCACAGACACCTGCCATGTCCCAAAGTAGTCAATTCCCTGCATATCCACAGGCTAGCAGAGCCCAGTGGGCCAAGTGGCTGGTTCTCTCTGTAGATACATGATGTCTCGGCAAGGCCAGCAGCATCATCAACGACTGCTCTCTAGTTAGTGATAGGATGGTTCAGTTGCCTGATCACAGCCGGGAAGAAACTGTCCCTGAATCTGGAGGTGGGCGTTTTCACACTTCTGTACCTCTTGCCCGATGGGAGAGGGGAGAAGAGGGGAGTGGCCAGGGTGAGACTGGTCCTTGATTATGCTGCTGGCCTTGCCGAGGTGTAGATGGAGTCAAGGAAGGGAGGTTGGTTTGTGTGACGGTCTGGGCTGCGTCCACAACATTGTGTGGTGTTGGCTGGAGCTGTTCCCAAACCGTGCAGTGGTGCATCCCGATAAAATGCTTTCTGTTGTGCATCTGTAGAAGGTGTCTGCATCAGACGCAGGGAGACCCGGCCTGCTGGAGAAGGGCCCACTAACAGTCCGTCTCCTTCCCTTTGCAGCTGCTGGCTGTCCTTGGACAGGCATTTCCTGTGGAGCTTCTGGGCCCGGTCTGCACCATAATACTGGTGAGGGGCAGGCAGGGAGGTGGGTGGTGGTGGGGAGAGAGGGGCCGCACAGGGTTGTTGGTGGGTGCCGGGCAGTGGTGGTGGGGAGAGAGGGGCCGCACAGGGTTGTTGGTGGGTGCGGGCAGTGGTGGTGGGGAGAGAGGGGCCGCACAGGGTTGTTGGTGGGTGCCGGGCAGTGGTGGTGGGGAGAGAGGGGCCGCACAGGGTTGTTGGGAACCACACGCTCAAGATGGGTGGAATTGGGGAAAGGATTCACCTTGGGGGTGTGGGTGGAAGGGTCTGGGGTACGTTACTGGGGGAAAGGCCTGGAGACAGGGTCTGGATTGGGGGGCGGGGGATGGGGTCATGGTGATGAGTTCTGGGAGAGGGGGGGTTAACGTGATGGGCAGTGGTCATGTGATGGGGTGATCGTGCGACACGTCTGACCATGTGATTGGGTGATCATGTGACATGAGAGGGATCACGTGACACGGGCGGTCTCGTGACTGGCCTGGGAGAGATCACATGATGGGGCGTGATCATGTGATGGGCAGTGATCACATGACTGATGATCACACGATGGGAGAAGGGGTCATGTGATGGGAAGTGACCACGTGGGGAGTAGTCGGCATGAGCGAGTAGGGCTGAAGGGCCTGTTTCCACACTGTATCACTCTATGACTCGAAGCTGGAGTAACTCAGAGGGACAGGCAGCATCTCTGGTGAGAGTGGATGGGGGACAGTGGGGTTGGGAACCTTGTTGAAGGGCTGATTGAAACTGGCTCTCTCCACTTTCAGATCAACATCGTGTTCTACTTCATCACGCTGGTTAAGCTGGCAAAGAGGATGTCCACTCTGAAGAAGGACAAGACCCCACTGAAGAAGATCAGGTAATGGAGGCTGCCAGAGAATGCTGCATTCCCCTCTTGTGGCCCCAGAGGCCCTTTGGCCCATCAAGTGCACAGCATCTCTCTACCAGAACATCTTGCTAGTATCGGCCTTTACTTTAGACTTTCGCCTTTGGTGATATTATCGATACAGCATGGAAACAAGCTCTTTGTCCCACGGAGTCCGTGCCGACCAGCAATCACCCCTCAAACTAGCACTATCCTACACACTTGGGACAATTTACAATTATTACTGAAGCCAATCAACATACAAACTATGGAATGTGGGAAGAAACAGGAGCGCCAGGGGAAAACCCACGCAGGTCACGGGGAGAATGTACAAACTCTGCACCCATAGTCGGGATCGAACCGGGTCTTTGATGCTGTAAGGCAGCAACTCTACCGCTGCGCCACCGTGCCCGGCCCTTACACTATGTTCTTTTATATTATTCCTCAACATATATCCATCTGATTCCCTTCTGAAAGCCACAGTGAACCTGCCCCACTGCATTAGTAGTTTAGTTCAGATTAGATTTAGTTTAGAGATACGGCACGGAAACTGGCCTTTCGGCCCATCGAGTCCGCGCCGACCAGCGATCCCCGCAAACTAACACTATCCTACACATACAAGGGACAACTTACATTTATACCAAGCCAATTAACCTACAAACCTGTACGTCTTTGGAGTGTGGGAGGAAACCGAAGATCTCGGAGAAAACCCACGCAGGTCACGGGGAGAACGTGCAAATTCGGTGCCACCGTGCCGCCCTAAGGAGTAGCAGTAAGCAGTAGGTTGCAGATTCCACTCACAAATGGCTTAAAATTAAAATTCATCCTTGTTAGACGCAAAATGCTGGAGTAACTCAGCGGGTCAGGCAGCATCTCTGGAGAGAAGGAATGGGTGACGTCTCGGGTTGAGACCCTTTGTCGGCACTGTCCTTCAACAATCCCAGAAATCTGGGCCTGTACTCGCTGGAGTTTAGATGAATGAGCGTGGACCTCACTGAAACGTACCGAATAGTGAAATGCTTGGATAGAGTGGATGTGGAGAGGATGTTTCCACCAGTGGGAGAGTCAAGGACTACAGGTCACAGCCTCAGAATTAAAGGACGTGCTTTTAGGAAGGAGATGAGGAGAAATTTCTTCAGTCAGCGGGTGGTGAATCTGTGGAATTCTTTGCCACAGAAGGCTGTGGAGGCCAAGTCAGTGGATATGTTTAATGGCAGAGATGGTGCCCAAAATTGCTCACATAGATACATAGAAAATAGGTGCAGGAGTAGGCCATTCGGCCCTTCGAGCCTGCACCGCCAATATTCAAAATGTGGTCTTACCAGCGCCTTATAGAGCCTCAGCATTACAACCCTGTTTTTATATACAAGGCAGAGATAGATTGATTCTTGATTAGTACGGGTGTCAGGAATTATGGGGAGAAGGCAGGAGAATGGGGTTAGGAGGGAGAGATAGATCAGCTGATGATTGAATGGCGGAGTAGACTTGATGGGCCGAATGGCCTAATTCTACACCTATCCCTATGACCTTATGAGCTTATAACCCTAATCAGCTCTATCTGTCATCTTTCTGTTGTTCATAACCTCCTGCCTTTCCCGCTGCATCTCCAGATCCTTCACGCTGGCGGCAATTGCTCAACTGTTCCTCCTGGGATGCACATGGATATTTGGGATTTTCCATTTCCGGGAAGAAACCATCGCCATGGCTTATATATTCACTGTCATCAACAGCTTCCAGGGAATGTTCATCTTTATCCTCCACTGCCTCCTTAATAAACAGGTACGATCGCACCGCACTTCACTGTAACACGGGTACACTGCTCACCTCCTTCGGCCCACCGAGTCCACGCCGACCATCGATCACCCGTTCTATGTTATCCCACTTTCTCATCCACTCCCGACACACTAGGGAGCAATTTACAGAGGGACAGTTAACCTACAAACCCGCACGTCTTTAGATTGTGGGAGGAAACCGGAGCACCCGGAGAAAACCCACGCGGTCACAGGGAGAACGAACAAACATTATTATCTTACACCAAACATTGTTCCCTTTATTCAGTATCTGTACACCATGGACAGCTTGATTTTACTTCGGAGTCACGTGAGTGACTACGTGAAGAACCCGCTCAGTGCGCAGGCGCGGCATTACGCCAGCAGTGCAACAGCGGCGGCAGCTGGAGGAAGGCGCTCCGGCTGTATTTTTTTTTTTAAACGGACCGTTGGGTGAGTATATTCAACTAGTCTAACGGAGAAAGAGAGTGTGGGTGTTCTTAGCAAATAAGTACACTCAAGAGAAGACTCTCCAACAGAACTGCCCCCAGCTCAACTCCACCAGAGGAGCGTTTAATCTCAGGGGAGCAGCAACAGGCGGCAGGACCGCTCATAGAGCGCTCCGCTATCCCCGAGACCGAGCCGAGCCCAGTCCCGCTAATGCCTGCACAGTGGACAGGGAGGAAAGCCATGAGAGCAACCGGCCGGTAATGTCTGATTCGTCGGATGGGGACATGTCTCCACCTACACGGAGGAGAGACAGCCGCCAGAGCTTACAACAGCTCTTGGAGCAGATGCTCCAGCGAGCTACGCAGAAGGAGCGTTCTCGCGGAGGTAGGTCAGGCACCTCCTCCACAGTGTCTTGTGCACTGCCCTCTGCTCCCTCATTACTGGAGGCTAGCATTTGTGACCAGGGTTGGGCTGGTCTGGAACAGGGGCTGGCGGAAGAATTCGGCAGTATGCAAGGGGTGCAGGAGCAGGAAGAGTTGCTGGGTGTCGTGGACCGCTATGTAGCAACCCCACGTGCTGGAAGACCGCTGGAACCAAAAATGGCGGCCAGCATCAATCATCTGTCAAATAAGCCCTTGCAGGAGAAGGTACTTCTTGAGGCGCTTGAATTTTACACAGCACCAGAGAACTGTGAGGCCTCAGAGTGAAGACTGTGAACAGCCAGATCTGGGGTCACGTGGGGTCAAACATGCGTAACCATGAAATCAAGCTACAGCGGATCCTAAGGCTCCTGACGTCGGCCATTACAGCCTTTGCTCGTTCTGTGCAAAGTACGGAGATGGATACGTGCCAGCAGGATGTGCTGGCACTGATGTGCAACACACAATTGAGATACACAATCTCCGGCGGGGAAACATAAGACCTGCCCTCAATCCCAAATTTGCTGGGTTGTGCAGAGCCCCAGCTGCAGAGACGGACGTTCTGTTATTTGGGAAAGACCTCAACAAAAAACTGAGGGACATGGAGGAAGCAGCGACATCTTTCGGCCTCATGAGGGCAGGCCCTGGGACGAGCAAACCAAGAGCTACAATACCCAAGCGGCAGCACCCCATGGCATCCACCAGTCGACGTCCTCAATATGGGACTGGTGAAAGCTCGGGGACCGCATTTTATCCCCAAAGATCTTTTTTAGATCAGGGCCCACAGCGGACCCCATGGAAAATGCGCCACCCCCCAACATCGCCAGCACGTCAGACAAGCAAAACCTACAAAAACATCAGGAAACAAAAGAAACACCAATGAACATGGAGGTAGGTGGGTCTGGTTCCTGCCAGCATATAGAGAATAAGGGTGCTTTACTAACAGAGGGGAGATTACACTGGTTTAAAGAAGCATGGGTTACTGTCACGTGTGACAAGTATATACTCAACAGCATTAGTGGAGAGGTCATCCAAAAGACCAAACATGAACCTTTGGAATTTGTATCAAATAAAACCAAAAAAGATGGTGGATGTCGCATCATCATTGACTTAACATCACTAAATAAGTTTGTTGAGTATATACATTTCAAAATGGAGACATTTGTTACTGCCAAACAACTGATTTCCAAAGGATACTTCATGGCAAGCATTGATCTTAAAGATGCTTACTATCTAATACCCATACACAAGGATCATTGCAGATACCTACAATTTATCTGGTTGGGGCAGCTGAGGCAGTACAAAGCATTGCCCAATGGGCTAACTTCAGCCCCAAGATTATTCATCAAAATATTGAAAATTTCCAAGACTAAGAAACAAACACATATTGTCATGGCATACCTGGATGATATTCAGATACTAGGGAAAACGATGGAATTGGCTGTGGCAGCAGTATCAGCTACAAAACAGCTCCTCGAAACTCTGGGGTTCGTCCTACATCCAGATAAATCTAAGTTGAAGCCATCCACTATTATGGACTACCTGGGCTTCACAATTAACTCAGTCCATATGACTGTTACCTTGCCAAAAGGAAAATAAAAATATAAATAAATAAATAAATAAATAAATAAAGATAGATTAAAAAAATATTTTAAAAAAATGGTTGCATTAGCACAATCATGCAACTATTTAATGGTCAACAAACGACCAACTATTCGACAAGTCCCAAGAGTAATTGGGAAAATGGTAGCAGCATTTCCAGCTACACAATGCGGACCTTTGCACTATCAAAATTTACAAACAGCAAAGGTACAGGCACTAAAACGACATACAGGTCACGATGTTCGTGTCATGTAATTACCCACTGAAGCAATATCAGCTACAGTGGTGGGCAGAAAATGTTTGGCATAGTTTCAGCTCTATCATCATCACTAACCTTACTTTAGTTCTTCAAACAGATGCCAGTGCTCAAGGCTGGGGAGCAACTAACTCCATATCCAGCACAGGTGGTAGATGGACTAACCTAGAGTCATCATTACTACTGACACTGGGCATTAACTATCTAGAGATGTTGGGCGCCTTTTATGGGTTAAAAGCATATGTATCTAATATGCAGCACTTGCATGTTCGGTTACAGATTGATAATACTATGGTGGTGGCTTATATTAACCATATGGGCGGCATAAAATCATTATCATGCGACAAATTGGTCAACGTGATTTGGCTATGGCGTGTCGAAAGACATATTTGGCTATCAGCTACTTATCTACCAGGTAAGCTAAACACAGTGGCAGACACCAGGTCACGCAAATTCAATGATAACATCGAATGGATGTTAAACCCTAAAGTATTTGCTAAAGTTATTAAGCAGTATGGAACGCCAGATATCGATGTATTTGCATCAAGACGAAATCACCAGTTACCTATATATGTCGCTTGGGAACCAGACCCAAAGGCAGCAGCGATACATGCCATCACGCTGGATTGGGGAAATGTCTTCTTCTATGCTTTCCCTCCCTTCTGCCTCATCAGTCGGGTACTTCGCAAAATACAGATGGACTCTGCTTCTGGAATTTTGATGGTGCCCGACTGGCCTACACAGCCATGGTTCCCGGTTCTACATGACATGGTGGTTGAGTCACCAATGGTCTTTCCCAGTGATCCAGGATTATTAACTCACCCAGTATCAGGCATAAGCCACCCATGCCATGAGAAAATTAAACTCCTGGGTTGCAGGTTTTGAATAGACCTTACCTGGAACAGGGATTGTCCGAACGAACCATCACCACCATGTCGGCATCCCTTTGAACATCCACCAAGAGGCAGTACTGAATCAGCATAAGAAAATGGGAGAAGCACTGCCAGGAAACAGGGACAACGTATGCAACAGCCACAGCCACCAACGTACTGGAATTCCTGGCCCATCTACACCATGATGAAGGGATCAGTTACAGTGCCATCAACACAGCGCGAAGTGCTCTTTCTGCTTATCTCAAACCAGCAGGACAACAGGCAATGGGATCCCATCCACTGGTGGTAAAACTGATGAAGGGCATTTATGATATCAAGCCCCTAAACCCAGGTATACCCATATTTGGGATATCAGTGTGGTCCTGACATACCTCAGGGAATGGCCACCAGCCAGATCCCTCAGCCTCGAGCAATCTACACTAAAGACGCTCATGTTGATGGCACTCGTATCCGCTCAGAGGGTCCAGTCACTACACAAGTTAAGGCTGGACAACATGGTGACCACCCCAGATCAGATCACATTCATCATACAGGGTCTGGTGAAGCAAAGCAGGCCAGGAACAGCTAATCCACTGGTGGTATTCCGGGCCTACCCACAAGAGCCACGGTTGTGTGTCGTGACCCATCTACAACATTACATGGACACAACCCACAATATCAGAGGGAGTGAAAAAGCCTTATGGGTCAGCCACAAGTAACCTCATGGCCGGGTAACGAGCCAAACCATTTCAAGATGGCTCAAACAGGTACTGAAGGCTGCCGGAATGGATACTAATACATTTAAATCTCATTCCACTAGGGCAGCATCTACATCAACGGCCGACAGAATGGACGTACCGGTTGACCATATTCTGAATACAGCAGGATAGTCGAGGGAAACGACATTCAGAACTTTTATAATAAGCCGTTGATGAAACCTGATTTATTTGCAGAGAAAATATTACAAGCTGCAAATATTTAATTTAAGCCCGGGGGAGCACTTTAATTTTGTTATTGTTAAAAAATACCTTTTTTGTTTCTTGAGAAGCAGATTCATTGGTTGATTACGATAACACTTCCTCCCTCAAGAACTTTCGGCAGTGAGTGAAATAAAACTGTTACACGGTTTGAAATCACAGAACTTTGAAATCTTCACGTAGTCACTCACGTGACTCCGAAGTAAAATAGTAAGATTAAACGAGAACTTACCAGTTTGAAGTTTGATCTGTATTTTATGAGGAGTTACGATGAGGGATTACGTGCCCTCCGCTCCCACCCTCATTATATGGATCAAACTAATAAATTGATGTCTCCTTTTCTTTACTATGTTTACTTCAAATACTTGTGTCTATCTGTGATTCCACACCGCTGCTTGGAAGTATGCCGCGCCTGCGCACTGAGCGGGTTCTTCACGTAATCCCTCATCGTAACTCCTCATAAAATACAGATCAAACTTCAAACTGGTAAGTTCTCGTTTAATCTTACTATTATAATCATGTCTAGTCTGACTAGATAGATAAATTATAGATTATAGACAGTAGATTACAGGCTGATTGAGTAGCATGCACCAAAAAAGCTTTTCACTCTACCTCAGTACACGTGACATTAATAAACCAAACTAAATTCCACATAGACAGCACCTGAGGTCAGGATCGAACCTGTGTCTCTGGTGCTGTGAGGCAGCGGCACTACCCACTGCGTTACTGAGCCGACTGCACCATCTCAGTATGCCCTGCTCTTGGAAGAGTGCATTGTTTCAGGAACTTTCCCACATGATTCCCACAATACGGGCGGCACGGTGGTGCAGCGGTAGAGTTGCTGCCTCACAGCGCAAGAGACCCGGTTTCGATCCCGACTACAGGTGCTGTCTGTACGGAGTTTGCACGCTCTCCCCGTGACCCGCGTGGGTTTTCTCTGAGATCTTCGGTTTCCTCCTGCACTCCAAAGACGTGCAGGTTTGTACGTTAATTAGGTAGTTTGTAAGTTAATTGGCTTGCTGTAAAGCTAAAACATTGTCCCTAGTGTGTGTTAGATAGTGTTAGTGTGCGGGGATCGCTGGTCAGCATGGACTCGGTGGGCCGAAGGGCCTGTTTCTGTGCTGTATCTCTAAACTAAACTAAATGGAAACAAGAGGAAGAAAGGAGAATGCAAATTCTGACCTTTATTCTGCTTTGCGTTATTTTGCATTTTATATTTTTAGGTGCGTGAGGAATATTGGACATTTTTCACCGGAATCCTTGGCTTAAAGGGCCCTCAGTACACTGAGTTTCCTGTCAGCACCTCTGTACCTTTGTGCAGCTTACAGCAGAGGCACCCCTCCATCAAACAGGTTGGTTTCCTCGCAAGAAATGACGGCCACAGATTACAGAGATGAATGAATGAATGTATGAATGAATCTTTACTGCAGAATCAGACAGACACAAAATGCTGGTGTAACTCAGCGGGACAGGCAGCATCTCTGGAGAGAAGGAATGTACAAGTGTCAGGGGTTAATGGCAGAAGGCAGGAGAATGGGGTTAGGAGGGAGAGATGGATCAGCCATGATTGAATGGCGGATTGATGGGCCGAATGGCCTAATTCTACTCCTATCACTTGACCTAATTCTACTCCTATCATTTATGATCTTCTGAATGCGTGATGTTTCGGCTCGAGATCCTTCTTAAGCCAAGTCACAGAGATATTCTTTGTTTTGCAATACCAAAGGTATGCAAAGAGATGCTACATAAAGAGCGACGACAAGTTTACAAAGTATTCCGCGCCAGGTGCTCCATTGTTCTCCCCCTCCCGACGGTTCCCCCATGCCGGGACCTCCTTTCTTCTCGCGTTGCGTCCGTCCTCTGGCACCCACGTGGCCCGTCCTCGACCACCGGCGCCCTCATTGACCGCCGCACCGACCACGGTTATAGAGTCACACAGCGCGGAAACAGGCCCTTCGGCCCACCGAGCCCACACCGACCAGCGATCACCACTATCCTACACACACACAGGGACAATTTACATTTATACCAAGCCAATTAACTTTCAAACCTGTATGTTTCTGGAGTGTGGGGGGAAACCGGAGCACCCGGAGAAAACCCACGCAGGTCACAGGAAGAACATACAAACTCCGTACAGACAGCACCCGTAGTCAGGATCAAACCCGGGTCTCTGGCGCTGTGAGGCAGCAACTCTACCGCTGCGCCATAGTGCCATCTTTAAATTATATTATTACCCTTAAGTTATATTATTGCCTGACAAAGGTGATAAATTACCATGGCGACATTTTGAAGGGGAATTCCTTCACTGTTGTAACCTGTAATGTGCGTGGAATCTTACTGTGTGTGAGCTTAGAAACTATAGAAACAGGCCCTTCGGCCCAACTTACCCATGTCGACCAACATATCCCATCTACACTCCTCCCTCCTGCCTGCATTTAGCCCATATCCCTATAGAAAATATTTCCTATCCTGTCCTATATTAAAAGTTTAGTTTAGTTTTGAGATACAGCGTGGAAACAGGCCCTTCGGCCCATCGAGTCCGCGGCGACCATCGATCACACCTGTTCGCACCAGTTCTATCTAATGCCATTTTCTCATCCAGTCCCTACACACTGGCAGGCAATTTACACAGGGCCATTTCAACTAGAAGCCTGTACGTCTTTGTAGTGTGGGAGGAAACCGGAGCACCCGGAGAAAACCAGGTGATCACAGGGTGGGGTTGCCAACTGTCCCGTATTAGCCGGGACATCCCGTATATTGGGCTAAATTGGTTTGTCCCGTATTTGACTGCTACTACTCGGGTCGAGGGGACTGTCGGGTCGGAGCGCCGCGTCCTGCCCCACCTCACCCGTCCTGACATAGTGCAGCCCGTGGAGTGCAGCAGCAGCAGCAGCACCTCGCCCGTGGCCCCGTCGGTCGGCAGCCCGGCCAGCTGTCCGACCTTCGGACCTTCGCTTACCGCCGACACCACCACCCCTCCTTCTCATGGCTGATCATCAGTTCATGAGTTGGACGGGGTGCTGGACTTTCCACACGACATTGCCCGGGCCAAACCTCCTCAGCTGGCCCGCCGCTGGGCTTTGTGTGCAGTTGGGCCAACTCATCATTCACCCAGCCACGGTCAAGTCGGTCAACGAATTGCCGTCGGGAATTTGTCCCTTATTTTGACCTTTTGTCCCTAATTTTGGAGTGAGAAAGTTGGCGACCGTATCACAGGGAGAACGTGCAAACTCCACGCAGACAGCACCCGAGGTCAGGATGGAACCGAGGTATCTGGGGCTATAAGGCTCTACCAGCTGAGACACTGTGCAGCCCTAGAGTGAGGATTGCATCAGCACCATGTGCTTCTCTGGTGTGACAGTGACACACACTGGGCAATGTGAGCTAGTCCGAGCGGTTTCACCTACTGCTGGGAGAGGCTGTGCTATTTAGGAGACTCTGAAGTCTGAAGAAGCCGAAACGTCACCCATTCCTTCTCTCCAGAGATGCTGCCTGTCCCGCTGAGCTACTCCGGCACTTTGTGTCCAGCTGTCACGAGACTCCCTCCCTGGTGAGGGATCACTGTGTCAGAGACCTACACATGTCTCCCACAGCCAACGGCACCAGAGTCAAGCATTTTATTGTCATGTGTCCCAGACACAACAATGACATTCTGACTTGCAGCAGCACAACACAATATGGAAACAATATAATAAACGAGAAAAAATTGTTCAGTGTGTGTGTGTGTATATATATATATATATATATACCCTCATACACAGATTATGGTTGGCACGGTGGGGCAGCGGTAGAGTTGCTGCCTTACAGCGCTTGCAGTGCCGGAGACCCGGGTTCCATCCCGACTACGGGTGCTGTCTGTACGCAGTTTGTACGTTCTCCCCGTGACCTGCGTGGGTTTTCTCCCAGATCGTCGGTTTCCTCCCGCACTCCAAAGACGTGCAGGTTTGTAGGTTAATTGGTTGGTATCAGCAGGATAGTGTTAGTGTGCGGGGATCGCTGGTCGGCACGGAGTTGGTGGGCCGAAGGGCCCGTTTCCACGCTGTATCTCTAAACTCAACTAAACTAGATGTGCGTGTGTGTGTGTATATAAATATATATGTGTGTATATATATATATATGTACACATACACACACACATACGTATGTACACATAGAAAACAAACTGGCAGTAATAGCAATAATAACTGGCTCCCATCTGAAAGTGCAATCCCACAGCCCTGATGCAGAAACAAACACCTGCAGATGCTGGTTTCCACAAAAGGACACAAAGTACTGTAGTAACCCATAGACAATAGACAATAGGTGCAGGAGTAGGCCATTCGGCCCTTCGAGCCAGCACCGCCATTCAATGTGATCATGGCTGATCATCCCCAATCAGTACCCCGTTCCTGCCTTCTCCCCATATCCCCTGACTCCGCTATCTTTAAGAGCCCTATCTAGCTCTCTCTTGAAAATATCCAGAGAACCGGCCTCCACCGCCCTCTGAGGCAGAGAATTCCACAGACTCACCACTCTCTGTGAGAAAAAGTGTTTCCTCGTCTCCATTCTAAATGGCTTACGCCTTATTCTTAAACTGTGGCCCCTGGTTCTGGACTCCCCCAACATTGGGAACATGTTTCCTGCCTCTAGCCTGTCCAAACCCTCAATCAAACTCAGCGGGTCAGGCAGCTTCTCTGGAGAACATGGACAGGTGACGTTTCGGGTCGGGACCCTCTTGCCGACCCTCAATCACCCGTTCGCACTAGT
Organism: Malacoraja senta; assembly: GCA_038087875.1. Classification (NCBI taxonomy): domain Eukaryota; kingdom Metazoa; phylum Chordata; class Chondrichthyes; order Rajiformes; family Rajidae; genus Malacoraja; species Malacoraja senta. The sequence goes on from CM075992.1 coordinate 8,457,822, forward strand.
TCTATATCATCCCACCTTCTCATCCACTCCCTCCCTGCACACTAGAGGCAATTTACAAAAGGCCTTTTCCCAGGGTGGAAATGTCCAACACTAGAGGGCGTAGTTGTAAGGTGAGAGGGGGAAAGTTTAACGGAGCTGTGCGGGGCAAATTTATTTACACAGAGGGTAGTGGGTGCCTGGAACGAGCTGCCACGGGTGGCGGTGGAGGCAGATACGATAGTGGCATTTCAGAGGCTTTTCGATGGGCAGGAAGGAACTGCAGATGCTGGTTTAAATCGAAGATAGACACAAAATGCTGGAGTAACTCAGGCAGCATCTCTGGAGAGAAGGAATGGGTGACGCTTCGGCTCTCCTTCAGTGGACGAATGTTGGCACGGACATTGTGGGCCGAAAGGCCTGTTCCTGTGCTGTACTGTACTACGCTCTGTGTTCTGACTCCCTGTCCATATACCTACTTGTCTCTTTATTTCTTCAAAAGTCTCTTGGCATCATTCCACAGTGACTTTTGTACTTCACCCAGTAGAGTCATAGAGTGATACAGCGTGGAAACAGGCCCTTCGGCCCAACTCGCCCACACCGGCCAACAATGTCCCAGCTACACTAGTCCCACCTGCCTGCGCTTGGTCCAAAACCCTCCAAACCTGTCCTATCCATGTACCTGTCCAACTGTTTCTTAAACGTTGCCTCAACTACCTCCTCTGGCAGCTTGTTCCATACACCCACCACCCTCTGTGTGAAAAAGTTACCCCTCAGATTCCTATTAAATCGTTTCCCCTTCACCTTGAACCTATGTCCTCTGGTCCTCGATTCCCTACTCTGGGTAAAAGACTCTGTGCATCTACCCGATCTATTCCTCTCATGATTTTATACACCTCTATAAGATCACCCCTTCGTACCTCACCCAGTACTTCTGTAATTATCAGCTGCCTGCTTGAAGTGGAATGTTTTTATCTCATGGTTCAGCGTTCGAGGTCAGTCCCGAGAGTTGTGTGGAAACAACTTGACTCACGAACGTTGCTGCCCCCTGGACTAGTTTAGACAATAGGCAATAGGTACAGGAGTAGGCCATTTGGCCCTTCGAGCCAGCACCGCCATTCAATGTGATCATGTCTGATCATCCCCAATCAATAACCCGTTCCTGCCTTCTCCCCATATCCCCTGACTCCGCTATCTTTAAGAGCCCTATCTATCTCTCTCTTGAAAGTATCCAGAGAACCTGCCTCCACCGCCCTCTGAGGCAGAGAATTCCACAGACTCACCACTCTCTGTGAGAAAAAGTGTTTCCTCGTCTCTGTTCGAAATGGCTTACTCCTTATTCTTAAACTGTGGCCCCTGGTTCTGGACTCCCCCAACATCGGGAACATGTTTCCTGCCTCTATCGTGTCCAAACCTTTAATAATCTTATATGTTTCAATAAGATTCCCTCTCATCCTTCTAAACTCCAGTGTATACAAGCCCAACTGCTCCATTCTCTCAGCATATGACAGTCCCGCCATCCCGGGAATTAACCGTGTAAACCTACGCTGCACTCCCTCAATAGCAAGAATGTTTAGTTCAGAGATACAGCATGGAGGTCCTCGCTATACTGCCTGGTGTATTGGTGGTGACAGAGACTTGCCTTTTGAAACAACGAGTGGAGCTGAAAGCCATGATCGTGTTAGAACATAGAACATACAACAGTACAGCACAGGAACAGGCCCTTCGGCCCACAATGTCTGTGCTGAACATGATGCCAAGGTCAACTTTAATTCTCACGCTGGGCGCTGGAGGAATGCAGCAGGTCCGACAGTATCTCTGGAGGACATGGATAGGCAGACGTGATGCCAAGTTGAACTAATCTCCTCTGCCTGCACGTGATCCATTTCCCTCCATGCCCCGCATATCCGTTCCTATGTAAAAGCATAGCCTGCTTTATAGATGCTTGTGTGTACGGAGTTTGTACGTTCTCCCTGTGACCTCCGTGGGTTTTCTCCTGGTGCACCAGCTTCCTCCCACGCTCCAAAGACATACAGGTTTGTAGGTTAATTGGCTTTGGCAAAGATTGTAACTTGGCCCTGGCGTGTGGTTAGCGCTAGTGTACGGCGCAGACTCGGTAGGTCAAAGGGCCCGTTTCTGCGCTGTATCTCTCAAGCCCACCATGCCTGTGCCAAACATGATACCAAGCCCATGTCTTACCTACGTGCGCACAATCCACATCCCCCCATTCCCTTCTTGTTCCTATGCCTATCCAAAATCCTTTTAAATGCCACTATTCAATCTGCTCCAAAGATGTGCAGGTTTGAAGGTTATTTAGCTTTGGTAAAGATTGTAAATTGTCCCTAGTATGTAGGATAGTGGTAGTGTATGGGGATTACTAGTCGGCACGGACTTGGTGGGCCGAAGGGTTTGTTTCCACGCTCTCTCTCTAAACTAAAATGAGGGGCATGTTTGCAGAGGCCAATTGCTCCCAAACTCCATGTTTGTAGGCTAATGTGCTTCTGTAAAACTGTAAATTGTCCCTAGGGTGTCGGGAGATGATGAGAAAGTGGACAGGTGATCGCTGGTCGGCGCGGACTCGATGGGCTGAAGGGCCTGTTTCCATGCTGTATCTCTGAACTAAACAAGCCTCCACGGGTGTGTAAACAGCTCCAGAGAATCTCAGCTCTCTTCCTCCGACCTCTCACAGCCACACCATCTCCCTAAAATGTCCAGCTACACCTCAATCTAAACTAAACTAAACTAAACCAGACTAGACTAGACTAGACTATATAGACAGTTGGGTTGCCAACTCTCTCACTCCCAAATAAGGGACAAAAGGTCAAAATACGGGACAAATTCCCAACGGCAATTCGTTGCCCGACTCGGCCATGGCTGGGTGAATGATGAGTTGGCCCCGGGTGCTGGACTGCACACAAAGCCCAGCCGGCGGGCCAGCTGAGGAGTTTTCACCCGGGCCGCACAACGTCGCGCGCAAAGTCCAGCACCCCATCCAACTCATGAACCGATGATCGGCCATGAGAAGGAGGGGTGGTGGTGACGGCGGTAAGCGGAGGTCCGAAGGTCGGACAGCTGGCCGGGCTGCCGACTGACGGGGCCACGGGCGAGGCGCTGCTGCTGCTGCACTCCATGGGCTGCACTACGTCGGGACGGGTGAGGCGGGGCCGGACGTGGCGCTCCGACCCGACAGTCCCCTCGACCCGAGTAGTAGCAGTCAAATACGGGACAAGGGCGGTCCCGTACGGGACAAACCAATTTAGCCCAATATACGGGATGTCCCGGCTAATACGGGACAGTTGGCAATTCTAATAGACAGGCAGACTGTCCACACTGTCTACATGTCTCTACCTCCTATCTCTTTTACTCTTGTTTCAGAAGACCAGCAGCAGCCTTGCCTTGGAGTAGTGTGCATCTTCTGACAGCGCTGGAGGGGATGGACTTGAAGCACTTTATTACGATGAGTTTACCTGGTGGACCTCTAATGTGAATCCTACCGCGGATACCACACCGCGCGCGAGGAACTGTGGCCGGAAACCTTCAGGGATTTTGTTTCTTCCACCATTCCTGGTGGGCCAGGAAGGTTTAGTATAGTTTAGTTTCGAGATAAAGTGCGGAAACAGGCCCTTCGGCCCACCGAGTCCGTACCGACCAACGACCCCTGTACACTAGCACTATCCCACACACACTAGGGACAATTTACAATTATACCAAGCCAATTAACCTACAAACCTGCACGTCTTTGGAGTGTGGGAGGAAACTGGAGCACCAGGAGAAAACCCACAGCAGGTCACAGGGAGAAGATACAGACAGCACCCGTGGTCAGGATTGAACCCTGGTCTCTGCCGCTGTGGATTGAACCCTGGTCTCTGCCGCTAGGATTTCCGCTTTCCTCCCACACTCCAAAGACGTGGGGGTTTGTACATATTCAATATTCGCTTCATTGAAACTGTAAATTGTCCCTATTGTGTCTAGGACAGTGTTAGTGTGCGGGGATCGCTGGTCGGCACGGACTCGGTGGGCCGAAGGGCCTGTTTCCGCGTGGGATGTTGTACAGTGATGGTTCAGCACCCAGCGAAGAGCTGATGGATTTACCGAGACGTTGCAACACCTAACTGCTTCCGCCCAGCGAGCTGTTGGAATGCTGTTTTGTGTTCTCCTCACCTGTCTCTGCTCATCTCAACCTTGCCTCCACATCTGGACCTGTGCAGAAAGAGGTGGAGCAGCCCGCCAGCTGTGGCCACACCAGCCAGTGGTCTTGTGGTATCGCCAATGTGAAGGGATCCGTAAACTGGAGCGAACTCTCGTGACCATCCAGCTGTGGCTCTGGCACAGGGCAGCGATCCCAGTGTAACACTGGCACAGGGCAGCGATCCCAGAGTAACACTGGCATAGGGCAGTGATCCCAGTGTAACACTGGCATAGGGCAGTGATCCCAGTGTAACACTGGCACAGGGCAGTGATCCCAGTGTAACACTGGCATAGGGCAGATCCCAGTGTAACACTGGCACAGGGCAGTGATCCCAGAGTAACACTGGCACAGGGCAGTGATCCCAGTGTAACACTGGCACAGGGCAGTGATCCCAGTGTAACTGGCAAAGGGCAGTGATCCCAGTGTAACACTGGCACAGGGCAGTGATCCCAGTGTAACACTGGCACAGGGCAGTGATCCCAGTGTAACTGGCAAAGGGCAGTGATCCCCAGTGTAACACTGGCACACGGCTATGGTCCCAGTGTAACACTGGCACAGGTCAATGGTCCCAGTGTTACACTGGCACAGCTGGGCAGCGATCCCAGTGTAACACTGGCACAGGGCTATGGTCCCAGTGTAACACTGGAACAGCTGGGCAGTGATCCCAGTGTAACACTGGCACAGGGCCTTGATTCCAGTGTAACACTGGCAGAGCTGGGCAATGATCACAGTGTAACACTGGCACAGGGCCTTGATTCCAGTGTAACACTGGCACGGCAGTGATCCCAGTGTAGAACTGACTATTGTAAATGTACTGTTCAAAAAGTAGACATATGTTTGTAAATAAAGGGATTAATCGTGCAATTAATCACATTTGTTTAAACTATTCGTGATTTTAAAATGGACCTGTTTCCATGCTGTATCCTTAAAGCTAAAGCTGAGTTTAACTGGCCGGTGACCCAGGCCCCTATGGGCAGGAAGGAACTGCAGTTGCTGGTTTGAACCGAAGATGGACACAAAATGCTGGAGTAACTCAGCGGGACAGGCAGTATCTCTGGAGAGAAGGAATGGGTGATGTTTCGGATCGAGACCATTCGAATCTCGACTCGAAACGTCACCCATTCCTTCTCTCCGGTGGTGCTGCCTGTCCCACTGGCAGGACTCCAGCATTTTGTGTCTACTTTGATCCCCTTATTGTCTTTCGGGACAGTGAGTCTCCCACTCTGGGACATCAATGGGCGGCACGGTGGTGCAGCGGGTAGAGCTGCTGCCTCACAGCACCAGAGACCCGGCTTCGATCCTGACCACGGGCAGGACATAGGTTTCAGGTGAGAGGGGCAAGAGTTAAAAGGAACCCAAGGGGCAACTTTTTCACACAGAGAGTGGTGGCTGTATGGAACGAGCTGCCGGAGAAGGTAGTTGAGGCTGGGACTGTAACATTGATGACATTGGGACAGGTGTATGGATGGAAAAGGTTCAGAGGGGATCAAAAGTTAATGTGATAGGAGCAGAATTAGGCCATTCGGCCCATCAAGTCTATGCCATTCAATTATGGCCGATCTATCTCTCCCTCCTAACCCCATTCTCCTGCCTTCTCCCCATAACCCCTGACACCCGCACTAATCAAGAATCTAACTATCTCTGCCTATAAAATACCCATTGACTTGGCCTCCACAGCCTTCTGTGGCAATGAATTCCACAGATTCACCACCCTCTTGACTAAAAAAAATCCTCCTCATCTCTTTCCTGAAAGACCATCCTTTTATTCTATGACCTCTGGACCTTGGTTCTCCCACTGGTGGAAACATCCTCTCCACATCCACTCTATCCAAGGATATGGGCCAAACGTGGGCAGGTGGTAGCAGTGTAGATGGGGTATCTAGGTCGGCATGCGCATGTAGGGCCGAAAGGCCAGAGTGAGCACCACCGGAAATTGGAGGAGCAGCACCTCATATTCCGCTTGGGCAGTCTGCACCCTAGCGGCATAAACATTGAATTCTCCAATTTCCGGTAGCCCTTGCTGTCTCCTCCCCTTCTCAGCTCTCCCTCAGCCCTCTGGCTCCTCCTCTTCCTTTCTCCTTTCTTCTCCCCCCCCCGCCCCCACCCTAGATCAGTCTGAAGAAGGGTTTCGGCCCGAAACGTTGCCTATTTCCTTCGCTCCATAGAGCTGCCGCACCCGCTGAGTTTCTCCAGCATTTTTGTCTACCTTCGATTTTCCAGCATCTGCTGTTCCTTCTTAAACAGTTTCTGTGCTAGTTGGCTCTAAGTGCTTCACTGCCTCCATTTATGGCTTCAGACATGAGGGCGTGGAAGGCACCTCCATTGTTTAACCGCTGGCGTCTTGAGTATGCGAGGTGCTGTGGCTCTTGCTTCCCTCCGCAGTCTGTGGTGTTGCCACCGCTGGGTCGCCCACCGCCAAGGTTGCCCGGGTCATGCCCGACCAGAAACTCAACTGGTGCAGCCACTGCAATACCAAGGTAGAGGCTGAGGATGACTGTGGTGGGTGACTCACCACCTGACAAGACACGGGCTCTACACCATCCAACCATCACGTGACAATGAGAAGCTAAACTAAACTAAACTCAATACTATAGGTACAACCGGGGTCTCTGGTACTGTGAGGCCGTGGGGCTACCGAATGTGCCACTGTGCCACCAGAGAGATGAGTGATGAGATCCCATGGTGGAAATCCAGAATGAGGAGATGATGGAGAACGAGCTCCACTGATTAGTTTAGGTTTACTTTAGCGATACCGCGCGGAAACAGGCCCTTCGGCCCATCTAGTCCGCGCCGACCAACGATCCCCGCACACTAACACTACCCTACGCACACGAGTGACAATTTACATTTATACCCAAGCCAATTATACTCGCAATTATACTGGGCTTGTACACTCTGGAGTTTAGAAGGATGAGAGGGCATCTTATTGAAACATATAAGATTATTAAGGGTTTGGACAACCTAGAGGCAGGAAACATGTTCCCGATGTTGGGGGAGTCCAGAACCAGGGGCCCCAGTTTAAGAATAAGGGGTAAGCGTTTAGAACGGAGACGAGGAAACACTTTTTCACACAGAGAGTTGTGAGTCTGTGGAATTCTCTGTCTCAGAGGGCGGGGGGAGGCAGGTTCTCTGGATACTTTCAGAGAGAGCTAGATAGGGCTCTTAAAGATAGCAGAGTCGGGTGATATGGGGAGAAGGCAGGAACGGGGTACTGATTGGGGATGATCATGTATATGATCACATTGAATGCGATGCTGGCTCAAAGGGCCGAATGGCCTATTGTCTATAATTAACCTACAAACCTGTACGTCTTTGGAGTGTGGGAGGAAACCGAAGATCTGGGAGAAAACCCACGCAGGTCACGGGAGAGAAGTGCAAACTCCGTACAGACAGCAAGCGTGGTCGGGATGGAACCCGGGTCTCTGGCACCGTGAGGCAGCAACTCTACCGCTGTGCCACCCTTCTCAGCACTACCGACGGACGCCACTAAATGCTGTCCTTGCTCCTGATGTCCACATCTCCACAGTGAATCAGCAGAGAGTGTGTACTTCAAGATTCTAGAGCGGGCCATTGCCATATGTAGCAACAATGGAACAAGGGCATTCTTACTTGCAGCGGCACATCAGGCCTGTAAACCCACAACTCATACATAGTCTCTGGGTACTTTTAAAGCAGAGATTTTTGATTAATGAGGGTGTCAGGGTTATGGGGAGAAGGCAGGAGAATGGGGTTGAGAGGGAGAGATAGATCAGCCACGATTGAATGGTGACTGTCCACCATCTAACCACGCAGTCACGGGGAGAACGTACAAACTCCGTACAGACAGCACGTAGTCAGGATGGAACCCGGGTGCTGTGAGGCAGCAACTCTACCGCTGCGCCACCGTGCTGCAGTGTCGTGTTCAAGAGCCTGATGGCTGCAGGGAAGAAGCTGGTCCTGAAGTCGGAAATTAAAGTTTTCTGGCTCCTGTATCTTCCTCCTGATGGCAGGAGTGAGATGAGAGCGTGGCCAGGGTGGTGTGGGTCTCTGATGATGCTGGCTGCCTTTTTCAGGCAGCGACTCATGTAGGTCCATTCGATGGGTGGGGAGGTCAGTACTGGGCTGGACTGGGCAGTGTTCACCACTTCCTTTCAGTCTGAAGAAGGGTCACCTATTTCCTTCCGCTCCATAGATGCTGCCTCACCCCCTGAGTTCCTCCAGCATTTTTGTCTAACTTTGATTTTTCCAGCATCTGCAGTTCTTTTTTAACCACTCCTTTCATCTCTTTCGTTCCTTGATTTAGTATGAGTTGTTGAAGTATAACAACAGATGACAAAATGCACCTGCTCCATTTCATTTTTGGGAACAAGGGCTACAGTAAACCACAGCACAAAATTAATTGCCCAAGCGATTAGAAACATAGAAACATAGAAAATAGGTGCAGGAGGAGGCCATTGGCCCCTTCGAGGCCAGCACCGCCATTCATTGTGATCATGGCTGATCGTCCCCTATCAATAACCCATGCCTGCCTTCTCCCCATATCCCTTGACTCCACTAGCCCCTAGAGCTCTATCTAACTCTCTCTTAAATCCATCCAGTGATTGGCCCTCCACTGCCCACTGTGGCAGGGAATTCCATAAATCACAACTCTCTGGGTGAAAAAGTTTTTTCTCACCTCAGTCTTAAATGGCCTCCCCTTTATTCTAAGACTGTGGCCCCTGGTTCTAGACTCGCCCAACATTGGGAAAAATGTTCCTGCATCTAGCTTGTCCAGTCCTTTTATCATTTTATATGTTTCTATAAGAACCCCCTCATCCTTCTAAACTCCAGTGAAATCCAACCTACAAGTGCAGGAGTAGGCCATTCGGCTCTTTGAGCCAGCACCGCCATTCAATATGATCATGGCTGATCATCCAGGCAGCATCTCTGGAGAGGAAAGGAATAGGTGATGTTTCGGGTCGAGACCTTCTTCGACAGAAGAAGGTCCAAACCTGAAACGTCTCCTATCCATGTTCTCCAGAGATGCTGTCTGACCCGCTGAGTTACTCCAGCTATCTCAGCGCAGGTGCTGCTTGCTGCCGTTAACAAGCCGCAGGTACGGCCGGCAACAGGTGTCTGGGCCCGTGGATGTTGTGCCTGGGAACCAGAGAGCGTGGGAGAGTGTGCGCCACTGAAACCCACCATCAAAACCACCTCCGTACCCCAGAGAGCCCAGGACGCTGCAACTCTGAACAAGAGAGGCAGCTGTGAGTGTAAAAGACACACTGACATCTGGTCTACACCATTGAGGCAGATTACTGTTCAGTTTAGTCGGAAGAAGGGTCCTTGACCCCGAAACGCGTCACCCATATCCTTCTCTCCAGCGATTGCTGCTCTGTCCCGCTGAGTTACTCCAGCATTTTGTGTC
>CM075992.1:8467572-8515576 GCA_038087875.1 Malacoraja senta
CTGAGAATACTGTTCTTCCTGTTGCCAATCACCATGGTGATTACCCTGGAGCTCAGCGTCGCCCCCTGATGGCCAGGCCCGGCTCTGCTGCTGTTGTGCAGAAATGTGTCCAGCTCCTTGTGTACAATTAGAGCAGCAGCGGCTGTCTGACCTGTCAGTGTGGGGGGGGGGGGGGAAGAGAGAGGGAGAGAGAGAGAGAGTCACCACATCATCTGATGCCAGCCCGCTCGGCTCATCCCTCCACAGGTAGGCCTCACTACCAGGGGCAGTGCCCATCACCCCCCTCCTGGCCCCACACTGCACCCTGCCAGTCAACTGATCTAAACACATCGTTGTGTGTTAGTCAGTTATTTAGTCAGTCAGTTAGTTAAGTCTCGACCCATAATGTCACCCATTCCTTCTCTCCAGTGATGCTGCCTGTCCCGCTGAGTTACTCCAGCATTTTGTGTCTATCTTCGGTTTAAACCAGTTCCTTCCTACACATAGTTAGTTGGTTAGTCAGCTAGTCAGTTATTGTCATGTATACTGAGGCACAGTGAAAAGCTTTTTTGTTACCCATGCCGTGGGTAGATTAGTTTCAGTGAGTTTAGTTTATTGTCATGTGTACTGAGGTTAGGGTTGCCAACAGTCCCGTATTAGCCGGGACATCCCGTATATTGGGCTAAATTGGTTTGTCCCATACGGGACTGCCCTTGTTCCATATTTGACTGCTACTATTCGGGTCGAGGGGACTGTCGGGCCAGAGCGCCGCTCCGGCCCCGCCTCACCCGTCCCGACGTAGTGCAGCCCATGGAGTGCAGCAGCAGCGCCTCGCCAGTGGCCCCGTCGGTCGTGGCTCTTACCGCCGACACCACCACCCTTCCTTCTCATGGCCAATCGTTGGTTCATGAGTTCGATGGGGTGCCGGACTTTGCGCCCGACATTGCGCGGCCTGGGCCAAAACTCCTCAGCGTGCCCGCCGGCTGGGCTTTGAGTGCAGTCCAACACCCGAACCAACTCATCATTCACCCAGCCACGGCCGTGTCGGTCAATGAATTGCCATCGGGAATTTGACTCTTATTTTGACCGTTTGTCCCTTATTTGGGAGTGAGAAAGTTGGCAACCCTAACCGAGGTACAGTGAAAAGCTTTTTGCTACGTGCTATCGAGTCAGCGGAAAGGCAATACACGATTACATTCCTCTGGGGCACAAAGGCTGAAGGTGGGCGGGTGGGCGAGGAGAGGGACGACAGTTCGCTGGATAATCCAGACGGGGGCAACGGCAGGAGGCCCCGCAGCTGCCTGGGGCTCGCCTGGATCGAGCCCCGCTTCAGGAGACCCGGCGCGCGGACCGGACTGCACTTTGGAAACAGCGGCAAAACATGGCTGCTCTTGCATGCGGTCTCAGTGAACTATGGTGTAGGAAGGAAGATAATGCAGAACCATTGAATCATTTACCAGGTCGCATTCCCGACAGTATGGCTGCGTCCACCTCAACAGTGCAGCCCATCACCGACAATATCAGAGGCTCTGAAACAATAATCTGACGTTTGATCCCAATTTCTAAAAACGGAAGAATTGGAACAATTACCGTTAGTATGAATGGGCTGCATCTAACTCTACAATTATATAACATAGACATGATTAATCAGACTGGCAGCCCGAGTTTAAGACAGGAACCATACGATACGATACGAGGGAGTGCAGCGTAGGTTTACAAGGTTAATTCCCTGGATGGTGGGACTGTCATATGCTGAGAGAATAGAGCGGCTGGGTTTGTACACTCAGGAATTTAGAAGGATGAGAGGGTTACTTATTGAAACATATAAGATTATTAAGGGTTTGGACACGCTAGAGGCAGGAAACGTGTTCCCGATGTTGGGGGAGTCCAGAACCAGGGACCACAGTTTAAGAATAAGGGGTAAGCCATTTAGAACGGAGATGAGGAAACACTTTTTCACACAGAGTTGTGAGTTTGTGGAATTCCCTGCCTCAGAGGGCAGTGGAGGCCGGGTCTCTGGATACTTTCAAGAGAGAGCTTGATAGGGCTCTTAAAGATAGCGTAGTCAGGGGATATGGGGAGAAGGCAGGAACGGGGTACTGATTGTGGATGATCAGCCATGATCACATTGAATGACGGTGCTGGCTCGAAGGGCTGAATGGCCTACTCCTGCACTTATTGTCTGTTGTCTATTGATATGGTAGAACTTTATTTATCCCAGGAGAATTGTCTGCCAACAGTCATAAAACACAAGATACATGAAACATGAAATTAAAGTGAGGAATGGAAAGGATTAGGGATGTGGAAAGATTGGGGAGGGAAGTCTCACAGAGGGCTGTGGAGGCCAAGTCAGTGGATATATTTAAGATGGAGATAGTCAGATTCTTTATTAGTACGGGTGTCAGAGGTTATGGGGAGAATGCAGGAGAATGGGGTTGGGAGGGAAAGATAGATCAGCCATGATCTTGATGGGCCGAACTGCCTAATTCACCTCCAATAACCTATGAACTTATGAACCACTAAAACCCACTAACATAGTTTAGTTTAGAGACACAGCATGGGAAAAGGCCCTTCAGCCCACCAAGTTCGTGGAGACCATCGATCACCCATTCACACTAGATCTATGTTATCCCACTTTCTCATCCACTCCCTACACACGGGACAATTTACAGGGGGGCATTTAATTACAAATCCGCAAGTCTTTGGGTCGTGGAAGGAAACCGGAGGAAATACGGGTGGTCAGAGGGTGAACGTGCAAACTCCGCAAGGACAGTACCCGAGGTCAGGATCGAACATGGATCTCTGGCACTGTAAGGCAGCAGCTCTACCGTGCTGGTGCAAGTGTAGACAGTGTTATTGACAATCCTTGAGCGTATTACCAAATGCTTCCATCGACTGCCGTTCTTCAAGTTGATTCACAGGAGCTTCGACCAAGGACATCATCATACTCTCTGCTTTGTCCAGCAACTGATCCACACTCCCGAGCTGGACAGACCGGCTGTTGACCACTGTCACTGTTTGGTACAGCTCCTGAATCTCACACGCACTGATACACTGTAACCAGAGAGGGAGAATGGTTCAGGAGACAAGGAGTCGTTTTATCAGAAGAAAGACACAAAATGCCAGAGCAACTCAGCGGGACAGGCAGCATCTCTGGAGAGAAGGAGTGGGTGACGTTTCGGGTCGGGACCCTTCAGGGTATTTTTCTGCTTTGCTTGCAGCTCTTACCATTTCATCCGATGCTGTGGAACTTGTAGCATTGCTTGTCTTGTTAATATAGCAGGACCTTTCACAATCTGGCGAGGAAGTTACTGATTAGTGTAATTCATAAGTTCAAAAGTTATAGAAGCAGAATTAGGCCATTCGGCCCATCAAGTCTACTCCGCCATTCAATCATGGCTGATCTATCTCTCCCTCTCAACCCCATTCTGACTTCTCCCCATAACCCCTGCGCCCGCACTAAGCAAGAATCAATAATTCGTTCCATGGTATCTCACTTTCTCATCCACTCCCTACACACCAAGGGCAATTTGAGTCCAATTAACCTATAAATCCGCACGACTTTGGGATGTGAGAGAAAACCGGAGCACCCGGAGAAAGCCCACGTGGGTCACGGGGAGAACATGCAAACTCCGCACAGACAGCACCCGAGGTCAGGATGGAAACCGGGTCTATGGCGCTGTGAGGCAGCAACTCTACCTGTTGCACCACAGGCTTAGAATGTTATCGGAGACATTAGTTTCATCCCTGAATATTCAAAGTAGAACAACTACCATCAGACTCTGCAATATTGTGTCCATGTTTAGTTTAAATGTTTGAGAAAGAACTGCAGATGCTGGAAAAATCGAAGGTAGACAAAAATGCTGGAGAAACTCAGCGGGTGAGGCAGCATCTATGGAGCGATGGAATAGGTGACGTTTCGGGTCGACCCGAAACGTCACCTATTCCTTCGCTCCGTAGATGCTGCCTCACCCGCTGAGTTTCTCCAGCATTTTTGTCTACCATGTTTAGTTTAGTTTACTATATTGTACTGAGGTACAGTGAAAAACTTTTTTGTTGTGTGCTATCCAGTCAGTGGAAAGAATATACATGATTATAATCTAGCCATTCACAGTGTGCAGATACATGATAGAGAGAATAACATGAATAATGTTTAGTGCAAGATAAAGTCTAGTAAAGTCTAATCAAAGATTGTCCGAGGGTCTACAATGAGGTAGATAGTAGCTCAGGACCGCTCTCTAGTTGGTGAGAGGACGGTTCAGTTGCCTGATAACAGCTGGGAAGAAACTGTCCCTGAATCTGGAGGTGTGTGTTTTCACACTTCTGTACCTCTTGCCTGATGGGAGAGGGGAGAAGAGGGTGTGATTTGTCCTTGAATATGCAGTGTCGCCTGGCTTGGGCGCCATCTTGGGTGGCATCAGCCCTTGTGGATGGCATCGATCAACTAGGGTAGCACGGGTAGGAAATGCCATCTTGGATGGGGAATGCCCATCATGGATGGCATTGATAATCTAGGTGGCACCTGCCCATCTACAGTGGCATTGGCCCACCTAGTGTGGCATCAGCTCATCTTGGGTGGCATCTGTCTAGGGTGGTATCAGACCATGTATGATGGTATTGGCCATCTAGGATGGAATCAACATACCTAGGGTGGCAATGGCCCATCTAGGATGGCATGTAGCCATCTTTGGTGGCATCTTGGGTGCAATCAAACCATCTAGAGGCATCAGCCCATCTTGTATGGCATCGATAATCTTGGGTAGGATTGGCCCATATTGGGTGGCATCAGAACCTAGGGTGTTGTCAATCCCTCTAGGGTGTCATTGGCCATCTAGGATGCCCTCAGCACATCAAAGATGGCATTGGCATCAGCCCATATAGGGGGCATTGGGCATCTAGGGTGTGGAATGCCCAGTGTGATGGGCATCTGCAGCAACCTCCTGACCTGTGCAGTTGATGTGTGTCCCTGCGGCGAGGCAGCAGAATCCCCCAATGGTGTTCAGGCAGTTCTCCTTCCGGCCACATTTCTTCGAGTTCTTCTCGCACTCGTCCACATCTGGAAATAGATCAGAACATCAAGCCCACCGTCTTCCCGACTCCGCTGGTCCCTGCCTCAGCCTGCATGGTGGCTGAGAGGGGGGCTCACGTTTAACCCAGAGGTTCATAACGTCGTAAGTTATAGGAGCAGAATTAGGCCATTCGGCCCATTAAGTCTACTCCGCCATTCAATCTCTTCCTCCTAACCCCATTCTCCATCCTTCTCCCCATACTAATTCGAGTGGCACAGTGGCGCAGCGGTTAGCGCCGCTGTCTCACAGCGCCAGAGACCCGGGCTCAATCCTGAACTCCCGCGCTGTCTATGTGGAGTTTGCACGTTAGTGGCATTAGTGACTTTGATGATGTGGCTGTTATTGAATAATGATTGAATTATGGAATAATCAAATCAATAACGTTCCACAAATGACAATTAAAAACTTCGCTAAGATTACCACGCACACACGCACGGTTTAGAATAAGCATGGCACAGTGCCAGAGTCCCAGGTTCGATCCTGACCTCCAGCGCTGTCTTTGTGGAGTTTGCACGTTCTTCCTGTGACCGCGTGGGTTTCCTCCCACACTCCAACGACGTGTGGTTTTGTAGGTTAATTGGCCCCCTGTAAATTGCCCCTAGTGTGTAGGGAGCAGATGAGAAAGTGGGATAACATAGAACTGGTGTGAACGGGCGATCGATGGTTGGCTTGGACTCGATAGGCCTGTTTCCTTTCTAAACATTTCAATTAATAGGTTAAAAGTTTATAAATCTCAGGACTGAGACCATTGAGTCATAGAGACACACAGCAGGGAAACAGACCGTTCAGTTACAGGTGTAGGAAGGAACTGCAGATGCTGGATTAAACTAAGGATAGACACAAAATGCTGGAGTAACTCAGCGGGACAGGCAGCTTCTCTGGAGAGAAGGAATGGGTGGGGTTGAAGACCCTTCTTCAGACTGTGAGGGAGATACAATCAGCCATGTCCTAACCTGCTCAACCTCTCCCTATAGCTCATGCCCTCCTAGGGTTGCCAACTTTCTCACTCCCAAATAAGGCCAAAATACGGGACAAATTCCCAACAGCAATTCATTGACCGATTCGTCCGTGGCTGGGTGAATGTTGAGTTGGCCCGGGTGCTGGACTGCACACAAAGCCCAGCCGGCGGGTCATCTGAGGAGTTTTGGCCCGGGTGCTGGACTTTGTACGGCCCGGGCCAAAACTCCTCAGCTGGCCCGCCAGCTGGGCTTTGTGTTCTGCAGCGCACAAAGTCCAGCACCCCGTGCAACTCATAAACCGATCATCGGCCATGAGAAGGAGGGGTGGTGGTGTCGGCGGTAAGCAAAGGTCCGAAGGTCAGACAGCTGGCTGGGCTGCCGACCGACAGGGCCACGGGCGAGGCGCTGTTGCTGCTGCACTCCATTGGGCTGCACTACGTCGGGACAGGTGAGGCGGGGCCGGACGCGACGCTCCGACCCGACAGTCCCTTCGACCCGAGTAGTAGCAGTCAAATACGGGACAAGGGCGGTCCCGTACGGGACAAACCAATTTAACCCAATATACGGGATGTCCCGGCTAATACGGGACAGTTGGCAACCCTAGTCCCTCTGGTCCTGGCAACATCCTTGTAAATAGCACCCTTTCCAGCCTGACAACATCCAATTGCAAGCTGACCAAAACTGAACACAATACAACAAATGTGGCCTCGGCAACGTCTTGTACAACTGCGACGTAACATCCCAACTTCTATTCTCAATAGACACAAAAGGCTGGAGTAACTCAGCGGGTCAGGCAGCATCTCTGGAGAGAAGGAATGGGTGACGTTTCGGGTCGAGCCTTCCTCAGACTGAGGGGAACTCGGAGTCAGGGGACAGGAAAACGAGAGATATAGACGGTGATATAGAACAAATGAATGCAAAATATGCCAAAAAGCAACGATGACGAATGATATACTCAACACTCTGACTGATGAAACCCTACACACTAGAGACAAATTCATAATTTTTATCGAAGCCAATTAAACTACAAACCTGCATGTCTGTGGGATGTAGGAGGAAACCGGAGCACCCGGAGAAATCCCACGCAGTCACGGGGAGAACGTACAAACTCTGTACAGGCAGCTCCCGTAATCAGGATGGAACCCGGGTCTCCGGCGCTGTGAGGCAGCAACTCTACCGCTGCGCCACCGTGCCGCCCTACTGACACAAATTGGGCTTACCTTTACAGTAGGGACGTCCAGTTGTGCAGGAGTTCCCTTCCATGCATAATTTAAACCCTGCCTTACAGTAACAGTAGGGGTCACTGCCATTAGACATGCAGGACGAGCCGGGAGGGCACTTCCGTGAGCCACAAAGGTCGGACTCTGAAAAACAACATTCCAGACGATCAGCACAGACACAATCCTCCTTCAGTCTGAGACTCAGGGAAGAGTCTCTGGAGGTACGCGAAGGTATAACGAACAAATGTTTGCCACAAAGACACACAGGGGTGATCTTATAGAGGAGTATAAAATCATGAGAGGAATAGATCTTGTAGATGCACAGAGTAGGGGAATCGAGGACCAGAGGACATAGGCTCAAGGTGAAGGGGAAACAATTTAATAGGAATCTGAGAGGTAACTTTTGCACACAAAGTGTGGTGGGTGTATGGAACAAGCTGCCAGAGGTGGTAGTTGAGGTTGGGACTATCCCAATGTTTGAGAAACAGGTACACGGATAGGACAGGTTTGGAGGGATATGGGCCAAGGATATGGGACAGGTGGGACTAGTGTATCTGGGACATGTTGGCTGGTGTAGGCAAGTTGGGCCGAAGGGGCTGTTTCCACACTGTATGACGCTATGACTTACCCAGACACTTGTCTCTGTTACCAGAGGAGCAGGGATCAGAAGAAACGGCAGGGTACACCAGCAGACTGTATAGCAACAACACTGCAAGCAGAGAGAGAGGTCAGTTAGCACATATTCCCCCAGTAACACACCTAAGATCCAGATCAGATTCACATTCAGATTAGCTTATCGTCGCACACACAACGGTGGTGCAGCAGTAGAGTTGCTGCCTCACAGCACCAGAGACCCGGGTTCCATCCTGACTATGGGTGCTGTCTGTACGGAGTTTGTACGCTCTCCCCGTGATATGGAAGGTAATGTGTGAAAACGACAGATCATATGAGTCCTGGGCAGACAAAAATGCTGGAGAAACTCAGCGGGTGAGGCAGCATCTATGCATCGAAGGAATAGGTGACGTTTTGGATCGAGACCCTTCTTCAGAATCCTCATTTGTACCTACAACAGAACGCAGACATTCCTACTTGCAGCAGCGGAACAGGCCTCTAAGCACAATACTCATCGATACCATATCATAAACAAATAATTAATTAATTAATGACCCCCCAACTCTAGTGCAAAAAAGTCCGATGTCCCTTGAGCATCCATGTTCAGATGATCTCGGAGTAGAATCAGGCCATTTGGCCCATCGAGTCTACTCTACCATAAACTAAAATGGGTGACGTTTCAGGTCGAGACCCTTTGGGTTACTCCAGCTTTTTGTGTCTATCTTTAGTTTAGTGTAGTTTATTATTGTGTAGCGAGGTACAGCGAAAAGCGTTTTAGTTTCGTTCCGAAGGGCCTGTTTCCATGCTGCATCTCCAAACTAAGCTAAACTAAGCTGCCGACTGTGACTAGCTTCCCCAGAGAAAGTCTAACCATTGTCTCCTGAATTTAATCACACTGAAGCTCTCATCAATATCCTGGGCTGACCACGGACTAGACGGTCAAATGGTCAGGAGCAGTGTATTGTGTGGTGACAGGTTCACATACAAACTTACAAGAATGATCCCAGCAATGAGTGGGTTAACCTATGATGAGTGTTTGACGACACTGGGCCTGTACTCACTGGAGTTTAGAAGAATGAGGGGGGACCTCATTGAAACGTACCGAATAGTGAAAGGCCTGGATAGAGTAGATGTGGAAAGGATGTTTCCACTAGTGGGAGAGTGTAGGAACCGAGGCCACAGCCTCAGAATTAAAGGACGTTCCTTTCGGAAGGAGATGAGGAGGAATTTCTTTAGTCAGAGGGTGGTGAATCTGTGGAATTCTTTGCCACAAAAGGCAGTGGAGGCCAAGTCAGTGGATATTTTTAAGGCAGAGATAGATAGATTCTTGATTAGTATGGGTATCAGAGGTTATGGCGAGAAGGCAGGAGAATGGGAGGAGGAGGGAGAGATAGATCAGCCATGATCGAATGGGGGAGTAGACTTGATGGGCCGAATGGCCTAATTCTGCTCCTATTCTTATGACATGCAACCCAAGGCCTGCAGCGCGCTTTCAAGCTCCGGTAACTTCTGCCGGACGGGAGCGGGGAGAAGGAGGAATGGCCGGGGTGGGACAAGCCTTTGATATGCAGGGACTGGAGGGATATGGATTACGTGCAGGCAGAGGAGATGAGTATGACTTAGCGTCATGTTCGGCACAGACACTGTGGGTCTATTCCTGCGCTGTTCAGTTCTATGTTCATTTTCTTGCAGCATGACCTGAGCCACAAAGGAAATTAGTGAAGCATTTTTTGAGTCGTGGTCTAGTGTCACGGGGAGAACGTGCAAAGTCCGTACAGACAGCACCCGTTGTCAGGATCGAACCCGGGTCTTTGCCATGACGAGGCAGCTACTCTACCGCTGCGCCACCGTGCCATCCTAGGACGGGTAGCATCTGTGGAGGGCAATGGACAATCAACGTTTTGGGTCGGGAGCCTTCTTTAGTCTGTACACCAGCACTATCCTACACACTAGGGACAATTTACAGAAGCCAATTAACCTACAAACCTGTAACTCTTTGGAGTGTGGGTGGAAACCAGAGTACCCGGAGAAAACCCACGCAGGTCACGCTGACAACGTACTGACTGAGACTGCAACGACTAGGTTCAGGAATAGCTGCTTCTCCACAGCCATCAATCTATTAAATTCAGCTCGGACAAAATTCTGAACACTAATAGCCCATAATCTGTTTATTTGCACTTTATCAGTTTATTTATTCATGTGTGTATATATTTATACAATGGCATATGGACACACTGATCTGTTCTGTATTCGTGCCTACTATGTTCTGGTGTGCTAAAGCAAAGCAAGAATTTCATTGTCCTATCAGGGACACATGACAATAAACTCTCTTGAACTCTTAACTCCGTACAGACAGCACCCGTAGTCAGGATTGAACCTGAGTCTCTGGCGCTGTGAGGCAGCAACTCTACCGCTGCGCCATAGTACAACCCTGAATGACTGAGTCTAACTGCCTGTGGTGCTGCTGCCAGCAAGATTCTCCATTATACCTGCATCTCACAGCCCGTGTGAACTCAACAATCAACTTGGTGCTTCACTGGGGCTTTGAACTCCGCCGCAATTTCCTCCCAAGCCTGCGGGTGGCAGCACTTGACTGGATGTGTTCCACAGCCCAGGCAATGGCCTGGAAAGCAAGCGACTTAACTCAATGGGTCAGGCAGCATATGTGGAGATCATGGGCCTGTTTCCATAACAAGACACAAGGCGCCAGAGTAACCCAGCGGGCCAGGCAGCATCTGTGGAGATCATGGAGAGGTTTTGGGCCTGGATTCTTCCTCAGAATTTGCCTGAAGAAGTGTCCCGACCCAAAACGTCGCCTATCCACGTTCTCCGGAGATGCTGCCTGACCCGCTGAGTTACTGGTGACGGGATCAGATGTTCGGGGTAAAGTTATTCGGACAGGGGGGATTACCTCCGACGTCTTCAAGGTGGGCTGCAGGAGGCGCCCCCGGGACACAGAGGCGGTCGGGCGGGAGAGGAGAGGGACGTGGGTCGGCGGGCTTGGCCGGTCGAGGGTGACGGAGGAGGCCCTGCAGCAGCCTGGGGCTCGCCTGGATGAGGAGCCACTCCAGTACATCACGCACGTGGACCAGAGTTTGGACTTCGAACTTTTTACAAATGGCGCAAAAATATGGCGACGCGCAAGGATTACACTGAAGTGTCAAAAGAGTATTTAATTGTCATATGCGCTGTCAAAGAAACAATTAAATTCTTAACAGACCCACAATATATAACTCTGCTGCTTGTAGGTGGAGTTGGTCTGAAAGCGGTTTCCACTCAGATCTGGGTACAATCCCTGATCCTTCAATAGTTTACATAAGCTTAGTTTAGAGATTTAGCGCCAAAACAGGCCCTTCGGCCCACCGAATCTGCACCGACTAGCGATCCCTGCACACTAATACTACCCTACACACACTAGAGACAATTTACATTTACACCAAGCCAATTAACCTACACACCTGTACACCTTTGGAGTGTGGGAGGAAACCAAAGATCCTGGAGAAAGCCCATGGGGAGAACGTACAGACTCCGTACAGACAGCACCCGTAGTGGCGATCGGACCCGGTTCTCTGGCGCTGTGAGCATTGTAAGGCAGCAACTCTACCGCTGTGCCACCATGCTGCCCTAGGCCAATAACAGGCCATATTTTAATATTTTCATCTTTCATATTCCATATTTCCAGACCACTAGTCCAGCTTCAAGAAGTTGAGCAGAATGCTGCCTGAATTAAAGTGCATTAGTTACAAGGAGAGGTTGGACAGACTTGGATCATTCTCTCTGTAATCCAAGGGTTGAGGACAGGCCTGACTGAAGTACCGTATTTCCCGGCGTCCAAGACGCAATTTTTTACTCTAAAATAAGGCCGAATATTTACCTGCGTCTTGGAGGCCGAAGGTTAGGCGAGCAATGCCACTCTCGTAGCGACTGCTCCGCGGAACCTGCCACGCCTTTGACCCTGGAACTGTGTGAGGTGGTAAGCGGCTGTAATAGGACAGCGCCGCTGGGGGGTGGGGTAGAGTTCCTATCCACAGCGTGTGGGGAGTCTGGCCCAGGTCAGCACGGCCTGGGCTGCACAAAGTAGTAAACTTGGCTGGACCGCCAGGGATAAAGTTGCGGGGAGGCAGGAGCGTTGAGAAGGACGGGGTCGGAGATCATGCCAGCTACTCAATCTCTCACTCACTGCTGCCCCATTGTGGCCGGGGAGGGAAATAGCTCAGGTGGCTGTGAGCGGCCGCCAGGACCGGACAGCAGAACCGACCGCCACCTCAGCGCCTTCTGCCGGCCCGCCAGCCAGCCACGGTGTCCTTCGGCGCAGGTGCAACCGGTGGAGGTGGTGGGGTGCGTCTTCATTGCCGGGAAATACGGGTACACAAAATTACGAGAGGCGCAGATAGGGTAGACAGAGACCTTTTTCCCCAGGGTAAAAATGTCAAAGATTAGAGGGCATAGCTGTAATGTGAGAGGGTGATAATGTAAAGGAGATGTTTTTAACACAGAAGGTGGTGGGTGCCTGGAACGTGCCGCCTGGGCTGGTGGTGGAGGCAGATACGATAGTGTCTAAGAGGGTTTTAGACAGGCACATGGATAGGTTTGTTTATTATTGTTTTGTGTACCGAGGTACAGTGGAAAGCTTTGTTTTGCTATGTAATCAGATCAGATATACTGTGCCACACATAAATGCAATCAAGCCAAACTCAAGTACAGTAGGTAGAGCAAAGGGGAAGATAGAGTGCAGAATATAGCTCTCAGCATTGTAGCGCATCAGTTCCACAGACAAAGTCCAATGTCCGCAATGGGGTAGAGGTGAATGGGACAGTACCCTAGCTTATGGAAGGACCGTTCAGAAGCCTGAGAACAGAGGGGAAGAAGCTGTTCCTGAGTCTGGTGGTGCGCGCTTTCAAGCTTCTGTATCTTCTGCCGGACGGGAGCGGGGAGAGGAAGGAATGACCGGCTTAGGACAAGTTTTTGATATGCAGGGAATTGAGGGATATGGATCACGTGCAGGCAGAGGAGATTAGTATGACTTAAGGGCCTGTCCCACTCACACGATTATTTCGGCGACTGCCGGCGTCTGTCACAGTCGCAGCAGGTCACCGAAAAAACGGCGACTGGACCCCCCCTACGACAATGTCTACCACAAGCTACCACCTAGTCGACGTCAACCTACGGCAAGCTACCGACAACCGGCGACCCATTAGGACGTCCACACCTACGACAACCTACGACCACACAGGCAACAACCTACGACAACCAAAGTCAACCTACGTCCACCCATGACAAGCTACGACAAGCTATGACCTTGTCGGCGACAACTGAAGACAATTCAGTCGCTGGTACCAGTCGCCGGTTGACATAGGTAGTTGCCAATGAAATTCACCGAAGTCAGCACCCGGCGACAACCAACGTCACCTGGCGACAACCTGCGTCATCCTGGCGACAACCTACGACAGCACCTACGTCAGGAGAAGACAAGCTACGTCAAGCCCACAGTCGCCGAAAAGTTTTGAACATTTCAAAATCCAGCGGCAACCAGAAAAACGTTACGACTCTTTAAGCGCCTTGAGGAGATGACTCACAACCATACAGGCGTCACCCCGCGACGATGTCGCCTGTAGTCGCCGGAAAAATCGCCTAAGTGGGACAGGGCCTTTAGCGTCATGTTCAGCCCAGACACTGTGGGTCTATTCTCGTGCTGTTCTGTTCTATGGTCACCCTCAAACCATTTCCTTGCAGCATGACCTGAGCCACAAAGGAAATCAGTAAAGGGTTTTTAACGTCGTGCTTGTACACAACCATGTGTGAAACAACAGAAGACCACCTGACAGTGGTCTCTGCGTCAAGTGCAAAACAAGACCGACTGACAACACTTTGGGAAATGGCCGGGTTGGGACAAGTCTGCTAAAGTTTAAAACAAAAGACACAAAAGTGCTGGAGTAACTAAACGGGTCAAACAGCATCTCTGGAGAACATGGATAGTTGACGTTTCAGGTCAGAACCCTTCTTCAGAGTCTGAAGAAGGATCCTGACCTGAAACCTCACCTATCCATGTTCTCCAGAGATGCTGCCTGAGTCTGGTGAAGGGTCTCGACCCGAAACATTATTGATTCCTTCTCTCCAGAGATACTGCCTATCCCGTTGAGTTACTCCAGCACTTTGTGTTTTTTGATAGTAAACCAGCATCTGCAGTTCCTTGTTTCTACATTCTTTGATAGAAACATAGAAACAAAGAAAATAGGTGCAGGAGTCGGCCATTCGGCCCTTCAGGCCAGCACCGCCATTCAATATGATCATGGCTGATCATCCAGAATCAGTACCCCAGTTCCTGCTTTCTCCCCATACCCCTTGATTCCATTAGCCCTCGAGAGTTATATCTAACTCTGTCTTGAAAACAACCAGTGAATTGGCCTCCACTGCCTTGATGATGTTGGCTGCTTTTCCGAGACACCGTGAAGTGTAGATGCAGTCAATGGTGGGGATAGACACAAAGTGCTGGAGTAACTCAGCGGGTCAGGCAGCATCTTTGGAGAAAAGGAATAGGTGACGTTTTGGCTCGGAGCCTTGCTTCAGACCCAATGGTGGGGAGTCTGGTCTGTGCGATTGACTGGGCTACATCCACACCTCTCTGCAATTTATTGCGGTCTTGGGCAGAGCTGTTCCCAAACCAAGCTGTATTGCAACCAACTGTCTGCTTTCCATGGTACATACAGTGGCTTGCAAAAGTATTCATACCCCTTGAACTTTTCCACATTTTGTCACGTTACAACCACAAACGTAAATGTATTTTATTGGGATTTTATGTGATAGACCAACACAAAGTGGCGCATAATTGTGAAGTGGAAGGAAAATTATACATGGTTTTCAAATTTTTTTACAAATAAAAATCTGAAAAGTGTCGCGTGCAAAAGTATTCAGCCCCCTTTACTCTGATACCCCTAAATAAAATCCAGTGCAACCAATTGCCTTCAGAAGTCACCTAATTAGTAAATAGAGTCCACTTGTGTGTAATCTGATCTCAGTATAAATACAGCTGTTCTGTGAAGGCCTCAGAGGTTTGTTAGAGGCCCAAGGAACACACCAGACAGGTCAGGGATAAAGTTGTGGAGAAGTTTAAAGCAGGGTTAGGTTATAAACAAATATCCCAAGCTTTGAACATCTCACGGAGCACTGTTCAATCCATCATCCGAAAATGGAAAGAGTATGGCACAACTGCAAACCTACCAAGACATGGCCGTCCACCTAAACTGACAGGCCAGGCAAGGAGAGCATTGATCAGAGAAGCAGCCAAGAGGCCCATGGTAACTCTGGAGGAGCTGCAGAGATCCACAGCTCAGGTGGGAGAATCTGTCCACAGGACAACTATTAGTCGTGCACTCCACAAATCGGGCCTTTATGGAAGAGTGGCAAGAAGAAAGCCATTGTTGAAAAAAAGCCATAAGAAGTCCCGTTTGCAGTTTGCCACAAGCCATGTGGGGGACACAGTAAACATGTGGAGGAAGGTGCTCTGGTCAGATGAGACCAAAATTGAAGTTTTTGGCCTAAATGCAAAACGCTATGTGTGGCGCAAACCTAACACTGCACATCACCCTGAACACACCATCCCCACTGTGAAACATGGTGGTGGCAGCATCATGCTGTGGGTTTGCTTTTCTTCAGCAGGGACAGGGAAGCTGGTCAGAGTTAATGGGAAGATGGATGGAGCCAAATACAGGGCAATCTTGGAAGAAAACCTGTTAGAGTCTGCAAAAGACTTGAGACTGGGGCGGAGGTTCACCTTCCAGCAGGACAACGACCCTAAACATACAGCCAGAGCTACAATGGAATGGTTTAGATCAAAGCATATTCATGTGTTAGAATGGCCCAGTCAAAGTCCAGACCTAAATCCAATTGTGAATCTCTGGCAAGACTTGAAAATTGCTGTTCACAGACGCTCTCCATCCAATCTGACTGAGCTTGAGCTATTTTGCAAAGAAGAATGGGCAAAAATTTCAGTCTCTAGATGTGCAAAGCTGGTAGAGACATACCCCCAAAAGACTTGCAGCTGTAATTGCAGCGAAAGGTGGTTCTACAAAGTATTGACTCAGGGGGGCTGAATACTTTTGCACGCAACACTTTTCAGTTTTTTATTTGTAAAACAATTTGAAAACCATGTATCATTTTCCTTCCACTTCACAATTATGCACCACTTTGTGTTGGTCTATCACATAAAATCCCAATAAAATACATTTACGTTTGTGGTTGTAACGTGACAAAATGTGGAAAAGTTCAAGGGGTATGAATACTTTTGCAAGCCAATGTATGTGGAAGTTTGCTAGAGGCACTGGAGACATACTGGCCACACACAGTCTCCTGAGAAAGTAGAGGCATTGGTGTACCTTCTTGGTTATTGCTTCAATGTACTTGTTCCATGATAGTGCAGTGTCACAGGAGCCTACAGCAACATACCATAAGTTCATAAGTGATAGCAGCAGAATAAGGCCATTCGGCCAATCAATTCTACTCTATTCAATCATGGCTGATCTATCTCTCCCTCCTATCCCCATTCTCCTGCCTTCTCCCCATAACCCCTGACACCCACACTAATCAAGAATATGTCAATCTCCACCTTAAAAATATCCATTGACAGCCTCCACAGCCGTCTGTGGCAAAGAATTCCACAGATTCACCACCCTGTGACTAAAGAGATTCCTCCTCATCTCATTCCTAAAGGAACGTCCTTTCATTCTGAGGATGTGGCCTCTACTCCTAGACTTTCCCACTAGTGGAAACATCCTTTCCACATCCACTCTATCCAAGCCTTTCACTATTTGGTAAGATTCAATGTGGTCCCCCCTCATCCATTGAAACTCCACCGAGTACAGGCCCAGTGTTGTCACGCTCATTATACATGAAGCTACTCATTCCTGGGATCATTCTTGTAAACCTCCTCTGGAACCCTCTCCTACACCAGAACATCCTTCAAACCTTGATTAGTACGGGTGTCGGAGGTTATGTGGAGAAGGCAGGAGAATGGGGTTAGGAGGGAGAGATAGATTAGCCAATGATTGAATGGCGGAATAGACTTGATGGGCTGAATGGCCTGATTCTACTCCAATCACTTATAACCTGATGACCAAACCTGTATGTATTTGTAGAGCAGAGTAATGGAGGCAAATCGTGTAGGAATTACAGATGCTGGTTTACACTGAAGATAGATACAAAATGCTGGAGTAACTCAGCGGGACAGGCAGCATCTCTGGAGAGAAGGAATGGGTGATGTTTCGAGTCAAGACCCTTCTGCAGACTGAAGAAGGGTCTCGACCCGAAACGTCACTCATTCCTTCTCTCCAGGGGAGAGGGAAACGAGAGATATGGAAGGCTAAGGTGTGAAAATGATAGATCAAAACAGATGATGGCCCAGGGAGTGTACAATGGTTTCGGGTCGTGACCTTTCTTCAGACTCACAGGCAGATCCACAGGAGAGGGAAGGGGAGGGGAATAGCAATCTCACGGCAGGAGGGGGAATGAAGCTGTTCACGGGGGCTCTCGATGGGCCCAGAGCCCAGGAGGTAGGTTTGCCAACTGTCCCGTATTAGCCGGGACATCCTGTATATTGGGCTAAATTGGTTTGTCCCGTACGGGACCACCCTTGTCCCGTATTTGACTGTTACTACTCGGGTCGAGGGGACTGTCAGGTCGGAGCGCCGCGTCCGACCCCGCCTCACTGGTCCCGACGTAGTGCAGCCCATGGAGTGCAGCAGCAGCTCCTCGCCCGTGGCCCCGTCGGTCGGCAGCCCGGCCAGCTGTCCAACCATCTGATGTTCGCTTACCGCCGACACCACCACCCCTCCTTCTCATGGCCGATCATCGGTTCGTGAGTTGGATGGGGTGCCGGACTTTGCGCGCGATGTCGCGCGGCCCGGGCCAAAACTCCTCAGCTGGCCCGCCGGCTGGGCTTTGTGTGCAGTCCAGCACCCGGGCCAACTCATCATTCACCCAGCCACGGTCAAGTCGGTCAACGAAATGCCGTCGGGAATTTGTCCCTTATTTTGACCTTTTGTCCCTTATTTGGGAGTGAGAAAGTTGGCAACCCTAGCAGGGGGTGAGCGGTAGATGTGATTGCTTGTCTGTCAGAGAGGAGGAAGTAAAGATTAGCATCCAGCTAAACCACAGGCCAGCATCGGAGCAGCGCAAGTCAATGTCTTGTTGGGAGAGTGTCAGGCCTCGACCCACACCACTCATGTCAGGCCTCACAAAGCCCAGAAATGTGCGGTTGATAAAGGTCCCCACACACCAGTCATCGCCCTTTTCCTGTAGGAAGGAACTGCAGATGCTGGTTTAAACCGAAGATGGACACAAAAAGCTGGAGTAACTCAGCGGGACAGGCAGCATCTCTGTCCCCAGCTTTTTGTGTCTGCCCTTATCTTGTATCTGTACACTGCTAACATTGTAATCATGTGTTGGCTTTCGGCTGGCTGGTTAGCACGCAACAAAAGCTTTTCACTGTACTTCGGTTCAAGTGACAATAAACTAAACTCAACTAGTCGTACAGCATAGAAACAGACCCTTAGGCCCAACTTGCTTACGCCGACCAAGATGCCTCATCTACACTAGTCTCACCTGCCCGCGTTTGGCCCATATCCCCCTAAACCTGTCCCATCCATGTACTTGTCCCAATGCCTTTTAAATATTGTGACAGTCCCTGCCTCAACTACCTCCTCCGACAGCTCGTTCCACACACCCACCACCCTCTGTGTGAAAAGAAATCCCCTCTGTTTCCTATTAAATCACTTTAAAACTATGTCCTCTGGTGCACGGTGGGGCAGCAGTAGAGTTGCTGCCTCACAGCGGCAGAGACCCAGGTTCGATCCTGACTACAGGTGCTGTCCCGGGATGGCGGGACTGTCAGATGCTGAGAGAATGGAGCGGCTGGGCTTGTACACTCTGGAGTTTAGAAAGATGAGAGGAGATCTTATTGAAACATATAAGATTGTTAAGAGCTTGGACACGCTAGAGGCAGGAAACATGTTCCCGATGTTGGGGGAGTCCAGAACCAGGGGCCACAGTTTAAGAATAAGGGGTAAGCCATTTAGAACGGAGACGAGGAAACACTTTTTCCTCACAGAGAGTTGTGAGTCGGTGGAATTCTCTGCCTCAGAGGGCGGTGGAGGCAGGTTCTCTGGATACTTTCAAGAGAGAGCTAGATAGGGCTCTTAAAGATAACAGAGTCTGGGGATATGGGGAGAAGGCAGGAACGGGGTACTGATTGGGGATGATCAGCCATGATCACATTGAATGACGGTGTTGGCTCGAAGGGCCTACTCCTGCACCTATTGTCTATTGTGCTGTCTGTACAGAGATTGCACGTTCTCCCTGTGACTACGTGGGTTTTCTCCGGGTGCTCCGGTTTCCTCCCACACTCCATAGACGTGCAGGTTTGTCGGTTAACTGGCCTCTGTAAATTGTCCCTAGTGTGTAGGTCAGAGCTAGTGTCCGGGTGATCGCTGGTTGACGTGGGCTGAAGGGCCTGCATCTCTAAACTGAATTAAATTTAGCTAAACAAACAGCAATGGGCCCAGCGCCAATCTCTGAGGCACACCGCTAGTCACAGGCCTCCAGTCCGAAACAAGGAACTGCAGATGCTGGCTTACAAAAAAAGGACATAAAATATCCTGACATAAAATGGCAGCAAAGAAAAACACACCAAGAACTTCATCTAACAGTGGCAACAAGCTGGTCAATTAACTCTATGGAACACAAAGTGCTGGAGTAACCAAGCAGGTCAGACTGCATCTCTGGGGAATATGGGGAGATGATGTTTCAGGTCTGGACCCCTCTTCCGACTTGAAACATCATCTATCGGGGCAGCACGGTGGCGCAGCGGTAGAGTTGCTGCCTCACAGCGCCAGAGACCCGGGTACGATCCTGACTACGGGTGCTGCCTGTACTGAGTTTGTACGTTCTCCCCGTGACCTGTGAGATTCTCTGTTCCCTCCCACACTCCAAAGACGTACAGGTTAATTGGCTTGGTATAAGTCTAAATTGTCCCTGGTGTGTAGGGTAGTGTTAGTGTGCGGGGATCGCTGGTGAAGCGCGGACACGGTGGGCCAAAGGGCCTGCTTCCGCGCTGTATCTCTAAACTAAACTAAACTTAAAAGGGTTGCCATTAACATGGTGGGCGAAAGGGCCTGTTCCTGTGTTGAATATGATTCCAGTCTACCAGTCTGAAGAAGGGCCCCGAGCTGAAACATCACCTCTCCATTCCCTGCATAGGTGCTGCCTGACCCTCTGACCCAGCTCTGTGTGTTTTGCTCCAGTCCTCGACTCCAGTCCAAGTTTTCATTGCTACCTAATGTTCCCTTTCACAATGAAAGTTAATTCCTACAAGTTTGGAATCTTATTTTTGGTACAACTAAAAACAATGAACACTTCCTGGCTTTCCCATGTTCACGGAAAGGTCACAACGTATTCAGCCGCCGAGCCCTCCGACTAGTTCCACAGCCCGATACTTGAGACTTTAGAGACACATGTGCAGAAACAGGCCCTTCAGCCCACCGAGTCCACGCCGACCAGCGATCACCCTGCACCCTAGCACCATGGACAATTTACAATTTTACCGAAGCCAATCAACCTACAAACTCGCACGTCTTTAGAGGGTGATCGGAGAGCGGAGCACCCGGAGAAAACCCACGTGGTCACGGGGAGAACGTACAAACCAGAGATGCTGTCTGACCCGTTGAGTTACTCCAGCACTCTGTTTCCTTCCAGGAAGCTAATTCTACATCCAGCCAACTCGCTCTCTTAAGATCCCATGCGATCTAGCTTTGCAGAGCAGCTTAGCATGCATGTCAGAAAGGCAGTGGTGAGCTTACAGGCAAATGGAATGAACGCTGAAAATGCTGTTAATCAGATAAGGTTGTATGAAGCGAGAGCCTGCTTCATTCTGGGTTTGCTGCAGGGGCTTGTGGTTCAATATTACATCTGCAGAAATTAGGTGAAGTGTGAAAACTTCACTGGCATTTAGCTAACCCTAACAAACACTTGGCTATACTTTGCACAGACATAATCCAACCTGCAGCCAGGCAAGGCTGTAGCTCACTCCCACCACCGGACATCTTCACACAGTCAAAACAGACACAAACAAGAGGAATCGAATACAGGAGCAAAGAGGTCCTTCTGCAGTTGTACAGAGCCCTAGTGAGACCACACCTGGAGTATTGTGTGCAGTTTTGGTCCCCTAATTTGAGGAAGGACATTCTGGCTTTTGGAGGGAGTGCAGCGTAGGTTTACAAGGTTAATTCCCGGGATGGCGGGACTGTCATATGCTGAGAGAATGGAGCAGCTGGGCTTGTACACTCTGGAGTTTAGAAGGATGAGAGGGTATCTCATTGAAACATATAAGATTGTTAAGGGTTCGGACACGCTAGAGGCAGGAAACATGTTCCCGATGTTGGGGGAATCCAGAACCAGGGGCCACAGTTTAAGAATAAGGAGTAAGCCATTTAGAACGGAGACGAGGAAACATTTTTCTCTCAGAGAGTTGTGAGTCTGTGGAATTCTCTGCCTCAGAGGGCGGTGGAGGCAGGTTCTCTGGATACTTTCAAGAGAGCTAGATAGGGCTCTTAAAAATAGCGGAGTCAGGAGATATGGGGAGAAGGCAGGAACGGGGTACTGATTGGGATGATCAGCCATGATCACATTGAATGGCGGTGCTGGCTCGAAGGGCCAAATGGCCTACTCCTGCACCTATTGTCTATTGTCTAACTCAGCGGGACAGGCAGCATCTCTGGAGAGAAGGAATGGGTGATGGTTTCGGGACGAGACCCTTCATCACACAGTGAGCAGGGGGAACAGTTGTGTTAACTCTCAGCCAAACAGATTAAAGAAATAATCAGCGACCAGGACAAAGTAATTAGATCAAAGCTCTTTTGTAATGACATCAGCTGGGCCCGCACCTTGTAGATCATAGTGTTGTAGACTGATACGGTGTGGAAACAGGCCCTTCGGCCCAACTTGCCTACGTCGACCAACATGTCCCAGCTACACTATTCCCACCTGCCCGGGTGTGGCCCATATCCCTCTAAACCTGTCCTATCCATGTACCTGTCTAAATGTTTCTTAAATGTTGCGACAGTCCCAGCCTCAGCTACCTCCTCTGGCAGCTCATTCCATACACCCACCACCCTTTTGAGTGAAAAAATTACCCCTCAGGTTCCTATTAAATCTTTTTCCCCCTCACTTTAAACCTGTGCCCTCTGGTTCTCAATTCCCCTACTCCAGGCAAGGAACTCTGTGCATCTACCCGATCTATTCCTTTCATGATTTTGTACACCACGAAAAGATCACCCTCATCCTCCTGCCCTCCAAGGAATAGCCCTAGCCTGCTGTAGCCAGTCCATCTCACAGACCAGACGCCCCACCATCGACTCCATCTACACTTCACGCTGCCTCGGAAAAAGCAGTCAACGTAATCAAAGTCTGAAGAAGGATCCCGACCCGAAACATCACCCATCCTTTTTCTCCGGAGATGCTGCCTGACCCACTGAGTTGCTCCAGCACTTTGTGTCTTTCTTCAACACAATCAAAGGCTTGTCCCACCCTGGTCATTCCTTCTTCTCCCCGCTCCCGTCTGGCAGAAGATACAGAAGCTTGAAAGCGCGCACCACCAGACTCAGGAACAGCTTCTTCCCCTCTGTTATCAGGCTTCTGAACGGTCCTTCCATAAGCTAGGGTACTGTCCCATTCACCTCTACCCCATTGCGGACATTGGACTTTGTTCTGTGGAACTGATGCGCTACAATGCTGAGAACTATATTCTGCACTCTGTATCTTCCCCTTTGCTCTACCTACTGTACTGGAGTTTAATGGTTGTAATTATGTATGGTACATCTAATCTGTTTGGATAGCGTGCAAAACAACAGCTTTTCACTGTAGCTCAGTACAAGTGACACTAATGAATCTAAACCTGAAAATATGAGGAAGAATTAAAACATTTCAAAGAATTCTTTACATGTAAAAAGCAAAAAATTATAAAAATCACTGGCACTAAACCAAAAAACAATTGGCCGTGAAATGTGGAAACCAGGAACTGCAGATGCTGTTTTTTGAGTGGCATGGTGGCACAGCGGTAGAGTTGCTGTCAATACTGCACCAGAGAACTGGGCTCGACCCTTCCTCCTTGCTCTCCCGATGATAGTTGATTTTACTTGATTGTATTTATGTAGGGAATATTTGATCTGCTTGTAGAGCTTGCAAAATAAAGGCCTTCACTGTACCTCAGTATAGATTCAATATGCAGCACGGTGGCGCAGCGTAG
This sequence comes from Malacoraja senta, assembly GCA_038087875.1. Taxonomy (NCBI): domain Eukaryota; kingdom Metazoa; phylum Chordata; class Chondrichthyes; order Rajiformes; family Rajidae; genus Malacoraja; species Malacoraja senta. The sequence goes on from CM075992.1 coordinate 8,490,704, forward strand.
AGTTGCTGCCTTACTGCATCAAAGGTCGGGTTCGATCCCGACTACGGGTGCTGTAGGGGTACTGATTGGGGATGATCACATTGATCTATTGTCTATAACATGGCATACTCTCCGTACAGGGTTAATTGGCTTCTGTAAATTGTCCCTAGTGTGTGTAGGATGGTGCTGGTGTTACAGTGGGGGAAACAGTCTTCATCAGTCAGAGAGTTGTGAGTCTGAGGAATTCTCTGCCTCAGAGGCCGGTTCTCTGGATACTTTCAAGAGAGAGCTAGATAGGGCTCTTCAAGATAGCGGAGTCAGGGGATATGGGGAGAAGGCAGGAACGGGGTACTGATTGTGGATGATCAGCCATGATCACATTGAATTGCGGTGCTGGCTCAAAGGGCCGAATGGCCTACTCCTGCTCCTATTGTCTATTGTCCTCCCACACTCCTAAAACATACAAGTTTGCGGGTTAATTGGCTTCGGTAAAATTTGTACATTGTCCCTAGTGCGTAGAATAGTTTTGTTTAGTTTATTGTCACGTGTACAGAGGTACAGTGAAAAGCTTTTTGTTGTGGGCTATCCAGTCAGCGGAAAGACCATACATGATTATAATTTGAGCTGTATATCTTACAGCACAGATACACAGGAATACAGGATAAAGGAAATAATGTTTTGTGAAAGATAAATTCCACTAAAGTCTAGTAAAGTTCGTACGTTCTCCTGTGACCTGCGTGGGTTTCCTCCGGGTGCTCCGGTTTCCTCCCACACTCCAAAGACGTGCAGGTTTGTAGGTTAATTGGCTTCTGTAAATTGTCCCTAGTGTGTGTAGGATAGAACTAGTGTGAATGGGCGGTTAATGGTCGGTGTCGACTAGTTGAGTCAAAGGCTTGTTTCCACCCTACATTTCTAAACTCAACTAAAACAAACCATAATAAACAACAAAAAGTACCTTCAATTTAAAAAAGTGTAGTGCAAAAATAAAAACAGAGCCCAATTTCAAAAAGTACCTTGAGTTTACTGTGCACTGTATCTTGGTTTACATAACTCTGTGTCTGTTACGCTGTGATAATAGAATCATGTCAGACAGCGTTGGAACAGGCCCCAGCGAACAACATGTCCCAGCTACACTAGTCCCACCTGCCTGTGTTTGGCCCATATCCCTCCAAACCTGTTTTTTCCATGTACCTATCTAACTGTTCCATAAATGTTGGGATAGTCCCAGCCTCAACTACCCTCCTCTGGCAGCTTGTTCCATACACCCACCACCCTTTGTGTGAAAAAGTTACCTCTCAAATTCCTATTAAATCGTTTCCCCTTCATCTTGAACCTATGTCCTCTGGTCCTCGATTCACCTACTCTGGGCTAGAGACTCTACCCGATCTATTCCTCTCATGATTTAATGCACCTCTATAAGATCAATGATGAGTGATGAACCAGCATTACAAGGTTAATTCCCGGGATGGCGGGACTGTCATATGCTGAGAGAATGGAGCGGCTGGGCTTGTATACTCTGGAGTTTAGAAGGATGAGAGAGGATCTCATTGAAACATATAAGATTGTTAAGGGTTTGGACACGCTAGAGGCAGGAAACATGTTCCCGATATTGGGGGGAGTCCAGAACCAGGGGCCACAGTTTAAGAATAAGGAGTAATCCATTTAGAACGGAGAAGAGGAAATACTTTTTCTCACAGAGAGTGGTGAGTCTGTGGAATTCTCTACCTCAGAGGGCGGTGGAGGCAGGTTCTCTGGATGCTTTCAAGAGAGAGCTAAATAGGGCTCTTAAAGATAGCGGAGAGGGGATATGGGGAGAAGGCAGGAACGGGGTACTGATTGGGGATGATCAGCCATGATCACATTGAATGGCGCTGCTGGCTCAAAGGGCCGAATGGCCTACTCCTGCACCTATTGTCTATTGTCTAACATCGCATACTCTACCTCCTCCCCAACGATGTCCATTTACACAGAGAAGGTGACTTTAAATCCATCCGATCACAGATCGAACCCACGGCCCTTGAAATGTTAAACTTGGGATTTGAATGATGGGTTTTCCCGATGAGGAAGGCTGGGACTTCCTTTCCATTGGATCACCACGCTTGTTTGGGACAGATAGGAGCTGGGGATTGACGTGTGCCTGGTGTCCTGGGGCCAAGGGAGGAGTGGGGGGGGGGGGGAAGGCTGCGGCCTTCAGATAGAGGGCAGAGAGAGGCCTCCTGTGTTATCAATCCACAGAGCCTGGCGTCATGCGAGCGAGAACCTCTATCAGCAGAGAGCAGACGTCCGCGGGGGAATCTGTGTCCCGCTAATCAGACGTAGGCGTAAGGGGATAAACGGGCTTTAGCCCAGTCTGGGCCACAGCTGATTATAGATGTGCGGCACATTACCACGGAATTTAGAGTTGAGAGATACAGCGTGGAAACAGGCCCTTCAGCCCACCATCCATGCTGACCAACGATCGCCCCGCACACCAGCACTGTCCAACACACTGCGGACAACTTCCAATTTTAACCAAAGCCAAATTAATCTTTGGAATGTGGGAAGAAACCGGAGAACCTGGAGAAAACCCACGCAGGTCACAGGGAGAACGTGCAAACTCCGCACAGACAGCAGTCAAGATCAAATCCGGGTCTCTGGCGCTGTAAGGCAGCAACTCTACCGCTGCGCCACCCTTGAGACCGTCCGACCCTGAACCTAACCACACATTTGCAGATGACAATGAACTTGACCTGCGTTGTTGATATACGAGACTGCAGATGCTGGAACCTTGAGTAGAATGATACAATGATACCATTTATTTGTTGTCATTTGGTTCAAACGAAATTTGGTTTCTGCAGTCATACAAACAAGTAGAAGAACCAAGACACTACACAATTTACACAAACATCCATCACAGCGAATCTCCTCCTCGCTGTGATGGAAGGCAAAGTCTTCTCCTCCCGATGTCAGAGTTCCGCGGCCATTAAAGCCACGCCGGGCGATGCAAGGCCGCGCTCCGGGTCTTGATGTTGGAGCCCCCGGCGGGCGCTAGCAAGTCCCGCGGCCATTAAAGCTCTTGAATCGGCAAAGCACAGAAAGGCAATGGACAATGAGCTGATAAATGGGATTAGTGTATAGAGATGGCCAGTAGAGATAGGAGGAGCAAAGGATCTGTATGCTGTCTGACTGAAACACTCAGGGGTTAGAATCCCAATGCTGAGTGCTGGCGGAACTCAACGGGTCAGGTATCATCTCTGGAGGGCATGGATAGTCAAACATGATACCATAGCAGGGTTCAGAAAAGATTTACGAGGATGTTGCCAGGACTAGAGGGTGTGAGCTATCGGGAGAGGTTGAGGAGGCTGTGTCTCTATTCCATGGAGCGCAGGAGGATGAGGGGTGATCTTATAGAGGTGTACAAAATCATGAGAGGAATAGATCGGGTAGATGCACGGAGTCTCTTGCCCAGAGTAAGGGAATCGAGGACCAGAGGACATAGATTTAAGGTGAAGGGGAAAGATTTAATAGGAATCCGAGTGGTAACTTTTTCACACAAAGGGTGGTGGGTGTATGGAACAAGCTGCCAGAGGAGGTAGTTGAGGCTGGAACTATCCCATTGTTTAAGAAACAGTTGGACATGTACATGGATAGGACAGGTTTGGAGGGATATGGACCAAGCGCAGGCAAGTGGGACTAGGGTAGCTGGGACATGTTGGCCGGTGTGGGCGAGTTGGGTCGAAGGGCCTGTTTCCACACTGTATCACTCTATATACCACGGACCTGCTTTTTCCCCATATCTCTTGATTCTGACATATCATGATATATGATATCAAATCCAAGCATCATTCTGGTAAACCTCCTCTGCACCCTCTCCAGAGGCTCCACAAACTTGTGATTTGAGGCCAGGGCAGCAAGGAGCCTATTACAGAAAGGACAAGACATCATACACAGCTCTGAGGGGTAGACTCCACATCCTTCCTGTATTAGGATGACCAGAACAGCACGCTCCACTCCAAATGCGGGCTGACCAAAGTCTTGTAAAGCTGCCTCTTATACTCAATGCGCTGACCAATGAAGGCTGGCATATCATATGCCTTCTTTACCACACTCAGCATTGACTGAACGGAATTTTTAAAATAAAACTAGGTAAAGTATTCACGGTTGTGTGCAAGAGCAGAGGCGGATCATATGGCCTCATCTACTTCATTGGCTTTGGAGATACAGCATGGAAACAGGCCCTTCGGCCCACTGAGTCTATGTTATCCCACTTTCTGATCCACTCCCTACGCACTAGGGGCAATTTACAGAGGGCCGATTAACCTACAAACCCGCACATCTTTGGGACATGGGAGGAAACCAGAGCACCTGGAAGAAACTCACGCAGGTCACAGGGAGAGTGTGCAAACTCCACACAGACAGCACTGGAGGTCAGGATGGAAGCCGGGTCTCTGGTGCTGTGAGGCAGAGGGAGCCCATTACATAGCAACTCCCTCCCCCATCTTCTGGCAGGTTTGTCAACCCAAGAGGGGTCCCGACCCAAAACGTCGCCCATTCCTTCTCTCCAGAGATGCTGCCTGTCCCGCTGAGTTGAGTTACTCCAGCATTCTGTGTCAGTCAGTGGATATTTTTAAGGCAGAGATAGATAGATTCTTGATCAGTACGGGTGTCAGGGGTTACGGGGGGAAGGCAGGAGAATGGGGTTAGGAAGGAGAGACAGATCAGCCATGATTGAATGGCGGAGTAGACATGAGGTGTAGACACAGGTTACAGCAAGATTGGTTCACAGAGATATCTCGGTCACGGAGTTTGTGGCTGTGCCGAGAGAGAAACTGGTCAGCACTTACACCTGGCTTCCAGTGGTCAATAGAACCCACACGGACATTCTCCCCCCTCTGATCAGCTGGAGGTGGTGACGTCACACTCACAATCCCACAAATGCCCGCAGTCTGCGCACACCAACGTCTCTACTTCCTCAGAGGGCTCGTCCCCTACAACTCTCACCAACTTCTACAGATGCACCATAGAAAGCATTTTATCGGTGTGCATCACAGCGCGGTTTGGGAACAGCTCCATCCAAGACCGCAAGAAATTGTAGAGAGTAGTGGACGCAGCCCAGACCATCACACAAACCAACCTCCCTTCCATTGACTCCATCTACACCTCACGCTGCCTCGGCAAGGCCAGCAGCATCATCAAGGACCAGTCTCACTCCCTCTTCTCCCCTCTCCCATCGGGCAAAAGGTACAGAAGTGTGAAAACGCACACTTCCAGATTCAGACACTTTCTTCCCAGCTGTTATCAGGCAACTGAATCATCCTACCACAACCAGAGAGCAGTGCTGAACTACCATCTACCTCATTGGTGACCCTCGGACTATCCTTGATCAGACTTTGCTGGCTTTACCTTGAACTAAATGTTATTCCCTCATCATGTATCTACACACTGTAAATGGCTCGATTGTAATCATGTATTGTCTTTCCACTGACTGGTTAGCACGCAACAAAAGATTTTCACTGTACACGTGACAATAAACGGAACTGAACTAAATCTGAAATGTTCACCCTGTTGTAAGAAGGATGTTGTTAAACTGGAAAGGGTTCAGAAAAGTTGATATTGATGCATGAGGATGTTGCCAGGACTCGAGGGCCTGAGCTATAGGGAGAGGTTAAGCGGGCTAGGACTTTATTCCATGGAGTGCAGGAGGATGAGGGGTGATCTTATAGACGTATATAAGATCATAGGAGGAATAGCTAGGGTAAATGAACAGTCTTTTACCCAGAGTAGGGGAGTCGAGACCCAGGGGACAGGGGGGTGAGGGGGGGGAAAGATTTAACATGGAGATCGTGCAAACTCCACACAGACAGCACCCAAGGTCAGGATCGAATCCTACTCAATACGGCACGGTGGCGCAGCGGTAGAGTTGCTGCCTCATGCCGCCAGAGACTCGGGTTCGATCCCGACTACGGGCGCTGTCTGTACGGAGTTTGTACGTTCTCCCCGTGAACTGCGTGGGTTTTCTCCGAAATTGTGTGGTTTCCTCCCACAGTCCAAAGACGTACAGGTTTGCAGGTTAATTGGCTTGGTGTAAATGTAAATTGTCCCTAGCGTGTGTGGGGTAGTGTTAGTGGGCAGGGATCGCTGGTTGGTGCGGACTAGGTGGGCTTGTTTCCGCACCGTATCTCTAAACTAAACTGAACGACAGAGGGACAGGCATTCAGACAGTCATAAGGTCATAAGGAATAGGAGTAGAATTAGGCCATTCGGCCCATCAAGTCTACTCTGCCATTCAATCATGGCTGATCTATCTCTCCCTCCTAACCCCATTCTCCTGACTTCTCCCCATAACGTCTAACTGGCAGTGAGCCCCAGGGTGGTTCAATGCCAATGGCGGGTGAGGTGGGCATGGTGACAGAGGGTAGATTGTAGTCTGCCGCCCATGCATCACACACGGGTGGTCCGTTTCCGCCTGCCCATTGTGCCAGCGGAGATTGCAGTTGTACAATACAGCACAGAACAATGGAGGTGACTCATCAGCAACCTCGCCTCAAGAAGCCAGAGGCAGTCACTTCCAGGAAATGTTCGACAAACTTGGCCAAATTCTCCCTTATCTCACAACTCGATTTTACACTGACTAATCCAACTTCTATTTAAACTATGTTCCCGTCTAGTTCTAGAGATAATATTCCTTTCCTTGGTGTGTTTAGTTTAGTTTAGCGATACAGCGCGGAAACAGGCCCTTCAGCCCACCGGATCCGCACCGACCAGCGATCCCCGCACACTAACGCTATCCTACACACACTAGGGACAATTTACAATTTTACCAAGCCAATTCGCATACAAACCTGTACGCCTTTGGAGTGTGGGAGGAAACCAGAGCACCCGGAGAAAACCCACGCAGGTCACGGGGAGAACGTACAAACTCCGTACATACAGCGGCCATAGTCAGGATCGAACCCGGGTTTCTGGCGCCCATGTTCCTATTAAATCTTTCCCCTTTCATCTTAAACCCATGTCCTCTGGTTCTCGATTCCCCTACTCTGGGCAAGAGACAATGTATGCCTGCTCAATCTATTCCTGTAATGATTTTATGCACCTCAAGAAGTTCACCCCTCATCCTCCTGCGCTGCAAGGAATAGTCGGAGCCCACTCAACCTCTCTCTATAGCTTACTTGTCACCCTCTATAGAAAATAACTTGCCCCTGCACATCTCCTAGTGGCGCAGCGGCAGAGTTACTGCCTCTCAGCGCCAGAGACCCGGGTTCGATCCTGACTACGGGTGCTGTCTGTACGCAGTTTGTACGATCTCCATGTGACCTTGTGTGGGTTTTATCCAATAACTTAGGATTCCTGCCACACTCCAAAGACGTACAGGTTTGTACGTTAAATGTAAATTGTCCCTAGTGTAGGATGGTGTTAGTGTGCGGGGATCGTTGGTCAGTGTGGACTCAGTGGGCCGAAGGGCTTGTTTCCGCACTGTATCTCTAAACTAAAAACGAAACTTATGAAAGTCCAATGTCCGCATTAACTTGAATCGCTGCATTGGGAATCCAGAGTGCTAATCGTTACAGTTTCTGGGCTCCGTAATTCTCTGCAATCTCCCACCCCAAACCACTCATGAGTCTAAGACGTGGATTTGCACACAAAATATTTGTGCAGTAACAAGGTAGTTAATGAAGCCTTAAGTTCAGTGGAATAGGAATAATTCTGGCGCTGCCTAGGTCTGCAAACATTATATATCTAGATTAGGATCTTGCGCAGCTATTGATTTAAGGTCACCTTGGAGAATATCCGTCTTGAATGAGATATTACTTGTGGTTATGGTTAATTATTCATCAGTTGCAATAATGTCCAGGCTACAGTAAATTGCAGGAGTTGTTTAGTGTTAAACAAGTGAGACAGAACATCCACCGGCAGAACTAAAATCACGGCAACACGATGGCGCAGCGGTAGAGTTGCTGCCTTACAGCGCTTGCAGCGCCGGAGACCCAGGTTCCATCCCGACTACGGGTGCTGTCTGTACGGAGTTTGCACGTTCTCCCCGTGACCTGCGTGGGTTTTCTCCGGGATCTTCGGTTTCCTCCCACACTCCAAAGACGTGCAGGTTTGTAGATTAATTGGCTTGGTGTTTGTGTAAATTGTCCCTAGTGGGTGTAGGATAGTGTTAGCGTGCGGGGATCGCTGGTCGGCGCGGACTCGGTGGGCCGAAGGGCCTGTTTACGCGCTGTATCTCCAAACTAAATCACGAAAAAGAGACTGCAGAAGCTGGAACCTTGAGCAGAAAAACAAACTGCTGGAGGAACAGCCTTAGTTTAGTTGAGCAGGCAGGGACTCTATTCCTTGGAGCGCAGGAGAATGAGGGGTGATCTTATAGTGTCCAAAATCATTGGAGGAATAGATCAGGTAATGCACAGAGTCTCTTGGCCAGAGTTGGGGGAATCGAGAATCAGAGGACATGGGTTTAAGGTGAGGGGGGGGGGGTAAAGATTTAATAGGAACCTGAGGGGTTAACTTTTTCACACAAAGGGTGGTGGGTATATGGAACGAGCTGCCAGAGGAGGTAGTTGAGGCTGGGACTATCACAACATTTGGACAGGTATATGGATAAGACAGGTTTAACGTGATATGGGCCAAATGCAGACCAGTGGGGCTAGTGTAGATGGGACATGCTGCTTGGTGTGGGCAAGTTGGGCCGAAGGGCCTGTTTCCACCCTGTATGACTAAGTGCCTGGAACATTCGGCCAGGGGTGGTGGTGGTGGTGGAGGCAGCCGGTCGAAAGACCTTTGGGTAGGCAGATGGATATGCAGGGAATGGAGGGATACGGATCATGTGCAGGCAGATGAGAATTGGTCTTGGCATCATATTTAGCACAGATATTGTGGGCTGAAGGGCCTGTTCCTGTGCTGTACTGTTCAATGTTCAATATTCTAAGTCCTGGTGAGGCAATGCAGGCAAAGGAGATTAGTTTAACTTGGTAGACAAAAATGCTGGAGGAACTCAGCGGGTGAGGCAGCATCTATGGAGCGAAGGAATAGGTGACGTTTCGGGTCGAGACCCTTCTTTAGACTGATGTCTCCATAGATGCTGCCTCACCCGCTGAGCTTCTCCAACATTTTAGTCTACCTTCGATTTTTCCAGCATCTGCAGTTCTTTCTTAAACTATTTGTTTAACTTGGCATCATGTTCGGCACAGACATTGTGGGCTGAAGGGCCTGTATTCGTACTGTACGGTTCTATGTTGTATGTAGGTGTTGGGAACAGACCCATCCAGTTCAGCTCCCTGGTTTAAGGTCACCTTGGCGACTGAACAAACCTTCCACGAGGTCCTGTCTGCGGTTAGGGTTTAATTATTGAACAATTTTTCCGCCTACAGTAAGTTGTAAATTCATCAGGCACAACAGAGCGCCCAGTCAGAGTAAAGTCGGCACTTTGAGGATCCACAAATACAATAGACGAAGGATTGAGCTTCAGTGAAACCCGGCCGAAGAATGTCGTTGGTGTTATTTTTCACAATCTGGTCCCATTTCTCCAAACAGAATGTTTCCCAGAGACGTACGTCTGACTGGGAAATCACACGGAGATTTCACACACATTTCCCACATTCCCAACACACGGGGGAGACACGGTGGCACAGCGGTAGAATTGCTGCCTCACAGCGCTTACAGCGCCAGAGACCCAGGTTCCATCCCGACTACGGGTGCTGTCTGTACGGAGTTTGTAAGCTCTCCCTGTGGCTGCGTGGGTTTTCTCCAGGATCTCTGGTTTCCTCCCACACTCCAAAGACGTACAGGCTTGTAGGTTAATTGGCTTGGTATAAATGTAAATTGTCCCCACTGTGTGTAGGATAGTGTTAATGTGCGGGGATCGCTGGTCGGTGCAGACTCAGTGGGCCGAAGGGCCTGTTTCCACGCTGTATCTCTAAACTAAACTGAGATACCGGTGTGACTCTCAGTTGGAAGAATCCGTTTGCCCACCACACTCTTTGCTCAGCAGACCCTCACTGACTGAGAGTGAAGTGTGTTTAATCCTCAAAGACAGACACAAAATGCTGGAGTAACTCAGCGGGACAGGCAGCATCTCTGGAGAGAAGGAATGAGCGACGTTTCGGGTCGAGACCCTTCTTCATAAGAAATCCTCATATGTACCGACAACAGAACGCTGACATTCTTACTTGCATTCTTACAGCATAACAGGCTTCCAAACACAATACTCATCGATAACATATCATAAACAAAAACATTAATAAGAGATTATTGACCCCAACACTAGTGCAAAAAAGTCGGATGTCCCTGGACAAAGCATTCATGTTCATAAGTACTAGGAGCAGAATTAGGCCATTAGGTCCATCAAGTCTACTCCACCATAAACAAAAATAAAACTATATACTAAAGTTGTTTATATGGTGGTTATATGCTTTAGGGTCTAAGATCGTACAGGTCTGTTTCAACGGGGTCTTGGACTACGATTTGTACCCCATCTTGTAGACTGACCACAAACATGTTGCCTGACCCTCCAGAATAATATAGCGATAACTGTTGGTGGTACCATCATCAAATGGCCAGGGAACTAGCGCCAGTCTGTCTACTTTCTGGTAGTTTAGTCTAGTTTAGAGATACAGCGTGGATACAGGCCCTTCGTCCCACCGAGTCCACGCCGACCAGCAATCCACACACACTAACACACTGGGGACAATTTACAATTACACCAAGCCAATTAACCTACAAAGCTGTACGTCTTTGGAGTGTGGGAGGAAACCAGAGCACCCGGAGAAAACCCACGCAGGTCACGGGGTGAACGTAAAGGCCGTGCCCGTAGTTCGGATCGATCTCTGGCACTGTAAGGCAGCACCTCCACCGCTGTGCCACCGTGCCACCTTAAGTCAGGCGGCATCCGTGGAGGGAAATGGACAGTCAGCGTTTTGGGTCGGGAGCCTTCTTTAGACTGATGAAGACCATCTCCACACTGCTGCACCACCGTGCCGCTGTGATACCATAAATAATAACGTGAGATTTGTATTAGGAGATAGCGATAAATCCCGAGCGATTCTATCATCCCCTGGTCAGATGCCCAAACCACCTCCAGGGCGCTGATGGAAGCCTCGTGCTCCACACAAGGTCAAAAGAGGAACTGAATGTCAGTGATCATACAATATTCAATTTCATTCATAATTATGTCCAAAATATGAGAAGTGCAGGCAGGATAGGCGGTCAGAAACATTTTCCCACGGCAGAACTGTCAAACAGTTTCAGTTTAGTTTATTGTCACATGTACTGAGGTACAGCGTAAAGCTTTTGTTGCGTGCTACCCAGGCAACGGAAAGACAATACATGATTACAATCGAGCCGTCCGCACTGTACAGATACAGGATAAAGGGAACTGCAGATATTGGTTTATACCGAGGATAGATACAAAATGCTGGAGTAACTCAGCAGGTCAGGCAGCATCTCTGGACAAAAAAGACTAGCGAGCATAGCTTTAAGGTTAGAATGGCAAGAGTTAAAAGAGATATGCAAGGCAGGTTTATTTATATAGAGGGTGGTCGGTGGGGTTGCCAACTGTCCCTTATTAGCCGGGACATCCCGTATTTTGGGCTAAATTGGTTTGTCCCGTACGCGACCGCCCTTGTCCTGCATTTGACTGCTACTACTCAGGTCGAGGGGACTGTCGGGTCGGAGCGCCGCGTCCGGCCCCGCCTCACCCGTCCCGACGTAGTGCAGCCCATGGAGTGCAGCAGCAGCAGCAGCAGCGCCTCGCCTGTGGCCCCGTCGGTCGGCAGCCCGGCCAGCTGTCCGACTTTCAGACCTTCGCTTACCGCCGACACCACCACCACCCCTCCTTCTCATGGCCGATCATCAGTTCGTGAGTTGGATAGGGTGCTGGACTTTGCACGCGACATCACGCGGCCCGGGCCAAAACTCCTCACCTGACCCGCCGGCTGAGCTTTGTGTGCAGTCCAGCACCCGGCGCCAACTCATCATTCACCCAGCCACGGTCGAGTCGGTCAACGAATTGCCGTCGGGAATTTGTCCCTTATTTTGACTCTTTGGCCCTTATTTGGGAGTGAGAAAGTTGGCAACCTTCGTGGTGGGTGTCTGGAACCTGATGCAATGTTTTTGCACTCAATACACAAAGTACACAGAGTCGCCACATTTCTGGCGCCGACAAAGTTGTAACAGTACCCGGATGCCATTTTCTGAAGACGGGTCTCAACCAGAAACATCACCCATTCCTTCTCTCTGCAGACGCTGCCTGTTCTGCTGAGTTACTGCAGCATTTTGTGTCTGTCTGCGGTTTAAACCAGCATCTGCAGTTCCTTCCCACAATATGTACTTGAACTCCTCGACCCCTCTGCTCAACAACACTCCCGATCCACCTGTAATCCACTTTTAAGGAACTACTAGACCAAGTGGGAACCGTTGGGTCCCGTCCCCTCAACACACGGTTGCTGGGGGGCGGGGGGGGGGCGGGCAGTCTGCGGCATCACGCACACAAACCACCCCCCCTTGATATTATATTAATATTAATTCGGTCCTTTTACCCCATCCCCTCCCTATCCACTCACGCATAGCCCCCAACTCACAGGTGTGTCTAGAGAGGGGGAGGGAGGGGGGTAGAGAGAGAGGGGGCAGAGACAGAGAGAGAGGGGGGCAGAGACAGAGGGGCAGAGACAGATATCCCTCCAGGCCCAATCATAGATGAACTGAGGCCCAGGCCTATGTCAATGTTAGAGGCCCCCAAACCAAGATCAAGCAGACCCCTCAATTTTAGAGGCCCCCCAAACCAAGATCCCTTTGAAGCAGAGGCATGAGGCCCAAGCCCCCCCCTGATAGAGCCTGGATCCCTCTGCTCTACACTGCCAAGGGCCCAACCATTCACTGTGAAGGCCCTGCCCTGGTTTGACTTCCTATTGAATGCAATTCCTCACATTCATCTGCATTAAACTCCATTAACCCTGGCTTCCTCAGCCCACTTGCCCAGCCCATCACGATCGTGCTGTAGTGTTCTGCAGATAATGCACTAATGGATGCACACAGCAGGACTTGGCAAGTAACACTTCACACAGAGAGACACGAACAGCTCGATGCCATGAGCGGTGCAAATCACCCACCTCTGGACCACAAGCTCACCAGCAGCAAGGAGACAAGGGCTTGCTTTCAAACCAGGTCACAGGCTAATGTGTGTTCTGAAGATAGACACAAAATGCCGCAGTAACTCAGCGGGACAGGCAGCGTCTCTGGAGATAAGGAATGGATGACGTTTTGGGGTTGAGACAACTTTTTCCACACAGAGAGTGGTGAGTCTGTGGAATTCTCTGCCTCAGAGGGCGATGGATACTTTCAAGAGAGAGCTAGATAGGGCTCTTAAAGATAGCGGAGTCAGGGGATATGGGGAGAAGGCAGGAACGGGATACTGATTGTGGATGATCAGCCTTGATAACATTGAATGGCGGTGCTGGATTGAAGGGCCGAATGGCCTACTCCTGCATCTATTGTCTATTCTTCAGACCCGACCCAAAACATCACCTATCCATGTTCTCCGGAGATGCTGTCTGCCCAGCTGAGTGACTCCAGCATTTTGTGTCAATCTTTGGTGTAAACCAGTATCTGCAGTTCCTTCCTCCACACTCTCTGAGCTTGAAGACCCTTCTTCAGACTGACTGAAATGTTGCATATCCCTTCTCTCCAGAGATGCTGCCTGAGACGCTCAGTTACTCCAGTTCTTTGTGCGTTTCTTTTGAGGGACAGTCTAGACCAGGGGTGGGGAAACTGCATGCGGCCTTCTAGGCCATTGAGTGCGGCCTTTTGAATGAAGGCCGCTAGTTGGATGATGAGCTATGATCATATTGAATGGCGGTGCAGGATCGAAGGGCCGAATGGCCTACTCCTGCACCTATTTTCTATGTTTTCTATGTTTCTAATCCAAATTTTGTAGAACAAATCCTTTTACTTTTATTAATATGTTTTTGTTCGTCTTTTATTATTTTTTATTTTAATCTTAAAATGAACGTATTTAAAATACTAAAGAGTAAAAGAAGATTCAACTAAATAATCCTCCCCGACTAGCGAGTGTATGTACAGACGTGCACCTTCCATGACAGGAAAACGTGAAGGGCTTATATATAAAAGGTATTATCAGATCCAGATGCTCTCATTTCATTTCATTGTATCTTACATCAGCAAAATCTCTATGCTAAATCTACTATTTTTAGTGACACTTTGCAACAAGTTACAAGTATTTTGAACTATATTCGTGCAAATGCAACACGGCATCGTCTGTTTCATAATATGCTAAAGTTGGACGATGAGGCATTCAGTGTGCATTTGCCGTATCATTGTAAAGTGCGTTGGCTATCGCAGGGGTGTTAGCAAAATGTTTATCTTTGCGAGAACAGATAGTTAAATTTCATGAAGAACAGAATCAGCAATGTGAATTATTGAAAGAAGATTTCTATAGAAATACTGCATTTCTGTGTGATATCAAAGCAAAATGACTTGAATGTTTCTTTGCAAGGTAAAACTATGTCTATATATGATATGTGGCAAAAAATTCAAGGATTTCAAAAAAAAGCTATCGTTTTTCAAAACTCTTCTTCTTCAAAATGAAATTTCTGATGAACATTTTCATCAGTTAGCGAAGGTCATTGATGAGCAGGAGGATTCATGCGAATCATTTGAAGAATACGCAGCTGTTATAGACTTATTAATTAAAGAATACAATGAAAGGTTCACTGACTTTGAGAATCATGACATCACACTCAAATTAGCATTTCAACCTCACCTAGTTGTTGTCTCCAAGGCTCCTAAAGAACTACAGATGGAACCAATTCCAAAAGACGTGGTCTACGTTTCTGGACCTATTACAAGCATGAGGTGCAATAGTAATTTTAAAAATAAATAAATAAATAAATGATATCAGGACCTGGTAATGGGAGGTAAAACAACAAAAACAGACTTGGTTGGTAGTCCCCTTTCTGCGGAGTATAATGTTATAATAGAGCGATTGTTCCTACTTTCTTTTTCTTTCTTTTCTAGGGTCTACTTTCTTACTTTACTTCCTTCTCTAACTTCTTTTCTAAGGGGCTTTCTTTTCACAACACTCTCTTGCACTTCACGACTCTTGCGCACTTTCTTTACTTTACTTACTTCTATCTTTTTCTTAAAGCTCAAAAAAATGAAGCGGTACAAAAAATGTATTAAGATATATGTGTTGTGTATTACTGTAATTTACCGTACTTCTAATAACAATAATATTTTAAAAAAAAGAACTACAGATGGAATTGATTGAGCTCTCAGAAGATGACATTTTAAAGTCCTTATTTGACACTAAGAAAGATCCGATTGAAATATGGAAAAATGCAAAAATGCAACCCACGTCTTCGGAAACATGCACGGAAAATGCGTTCTCGGCTGTTATCAGGCAACTGAACCATCCTATCACCAACTAGAGAGGGGTCCTGATCTAACTTCAGACTGAGAGTCAGGGGAGAGGGAAACGAAAGATATGGAAGGGTGTGAAAACGAGAGATCAAAGGGGAATCTCAAGGAAGATGTAGAATAGATCATTGTTAGCCGAGGGGAAGGTGACAACGAGGCATGCAAAGTAAAACTTAATCAGGAGGACAGTCAGACTGGTCGGAGAACTAGGATGGGGAGGGATGGAGAGAGAGGGTTACTTGAAGTTAGAGAAGTCAATATTAAAACCAAAGATAGACACAAAAAGCTGGAGTAACTCAGCCGGACAGGCAGCATCTCTTGAGAGAAGGAAGTGGGTGGCGTTTCGGGTCGAGACCCTTCCTTAGACTGAGGGTCAGGGGAGAGGGAAACGAGTGATATTCATATCGCTGGGTTGTAAGCTGTGGGCCGAAGGGCCTGTTTCAGAGCTGACTGACTATAAAGTGTTCAAGAGTTGTCAGACAAAGGGCCTGGAAACCGTTGCCGTGGCAATGGGCAGCAAGTGAGTGTGGCAGCAGAATTCTAATGAAGGTCTCGGCATGGGGAGAGTGCCGGTGAAGTGATCTCCAAACTGTATCTCTCAACTAAAAGGAAGGGATGGCGCATCTTGGTCGGCGAGGCTGAGTTTAGTTGACCGGTTTATGATTATCATTGCCACACGCTCATTTCACCCCAGCTACCCATTGGATTTTTGCTGGCTTCACCTTGTGCCAAACGTTATTCCCTTATCAAGTCTGAAGAAGAGTCTCCACCCGAAACGTCACCCATTCCTTCTCTCCAGAGATGCTGCCTGTCCCGCTGAGTTACTCCAGCATTTTGTGTCTAGCTTCCCTTATCACATATCTATACACTGTAAATGGCTCGATTGTAATAATTCCCCTCTCCCATCAAGCGAAAGATACAGAAATGTGAAAACGCACACCTCCAGATTCAGGGACAGTTTCTTCCCAGCTGTTATCAGGCAACTGAACCATCCTACCACAACCAGAGAGCAGTGGTGAACTACTATCTACCTCTTGATGACCCTCGGACTATCCTTGCTCGGACTTTGCTGGCTTTACCTTGCACTAAAGGTTATTCCCTCATTATAGACAATAGGTGCAGGAGTAGGCCATTTAGCCCTTCGAGCCAGCACCGCCATTCAATGTGATCATGGCTGATCATCCACAATCAGTACCCCGTTCCTGCCTTCTCCCCATATCATGTATCTGTACACTGTAAATGGCTGGATTGTAATCATGTATGGTCTTTCTGCTGAATGGATAGCACGCAACAAAAAGCTTTTCACTGTACCTCGGTACACGTGACAATAAACTAAACTGAAGGTACAGGAGCCTGAAACTGTAACGACCAGGTTCAGGAGCAGCTACTTCCCTACAGCCCTCAGGCTATTAAACACTACAAGCTCCAATCATCACCTATTCCTTCTCTCCAGAGATGCTGCCTCACCCACTGAGTTACTCCAGCATTTTGTGTCTATCTTCAATTTAAACCAGCATCTGCGGTTCTTTCTTACATATATATTTATACACACACACATATACACACCCACACACACGACGAGTATGTGTGTATACACACACACACACTGAACTTTTCTTGTTTATTATATTGTTTTGCAGTGTTTAAGAAGGAACTGCAGATGCTGAAAAAATTGAAGGTAGACAAAAATGCTGGAGAAACTCAGCGGGTGAGGCAGCATCTATGGAGCGAAGGAATTAGGTGACGTTTCGGGTCGAGACCCTTCTTCAGACCTTTCCAGTGTTTATTTTTACAGTGTTTACAGTGTACTATGTTTACATATTGTGTTGTGCTGCTGCAAGTAAGAATGTCATTGTTCTGTCTGGGACACATGACAATAAAACACTCTTGACGTGTACCGAAGTACAGCGAGATGGTTTCTGTGGTGCGCTCTGCGCTGCCCAGGCAGAAGTGATCGCCGAGCAGAGACCCGGGGCTGAGGGAGAGCAGGCGGTGAGAGTCAGTGGGACAGGGGAGTCACGCTAGCTATCGGCTGCCAGCGATGCAGAACAAAGCTGCCTTTGTTGCAGTTCTGGGAACGTGTAAGATTCCCCTCTGCCCAGCGCTCCCATATCAAACCGAGCTGCTGCTGCACTCCCCTTCCTGCCCAATTCACCGTCTTCCTGATGCTTTCCCAGAACAGCTAATCGCTATCAAGGCCCAGCGCTAGCTGAAGATAGACACAAAGAGCTGGAATAAGCCAGCGGCTCAGGCAGCATCTCTGGAGAGAAGGGATAGGCGACGTTTCTGACAGTCTGAAGAAGGCTCTTCAAGCTGAGAGAGTGGGGAGGAAGGAAGTGCAGATGCTGGTTTACACCAAAGATAGACACAAAAAGCTGGAGTAACTCAGCGGGTCAGGCAGCATCTCTGGAGAACACAGATAAGGGATGTTTTGGGTCGGGACTGAAGTGTGAAGAAGTTGTATTGACCCCAAAATGTCACCTGTTCCTTCTCTCCAGAGATGCTACCTGTCCCGCTGAGTTTCTCCAGCATTTTGTGCCTATCTTCGGTGTAAAGCAGCATCTGCAGTTCCTTCCTACACATTCCCGGAGCCTGATCATGCATTAGCTGGGGCAAAGTGCCTCAGTGTCTTGGTGTTGCTGCTTCTCCCCCGCTCAGGATATTTTTCTACTCCTCTCCTTCACCCCTCTCACCCCCTCCTTTGTCTGCTTTAGTTAGTTTCCAGCTACAGTTCCTTTGGCCCATCTTGTTCATGCCGGCTAAGATGCCCCATCTAAGCGAGTACCATTATTTGCCCATGCTTGGCCCATATCCCTATAAACCTTTCCTATCCATGCACCTAGTTCGCAGATACAGCATGGAGACAGGCCCTTCGGCCCATCTAGTCCATGTCGACCAAAATGCCTCATTTAAGCAAGTCCCACTCGCTAGTGTTTGGCCCGTGCCTCTAAACCTTTTCTATCAATGTATCTGGTTTCAGATATAGCACGGATACAAACAGGCCCTTCGGCCCATCTTGTCCATGCCAACCGAGATGCCCCATCTAGGCTAGTCCTGAATGCTCATAGCCCTCTAAACCTTTCCTATCCATGTACATAGTTTAGAGTTGCAGTGTAGGAACAGGCCCTTCGGCCCACCGCGTCACCTGTTCACACTAGTTCTATGTTATCCCACTTTCTGAGGGATAACATAGAACTAGTGTGACTGGGTGATCGATGGTTAGCATGGACTCGGCGGGCTGAAGGGCCAGTTTCCACGCTGGGGGCCCTAAACTCTAAACTTCCTCAATTATGTTCCTGTTCCCTCCCGAGTGTCGCTACCCCTGCCGTTCACTCCTCGCTCTTCGCTGCCTCTGCTGTTTTTACAACACAACCGTGGTGCAGCGGTAGTGTTGCTGCCTCACAGCGCCAGAGACCCGGGTTCCATCCTGACTATCGGTGCTGTCTGTACCGAATTTGTATGTTCACCCCGTGACCTGCGTGGGTTTTCTCCGGGTGCTCCGGTTTCCTCCCACACTCCAAAGACTTGCAGGTTTGTAGGATAATTACCTTAGTATAAATGCAAAAAATGATCCCAATGTGTGTGAAGGATATGCAGAATGTGTAAACATAGTACACTGGAAACAATATAATGATCCAAAAGTTCAGTATATATATACCGTGTGATATATCTATATATACACACACATACACGTATCGTACTCTCTACAACCCGCTCTCAACACTCTATACAAACTCCCACCCTCTCTCTACAAGCCTGCTCCCATATATACAGTATATCATTCTTTGTTTTATGTACATGTATGTATGTATGTGCACACACACTCAACTGAACTAAACTAAAATGAGTAGGAAGGAACTGCAGATGCTGGTTTAAACCAAAGATAGACACAAAAAGCTGGAGTAACTCTGCGGGACAGGCAGCATCTCTGGAGAGAAGGAATGGGTGATGTTTCGGGCCGAGTTAGATGTACAGAGTCTCTTGCCCAGAGTAGCGGATCAAGGACCAGAGGACACAGGTTTAAGGTGAAGGGGAAAAGATTTGATAGGAATCTGAGGGGTAACCTTTTCGCACAAGGGGTGGTGGGTGTATGGAACAAGCTATCAGAGGAGGCTGGGACTATCCCATCGTAGTTGAGGTTGGGACTATCCCATCGTTTAAGAGACAGTTAGACAGGTACATGGATAGAACGGGTTTGGAGGGATATGGGCAAACGCAGGCAAGTGGGATTATGTGTAGCTGGGACATGTTGGCCGGTGTGGGCGAGTTGGATCGAAGGCTGTTTCCACA
Source organism: Malacoraja senta (assembly GCA_038087875.1). Lineage (NCBI taxonomy): Eukaryota > Metazoa > Chordata > Chondrichthyes > Rajiformes > Rajidae > Malacoraja > Malacoraja senta. The sequence goes on from CM075992.1 coordinate 8,510,384, forward strand.
CTGTATTGTTCTATACACCATGGACCTGCTTTTTCCCCATATCCCCTTGATTCTGTCAAATCATCATATATGATATCAAATATTATAATATATAATATATGATATATCATATATATGTACACACACAGATAAATATAGATATGTGTGTGTGCAGGCAAATGGGACTAGCGTAGCTGGGTGTTGTGGGCAAGTTGGGCTGACGGGCCTGTTTCCATGGTGTAACACTCTATGACTCTATGAATGAGGCGTGAGACATCTCCCCTGGGAACTTGATTTCCCCGCAGCTTATGTGACTGATTTCTGCTGACACTTTGGAAACCCCACGCACAAGCTCTCTGCTAGTTGCCCTGCCACCACCAGTTCCTGAGGAAGTCCCCCTCTGCCCTGGCAACTTCACCCCAAGCAGAAGTGAGTCAGAACGCACCCGCAATGACAAACACAGTCACAATCAGAATGGCAAAACCATCCGTGTGTAGGAAGGAACTGCAGATGATGGTTTACACCGAAGATAGATAGATACAAAATGCTGGAGTAACTCAGCGGGACAGGTGGGTGACGTTTTGGGTCGAGACCTTTCTTCAGACTGAGATTCACGGGAGAGCAACTAAGAGATATAGACGGTGATATTTTGCATATTTTTCATTCATTTGTTCTATATCTCTCCATGACACCGAGTGTATCTCTCCGTTTCCCTTCCTCCCTTAAGCCAGTCACTTTCATCCCCAGTCTTGCACAGTCTGACTCCGTCTCCAAGTCAAGAATGTTTTATTGTCATGTGTCCCAGACAGAACAATGACATTCTGACTTGCAGCAGCACAACACAATCTGGAAACATAGTACACTGTAAAGAGTATAATAGACTCAAGAAGGCTCTTGACCCGAAACGTCACCATTCCTTCTCTCCAGAGATGCTGACTGTCCCGCTGGGATACTCCAGCTTTGTGTCTATCTTCATAATAAATTAGAAGTTCAGCATATATATATATATATATTAAAAAAACACGTAAGGAGATATATATATATATATATATATATATATATATATATATATATATATATATATATATATATATATATTTATATATTAAGTTATATATATACACACACCTACATACATATGTATTGTATACAATACTTGCGTGCACACACACATATATATAGACACTCACACATACACACACTTGCACACACACATATTATACACACACATATATACACACATATATACACACACACATAATATACACAAACTTACACAGATATATACACACTTGCGCACACACACACAGACACACACACACACACACATATATATGCACACACACATATATATATACACACTTGCACACACACACATATATCCCACTCTCCACAATCCGCTCTCAACCTGTACAACCTCCCACCCTCTCGCTACAACCTGCTCCCCCCAAATATATAAGTCTTTGTTTGTTTTACAGTGTGTGTGTGTGTGTGTGTCTCTGTGTGTCTCTGTGTGTCTGTGTGTGTGTGTCTGTGTGTACACACGTAAGACAAACAAAGAATGATAGTGCTAAAAGACAAAAGCCGATGCGGCTGTGTGTATGTAGTTCAGTGTAGACGGCCATGAAGGGAGCAGTCCCTCCTTGTCCTCTCGCTATCACCACTCTGTCGGAGCTGCCGATGAGCTTGTCGGTGACTGAGTCTGGTCAGTACCCGCACAGCCCCTGGCTACACCTCATGGACGCAGTCTGTGCTCTGTGACCTGTTCCCCGTTCCCCAGGGTGGTGGCACCATCTCTCTCTCCCTCTCCCCGCCAAGCTCAGACAGACAGAGATACAAAGCCCTGAAGGGCTAACTCAGTGGCTCAGGCAGCATCTGTAGAACATGGACAGGCGATGTTTCGGGTCAGGAACTAAAGTGGGAAGAACTGTCCCGACCAAAACATCACCTATTCTTTTTTTTTCTCCAGCGATGCTGAGTTACTCCCGCATTTTGTGTCGATCGTCGGTGTAAACCGGCATCTGCAGATCCTAACGTCACCCATTCCTTCTCTCCAGAGATGTTGCCTGTACCGCGGAGTTACTCCAGCGCTTTGTGTCTATCTGCAGTTCCTTCCAACGCGGAGACAAGACGTCTACTCCACAACACGCTGGAGGCAGCTCAACTATTCACAAGGGCAAGCAGGTTGCAAAGCAGAGATGGAGAGGGGGGGGGAGAGTGGGGCGGAGAGAGAGAGAGAGAGAGGGACAAAGAGAGAGAGGGACAAAGAAGAGAGAGGGACAAAGAGAGAGAGGGACAAAGAGAAGAGAGGGACAGAGAGAGGGGGACAGAGAGAGGGGGACAGAGAGAGAGGGGGACAGAGAGAGAGAGGGACAGAGAGAAGAAGGGACAGAGAGAGAGAGGGACAGATGGGGAGGGGGAGAGACGGGGGAGGGAGGGAAAGGGGCAGGGAGGGAGGGAGGGAGGGAGGGAGGGAAAGAGGCAGGGAGGGAGGGAGGGAGGGAGGGGAGGGAGAGAGCGAGGGAGAGAGAGAGGGAGGGAGGAAGAGGGAAGGAGGGGAGAGAGAGAGGGAGAGAGGGAGAGAGGCAGGGAGAGAGAGAGATGGGTTTAGCAGCCAGCTTGTGCATCCAGCACCACATACTTCGCTTGGGCCACCTTACAACCTCAGTCTGAAGAAGTCTCCGACCCGAAACGTCACCCATTCCTTCTCTCCAGAGATGCTGCCTGTCCCCCTGAGTTACTCCAGCATTTTGTGTCCATCTTCGGTTTAAACCAGCACCTGCAGTTCCTTCCCTACTACATTTCCCTTATCCTCGTCTCTTTGATCTGTCGTTTTCTCACCTTACCCCCTCCATATCCCCTCTCCCCTGACTCTCAGTCTGAAGAAGGGGTCTCGACCCGAAACATCACCTCTTGTTATTTTTTCCCCCATCTGCAGAGATACTGCCTGTCCCGCTGAGTCACTCACTCCTGCATGTTTGTGTCTAACTCCAGCATCTGCGGTTCCCTCCTGTGGACTTTGCCTCTGGTACTTGGCTGAGAACTGCACTCAGCACTCTGTATCTTCCCCCTTTGCTCTACCTATTGCACTTGTGTTTAGCTGGAATGTCTGCAACAACACAAAAGAAAAACGTTGCCACTAACTTACCAAGCAGTGGGACGGTGTCGTGGATTGAGGTGCCATGGCAGAGTTGTCCTCTCTCTGTACTGCGTCGCCTGTGAACTGTGACCAATGTCTCTGACTGTGTCGCCAATCCCCACTCGCTCCAAACCACCACCTCCCACTGTCACATAATCTGCCAACCAATGACCAGCGTCTCACGGTCGACAAAAGCAAGCTTCTATGAGTCACCGGCTATTTTTGAAGAAACGGTTGTATTTCAGTGTGTTCCGATATCTTTTATGTATAAGGGATTTCCTCGAATGCTTCTGCTGGTGTGGTAAACTTTTAGCATCACAGAGTCACACAGCATAAACAGGTCTGGAGATGGGGTTTCCACCCCAAACTCACCTGTTCCCTTTCTCCAGAGATGCTGCCTGACCCGCTGACTTACTCCAGCATTTTGTGTATATCTGTGGAAACAGGCCCCTTCGGCCCAACCTGCCCATGCTGACCAACGTGCCACATCTATGCTGGTTCCACCTGCCCGCACTTTGCCCATACCTCTTTCCTAGGTTGGGGGAGTCCAGAACCAGGGGCCACAGTTTAAGAGTAAGGGGTAAACCATTTAGAAACGGAGACGAGGAAAACACTTTTTCACACAGAGAGTTGTGAATCTGTGGAATTCTCTGCCTCAGAGGGTGGAGGCCAAAGGTGGAGGCCAATTATCTGGATGCTTTCAAGAGAGAGTTAGTTAGACCTCTTTAAGATAGCAGAGTCAGGAGATATGGGAGAAGGCAGGAAACGGGGTAGTGATTGGGGATGATCAGTAGCGCCAGGATGCTTAGGCACTAAAAAACTCTTAAATAGGCAGGCAAACGGCATAATAAAATTACGAAAAGGCATTTATTGACAAAAAAGGCATAAAAATGCAAATATTTCCATCACCAAAATATGGTTAAAAATGATAATATAAAGGTATACTACATTAAATGACCAAGTTGTCTGGTTGTACATAATTACTAGCAATTTTTTTTCAAATTATCTGGTGTTAAACTATGCCGTCTGTCAGACAGAATATGCCTCAGTTTGTGAATAACCTCTTTCTACCTCAGCTGAAGGTCACTGGTGCATACCTGAAACAAGCTTACAGACTCTATATTCATGTCGATATTTTGTGCATTACAACTACCTTTGAGAATTTTAGCTATGTTTTGTATTTTCTTCAAGATCTTTGTTAGCTAAAATCACTCTCTCACATTTTTCCTTGTATGTCTTTACCTACATCGCCAGGAACTTTACGAATATTGTCAGTTACTTTGTTGAAAACCTGCAAGTTATTCACTACTGTTTCGCCACGTTTCTCAAGGGAAGCGGTAGCTTGTGGGAAGTTTGCAAATTGGAAGCAATAAATAGATTTTGGAGAAGCCTGAGCCAGCGGGCAGCGGCACGAATGAATGAAACGCCTGACGGTGGCGTCCCCGATTTCGCCCCAGTGGTGGAAATATTCCTTGTAATTTATACTATGTTACACGTTAATAATAACATTATATTAACGTGTTAACATAGAAACATCATTGTAATCACGTTAAACTAGAGAAAATAGCAAGACCTTTTAGCAAGACGGCAAAAATAGGCTGATTTAGGCACTCGATCGTGAAAAGGCATATCTTGGTGAAATCATCAAAAAGGCATGAAAAGGCACATGGCATTTATGGCAAAATCCTGGCTCTAATGATCAGCCATGGTCATATTGAATGTGGTGCTGGCTCGAAGGGCCGAATGGCATACTCCTGCACCTATTGTCTATTGTCTATCAACGTACTTGTTCAAATGTCTTTTAAATGTTGTTATATTACCTGCCTCAACTACTCCTCTGGTAATAACACAAAGTACTGGAATATCTCAGCGGGACAGGCAGCATCTCTGAAGAAGAAGGATAGGTGATGTTTCAGGTCGAGACCCTTCAGACTGAAAGGGTTCTGACCCAAAATGTCGCCCATCCTTTTTCTACAGAGGTGCTGCCTGACCTGCTGTGCTGTGTTTTACTTTAGTCTAGGTTAGTTTAACGATTCTGGCCCTTCGCCCATTCGAGTCCACGCGGACCAGCACAA
>CM075992.1:8515776-8672761 GCA_038087875.1 Malacoraja senta
GGAGTCTGAAGAAGGGTCTCGACCCGAAACATCACCCATTCCTTCTCTCCAGAGATGCTGTCTGACCCGCTGAGTTACTCCAGCAATTTGTGTCCATCTTCGATAGAGCAGCCATGATTGAATGGCGGAGTAGACTTGATGGGCCGAATGGCCTAATTCTGCTTCTATCAGATGAGCATGAAAGTTTATGAAGAAACGACTAGGGTGGGAAGGTGTTTGGAAAAGTATTGGAGTTATTGGGACTATAATTACGGTGCTGCTGTGTTGCAGGTTAACACGGTTTTGTTTGTCATGATCATCTGGAACTTGAGGAATAGCATGACTGCCCTGAACACCGATGTTTCAACCATCAAGGATTCCAGGTACGTATGAAACCTCACAAGAAACAGGGGGAGACAGAGATCAACTATCATAGGGTTGATGGGTCCACTCAGCTGCAGTGAGGATATTGATCGCTAGCCAACAATAACTGAGGAGATACTCAGCGGGTCAGGCATCATCTCTGGAGGGAAGGAATAGGTGACGTTTCAAGTCGAGTACCTTCTTCAGACCCAGATTCAGGGGAAAGGGAAACGAAAGATATAGACGGTGATGTAGAGAGATATAGAACATATATATAGAACATATATAGATCGCTTCGCCCAACACCTCCACTCAGTTCGCAATAACCAACCTGATCTCCCGATGGCTCAGCACTTCAACTCCCCCTCCCATTCCGAATCTGACCTTTCTGTCCTGGGCCTCCTCCATGACCAGAGTGAGTCCCACCGCAATTTGGAGGAACAGCACCTCATATTTTGCTTGGGTAGTTACACCCCAGCGGTATGAACATTGGCTTCTCCAATGTCAGGTAGTCCCTGCTTTCTCCCTCTTTCCCTCCCCTTCCCAGCTCTCCCACAGCCTACTGTCTCTGCCTCTTCCTTTCTTTTTCCAGCCTCCCCCCCACATCAGTCTGAAGAAGGGTCTCGACCCGAAACGTCACCTATTCCTTCGCTCCATAGATGCTGCCTCACCCGCTGAGTTTTTCCAGCATTTTTGTCTACCTTCGATTTTTCCAGCATCTACAGTTCCTTCCCTCATGTTCCCAGTTCAGTTTAGTTTATTGTCACGTGTACTGAGGTACAGTGAAAAGCTTTTGTTGCGTGCTATCCAGTCAGCGGAAAGACAATACGTGATTACATTCGAACCATTTACAGTGTACAGATACAGATAAGGGAATAACGTTTAGTGCAAGGTAAAGCCAGCAATGTCCGATCAAGGATAGTCCGATAGTCACCAGTGAGATAGATAGTAGTTAGACACAAAATGCTGGAGTAACTCAGCGGGATCGGCAGCATCTCTGGGGAGAAGGAACGGGTGATGTTTCGGGTCGAGACCCTTCTTCATACTTGGTGTATGTGACCACTTCTTCAGACTGAGAGTCGGGGAGAGGGAGACGAGGGAGAGGGGAAGGAATGTAGGGGGACGGGGGGAAATTGGGCCTGTTTCACTGCTGGGTTGAGGTCCTCACCCTGTCTTTGTACATCACCAGGATACGGACCTTCAAGGCCATGGCCCAATTCATTGTGTTTGGCTGCTCATGGGTCGTTGGACTTTTCCAGCTGAACAAGGACACCATAGTGTTGTCGTACATATTCATGATTGTAAACGCCTCCCAGGCAGTGTTCATCTTCCTGGTCCACTGCCTGCTGAACCAGCAGGTAATCTGCTCTCACCCTCACTATTCTGCTCTGACCGCAACACTCACAGCATTCGGTACATTGTTCAGTACATTCTACAGCTTTAGTTTAGTTCGCTTTAGAGATACAGCGCAAAAACAAGCCCTTCGGCGCACCCAGTCCACGCTGACCAACGATCAACACCAGCACACTAACCTAGCATTACATGGATAGGACACAGAGAGTTGTGAGTCTGTGGAATTCTCTGCCTCAGAGGGCGGTGGAGTCCGGTTCTCTGGATGCTTTCAACAGAGAGCTAGATAGGACTCTTAAAGATAGCGGAGTCAGGGGATATGGGGAGAAGGCACGAACGGGGTACTGATTGTGGATGATCAGCCATGATCACAGTGAATGGTGGTGCTGGCTCGAAGGGCCGAATGGCCTACTCCTGCACCCATTGTCTGTTGTCTATTGACAGGGATATGGACCAAACGCGGGCAGGTGGGACGAGTGTAGCTGGGACATGTTGGCCGGTGTGGGCAAGTTGGGCCGAAGGGCCTGTTTCCACATATATCACTCTATGACTCTGTGATTCTATCCTAAACATTAGGGACAATTTACATTTTTTACCGAAGCCAATTAACCTACAAACCTGTACGTCTTTGGAGTGTGGGAGGAAACAGGAGCACCCGGAGAAAACCCACACGGTCACGGGGAGAATGTGCAAACTCCATACAGACAGCACCCGTAGTCAGGATTGAATCCGGGTCTCTGGCGCTGTGAGGCAGCAACTCTACCGCTGTGCCACCGTGCCGCCCTTCATCAACAACAGAATTCATCAGTTCATGAGAACAGAATTAGACCATTCGGCCCATCAAGTCCACTCTACCATTCAATCATGGCTGATCTGTCTTCCCTCTTGAACCCATTCTCTAGCCCTCTCACCATAATCTTTGACCCCTGTACTAATCAAGAATCTGTCATTCTCTGCTTTAAAAATACCCAATGTCTTGGCCTCCACAGCCGTCTGTGTCAATCAATTCCACAGATTCACCACCCTCTGACTAAAGAAATTCCTCCTAATCTCCTTCTTAAAGTAACGTCCTTTAATTCTGAATCAATAGTTTGGAAGTATACAGTGGCAATGTAGGTAGGATGACACAAGGACTCAGCGGGTCAAGCAGCATCTCTGGAGGACGTGGATAGGTGACCTTTAGGGTCGGGACCATTCTTCAAACTGATTGTAGTGGGGGACGGGGGAGAAAACTGGAAGAGGTAGGAGGCTGGACATGTACAATACATGTACCACAGGTTAGGCGGCACAGTGGGTTCGATCCTGACCTCGGTTGCTCTCTGTGTGGAGTTTGCACGTTCTTCCTGTGACCGCATGGGTTTTCCTCCAGGTGCTCCAGTTTCCTCCCACATTTCAAAGACGTGCGGGTTTGTAGGTTAATTGTCCCTCTGTAAATTGCCCCATAGTGTGTAGGGAGTGGATGTGATATTGGGATAACATAGAATTGGTGTGAACGGGTGATCGATGGTCGGCATGGACTCAGTGGGCCGAAGGGCCTGTTTCCCCGCTGTATCTCTAAACTAAACATAGAACTAGCGTGATAGACACAAAGTGCTGGAGTAACTCAACGGGTCAGGCAGCATCTCTGGAGAAAAAGGATGGATAATGTTTCAGGACCCTTGAAACGTCACCCATCCTTATTCTCCACGGATGCTGCCCAACCCACTGAGTTTCTCCAGCACTTTGTGTCTATCTTCGGTGCATACCAGGTATGTACGGGTGTCAGAGGTTAAAGGGAGAAGGCAGGAGAATGGGGTTGAGAGGGAAAGAGATCAGCCATGATTGAATGGCGGAGTGGACTTGATGGGCCGAATGGCCTAATTCTGCTCCTAGCACCTATGAGCATGAACTTATTAACATATACCAGCATCTGCAGTTCCTTTCTATACATAGAACTAGTGTGAACTAGCTGCTCGGCATGGACTGTGAGCCGAAGGGCCTGTTTCTATGCTGTATCTCTAAACTTTACCTTGCACTAAACATTATTCCTTTATCATGTATCTTTACACTGTAAATGGATCGATTGTAATCATGTATTGTATTTCCGCTGACTGGATAGCACGCAACAAAAGCTTTCCATTGTACCTCTGTACACGTGACAATAAACTAAACTGAACTGAACTAAAACATTAAGTGGGCAGCACGGTGGCGCAGTGGTAGAGTTGCTGCCTTACAGCGAATGCAGCGTCGGAGACCAGGGTCCGATTTCAACTACGGGTGCTGTCTGTACGGAGTTTGTACGTTCTCCCCGTAACCTACGAGGGTTTTCTCTGAGATCTTCAGTTTCATCCCACAATCCAAAGACGTGCAGGTTTGTAGGTTAATTGGCTTGGTGTATGTGTAAATTGTCCCTAGTGTGTGTAGAATAGTGTTGGTGTGCGGGGATCGCTGGCCGGCACGGACTGAATGGGCCGAGGGGCCTGTTTTCTCGCTGTTTATCTAAAGCTAAAAATCTAAAGAACATTAATAATCTACGGTTCGCTTTCACGTCATCAGTGTACGGTCTCGTGGCGATGTTTTTGTGCTGATTTGTTTATTTACGCTGCCTTCTGTGGGCAGGTGAGGAGTGAATACTGCAACTGGTTCAACCGCATGTGCCGGAGGAAGAAGGCAGAGGCGGCAGACAACTCCTCCCCCATCGCCATCTCCCAGGTGACGGTGAGTGCCGATGACCAAACGCGCATGGTGCATCGCCGCAGCGAACCCCAGCCAGCTGCTGTGGCATGCGCTGCACTGGTGCTCCCTCTCCAATGCTTCAACCCACCCCTCCATTCCTTCCTCCCCTTCCTGCACCGTGGCGCAGCGGTAGAGTTGCTGCCTCACAGCGCCAAAGACCCGGGTTCCATCCTGACTACGGGTGCTGTCTGTACAGAGTTTGCATGTTTTCCATGTGAACACATGGGTTTTCTCCGGGTGCTCCGGTTTCCTCCCACATCCTAAAGACGTGCAGGTTCGTAGGTTAATTAGCTTTGATAAAAGATTGTAAATTGACCCTAATGTGTGGATAGTGCTAGTGTACGGGGATCGCTGGTCGGCGCGGACTCGGTGGGCCGAAGGGCCTGTTTCCACGCTGTATCTCTAAATTAAACATCCTCGTAAATCTTCTCTGTGCTCAGATTATTATGATGTTTGGACATGGCAGGTAAAGTCTGTTATTTGGTATTATTCGAAGGTAGACACAAAATGCTGGAGTAACTCAGCAGGACAGGCAGCATCTCTGGAGAGAAGGAATGGGCGACGTTTCGGGTCGAGACCCTTCTTCAGACTGATGTCAGGGGAGGGGGTGGGACAAAGATAGAATGTAGGCGGAGACTGTAAGACTGGTGGGAGAACTGCGAAGGGGAAGGGGATGGACAGAGAAAGCAAGGGCTATCTGAAGTTAGAGAAGTCAATGTTTAAACCAGCATTTGCAGTTCTTTCTTACACATATTTGATTTTATTCTCAGGTTTCGAAGACTGCGGATGGTCAGACAACCCCATTCTCCTGCCTTGTCCCCATAACCCCTGACACCTGTACTAATGAAGAATCTATCTATCTCTGCCTTAAAAATATCCATTGACTTGGCCTCCACCGCCGTCTGTGGCAAAGAATCCCACAGATTCCCCAGCTTTGGTGTGGTTCATTTACTATAGCTTTACCTGGTTAATCTCCTCAGCATCTCCTGAGCTTCCACTCAATTGACCACGCAAACACAAGGAGTTGCAGATGCCGGAATCTTGTTAGAACACAAAGTGCTGGAGTAACGCAACGGGTCTGGCAGCATTACTGGAGGACATGGATACGTGGCGTTTTGCTTTTAGTTGAGTTGAGTTTAATTTAGAGATGCAGCGTGGAAACAGGCCCCTCATTCTCCCCGTGACCTGCGTGGGTTTCCTCCCACACTCCAAAGACATACAGGTTTGTAGGTTAATTGGCTTGATGGAACTGTAAAAAATGTCCCTAGTGTGGTTAGGATAGTGTTGGTGTGCGGGGATTGTTGGTCGGTGCAGACTCGGTGGGCCGAAGGGCCTTATTTCCATGCTGCATCTCTAAACTAAACCCGAAACGTCACCTATCCATGTCCTCCAGAGATGCTGCCTGACACGTTGCGTTACTCCAGCGGATTGTGTTCTAACAAACCGAACCGGGGTCCGATTGCCGACGCGGGGGAGCTGAGATTCCCCCTCCCCCCCCCAATGCAGGAGCTTGATCGCCCTGACGAGGAGGGCTCGACCGCTGGCTACGGGAGCCAAGATGGTCCCATCAACGGAAGGCTCGAGGCCCCCGACCACGGGAGAACAAAGAAGGGAAGAGATTGAACTTTTTTTTAGCCTTCCATCACAGTGAGGAATGTGGAGGATGATTATGTTGAAATGTATTTTGTGTGTTCTGTTGCTTTTTATTGGTATGACTGTATGGCAACTGAAATTCCTCATATGTTGCAAAACATACTTGGCTAGTAAAGTATTATTGTATTGTATTGTATATACATGTACTACCAAGTCCCTCTGCTCCACAACCCATCCCAGAAACCTACCGTTTACTGAGAAAGATGGAAACGGTCTTGACCTACCATCTACCTCATTGGAGATACTCAGTATATATTTTATTGGACATTATTCCCTTTATCTTGTATCTGTAAACTTTGGACGGCTTGATTGTAATCATGTACAGACTATTCGCTAACTGGATAGCACGCAACAAAAAAGCTTTTCACTGTACCTCGGTACATGTGCCAATAAACTAAACTAAAGCTATCCTGGTTTGTCTATGTTTAAGAAAGAACTGCAGATGCTGGAAAAATTGAAGGTAGACAAAAATGCTGGAGAGACTCAGCGGGTGAGGCAGCATCTATGGAGAGAAGGAGCAGGCGACATTTCGGGTCGAGACCCATCTTCAGTCTGACCTACTCCTTCTCTCCATAGATGCTGCCTCACCCGCTGAGTTTCTCCAACATTTTTCTCTACCCTGGTTTGTCTATTATGTTTTCAGTTCGTGATGAGTCTTACGATACTTCACCCCCTCTGTGGCCATAAATAGATTGGATTATTAGAGCATTAGTCCATGAACAACTCTGCCCAAGACTGCTAGAAATTGCAGAGAGCTGTAGATGTAGCCCTGTCCATCACACAGACCAGACTCCCCACCATTGACTCCATCTACACTACACGCTGCCATGGAAAAGCACCCAATATAATGAAAGGCTTGTCCCCGCTCCCGTCCGGCAGAAGATACAGCAGCTTGAAAGCGCACACCAACAGACTCAGGAACGGCTTCTTCCTCTCTGTTATCAGGCTTCTGAACGGACCTTCCATAAGCTAAGGTACTGTCCGATTCACCTCTACCCCATTGCGGACATTGGGCTTTGTCTCTGGAACTGATGGTCTACAAGGTTGAGAACTATATTCTGCACTCTGTACCTTCACCTTTGCTCTACCTACTGTACTTGAGTTTGACTTGATTGCATTGATGTATAGTGTTATCTGGCCTGTGACCTTATCCATCTTTCTGTTCCTCTTGTCATCGCCAAGGCTTGTACTGAAGCCGAGGACAGACGCAAATTGCTGGAGTAACACAGCGGGACAGGCGGCATCTCCGGAGGGAAGGAATGGGTGATGTTTCGGGTCGAGACTGCTGCAGTTCCCACCCCCATCCTAGTTCTCCGACTAGTTCTACTGTCCTCCTGATTAAATATTACTGGTTGTATGCCACATAGTCACCTTCCCCTCAGCTAACAATGAACCATTCTACATTTCCTTATCACCATTGGCTTTGGTTTTTCTGCTGCAAAAACTGAAGGCAGAGGGTGAAGAGGAATCTTGCTGCAAGTAAGAATCCGCTTTTTAACCAGACAGAGGATTTTAAAATATCGGCAGGAAGAAGTCGACTGGGCTTATAGTCACCAGAATTTAGAAGGATGAGAGGGAATCTTAAAGAAACATGGAAAATTCTTAAGGGATTGGACAGGCATCAGATGCAGGAAAAATGTTCCCGATGTTGGGAGAGTCCAGAACCAGGGGTCACACAGTTTAAGAATAAGGGATTGGCCATTTAGGACTGAGATGCGGAAAACATTTTTCACCCAGAGAGTTGTGAATCTGTGGAATTCTCTGCCACAGAAGGCAGTGGAGGCCAATTCTCTGGATGTTTTCAAGAGAGAGTTAGATTTAACTCTTAGGGCTAACGGAAACAAGGGATATGGGGAGAAAGCAGGAAGGGGGTACTGATTCTGGATGATCAGCCATGATTGTACTGAATGGCGGTGCTGGCTCGACGGGCCGAATGGCCTACTCCTGCACCTATTTTCTACGTTTCTGTCAAAGAATGTAGAAACAGAAAACCGCAGATGCTAGTTTACAAAAAAGGTGTGAAGTTTTGTAAAGTTGGATGGTTCCTGTCACACTGACCTGCTGCTTGTCTCTGTCCCCAGGGCAGGAGAGGTGTCCAGGAAACAGAGTCAACTTTGGGAGACCCACAGTGAGGGGACGTTGGAGATGATGGAGCATGGTGGGCCGTCCTGTGCCAGCCAACACCCCTCACCCGCGCGCATCCTCACTTGCTCCCGCACCCTAACCCTCACTGGCGCGTGGGTGCCCAGGGTCACACAGAGTCGCTTCTCTTTAGTCGCTGTATCGCTCCAGTTCCTGATACCCCCCCCCCCTCCGGTGAGGGCCCCAAGCCTTGCCGCAGGGGTGGCGAGGGGTTCCTCCAAGCACCCCTCTCCCCCATGTGTCTGGGGCGGCACGGTGGTGCAGCGGTAGAGTTGCTGCCTCACAGCACCAGAGACCCGGGTTCAATCCTGACTGTCTGTACGGAGTTTGTACATTCCACCTGTGACCTGCGCGGGTTTTCTTCGAGATCTTTGGTTTCCTTCCACACTCCAAAGACGTGCAGGTTTGTAGGTTAATTGGCTTGGTGTGATCTTAAAATATCCCTAGTGTGTGTAGGTTAGTGTTAGTGTGCGGAGATCGATGGTCGGTGGGCCGAAGGGCCTGTTTCCGCGCTGTATCTCTAAACTAAACTAATACGTCCTTCCACAGGGAAGGAGACCAGAAACTTTAGCCACAACCTTTGGCACTGTCTCACCAAGGCCCCATACCATGGGCTAGATCACCATGTGGCCACCTTAGACCTCCCTGACCATTGAGATCTTGGCTGCGTATCTCAAGATCCTCTAGTTCCTCATAATCCCAACTCACAAAGATGCCTGGCAAGAGACTATTTAATTGCAGAGCACGTCACACCAAGGGACTAATGCTTCTTTCATCTGATGCTGGTCATTGGAACTACTGGGCTGTTTGTAAGAAAACAATTTTGCTGTGCATTTGTACCTGTAACAATAAAGCAACATCGAACCATTGAGAACGGGAGCCTAATTGCAAACTTTAGTGAATTTAGCGGGACAGGCAGCATCTCTGGAGCAAGGAATAAGTGATGTTTCTTCAGAAGAAGAGCCTCGACCCGAAACGTCACCCATTCCTTCTCTCCAGAGATGCTGCCTGCCCCGCAGAGTTACTCCAGCTTTTTGTGCCCATCTTCGGTTTAAACCAGCATCTGCAGTTCCTTCCGACACATACTTTAGTGGGTTTGCTTGACATACTCAGCATTTGGTCATGCCTGAACCATGGAACTCTCTTCCCTTCAGTGTAAGACCATGGATCGCAGTGGATTTAATGACAACCGCTGATCAGATGAGCTGTGTTTATAAATTCAATTATAATTCTTCGTAGGCATGTTAAAAGTACATGTTTAATGTGAATCACAGAGAGGGGAGAGAGACAGAAACAGAGAGGCCACTGAAGGATAAAAAGAAAAAGACTGTCGGAAGGAACTGCAGATGCTGGTTTAATCCCAAAGTGCTGGAGTAACTCAGCGGGACAGGCAGCGTCTCTGGAGAGAAGGAATGGGTGACGTTTGGGGTCAAGACCCGTCCTCAGACCGAGAGTCAGGGGAGAGGGAAACTAGAGGTGTGAAAAGGTACAGAACAAATCAGAGCCGGCACCGACGACCAAGGAAAGGTGGAGCCCACAATGGTCCATTGTTGGCTGTGGAAGAGGTGATAACGAAGGGACATGGACGGATTTCTCCAGAGATGCTGCCTGACCCGCTGCGTTACTCCAGTTTATTGTGTCTGTCTTCAAAGAGGCTGTTTGGATTTCGAAGTAGAATTAGTCGGATATAAGAACAACTAAAAACATGTCTTTTACAGGGAAGGGTAAACGGAACTAAGATTAAAATGAATGAAAGAATGTCGTACGGATAGAGTAAGAATAAACTTTAATATTGATGTATATTTATATTATAGAAGATTCTATGTTAAGATATGAGCTATTAAATATCACTAAAATATTGATCATGATTTAAAATATGCTTGCAGAATGAAAGAAATATTTCAATATGAACCATGTCATCATTATTTTACATGCCACACGATGCTACGTACATGGTCATTGCATTATTGTATCCTCATAAGTTCATAGGCCATTCGGCCCATCAAGTCTACTCCGCCATTCAATCATGGCTGATCTATCTCTCCCTCTTAACCTCATTCTCCTGCCTTCTCCCCATAACCTCTGATACCCGTACTAATCAAGAATCTATCTATCTCTGCCTTTTTCCACCCTCTGACTAAAGAAATTCCTTCCCATCTCCTTCCTAAAGGAACGTCCTTTAATGCTGAGGTTATGGCCTCTGGTCCTAGACTCTGCCACTAGAGGAGAAAAGCTTTGTGTTGCATGCTGTCTAAACACATAAACATATAAATATAAGTGTACGGGTGATCGCTGGTCGGTGCGGACTCAGTGGGCCAAAGAGCCTTTTTCCACACAGTATCTCTGCACTCAAGTCAAGTCTTTTATTCTAGACGCAGAAAAAGCTTTCGACCAAGTGGAATGGGCTTATCTTTTTACAGTGATGGAAAAATTCCAATTAGGAGAAAACTTCATTTCATGGGTGAAGCTGTTATATAATAATCCGACAGCCAGAATACTGACAAACCAAATTCTTTCACCTAAATTTCACTTAGCCAGGGGTAACAGACAAGGATGCGCCCTTTCACCAATGTTATTTTCTTTAGCCATAGAACCCCTCGCAGAGAGTATTAGATTACATTCGGGTATTCATGGGTATAACACTAAATATACCAGCAACAAGATTTCGTTATATGCAGACGATGTACTTTTATACATTACTAACTCCCAAGTTAGTATCCCAAAAGTTTTAAACGTTATAGAACAATTTGGTGCCTTCTCAGGTTATAGAATAAATTGGAATAAAAGTGAAATTATGGCAATAAAAGCTCAAGATCCTTTTCAACTCCAAAAATTTCCCTTCAGAATTGTTACTGAAAAATTTAGATATCTCGGAGTTTACGTGACAAGAAAATACACCTCCCTATTTGAAACAAATCTCCCACCACTAATTACTAAACTAAATGCCCACATTCAATTCTGGAAAACACTCCCTATTTCCCTTATAGGTAGAGTAAATGCCATAAAGATGATCTTCCTTCCACAACTCCTATATTTATTTCAATCAATACCGATATATCTCCCCAAAAGTTTTTTCAAAAAAAGTGACTATTATTACAAACTTCATTTGGGACTACAAAACCCAAACTCAACAGGTAAATTGGTTAAAAATGGAGAGGGAAGATTGTTTGCCTTTTAACATAGGCTCGATTCTTCTATCTCCAATACATCTGAATAAATCAACGTATGAGCAAAATCCGATAATACACAGTACCCTACGTATCTGGAAACAGTTGAAATTAAGTCTCAAACTGAAAAATTTGTCTCTCCTGCCTTTTGCTAACAATCCCTCCTTTAAACTGTCTACTTTAGATAAGGCATTTGCTCAATGGAAAAACCTAGGAATTGAAACTGTGGGAGACCTCTATAAGAAGGGGACTTTCCTCTCTTTTCAAGAACTACAGGAGAAATATCATTTGAAAGCAAGCAATCTTTTTAGATATCTTCAAATCCGCGATTATGTGAAAACATACACACAAGACTCGTTTTATGGGTCCAGATATATTAGACGATTGTTTGAATAGACAGGCCGACACAAGTAAGTTGATATCTTACATTTATAACACTCTCTTAAATGTGGATACCCCACCTTCTGAGATGTATACGCGAGCATGGGAAGACGAGTTGGGTTTATCAATTTCAAAAGATATATGGGAGGAAAGCCTACTATACATACATTACTGCTCTCTCAATGTCAGGCATTCCCTGATACAATTCAAAATACTGCATAGGCTATACTATTCAAAGACTAAATTGAATAAGATCT
Organism: Malacoraja senta; assembly: GCA_038087875.1. Lineage (NCBI taxonomy): Eukaryota > Metazoa > Chordata > Chondrichthyes > Rajiformes > Rajidae > Malacoraja > Malacoraja senta. The sequence continues at coordinate 8,527,784 of CM075992.1, forward strand.
TCCCAACTGTCTCCCCTATCTGTGATAAATGTCACCTCCAAGAAGCGACCTTAACCCATTCCTTTGCATCCTGTCTAAAGATACAAAACTTCTGGATGGGAATATTTGATATCTTCTCTAAAACACTTAAAATTAAACTGGAATCAGACACAAAACTAATAACTTTAGGAATGTCAGAGGCCTGTTCTAAGTTAACGATATTTCAAAGAAGCTTCTTTGACTATGGCCTAATAACTGCGAAAAATCTCATACTCAAATTCTGGAAAAAGACAACAGTTCCCACAGTGAAGATGTGGATTACTGACATGTCCGAGACACTACATTTAGAAAACATTAGGCTTGTTTTGGCTGATAAAGTAGACCAATTCTCCAAAACATGGTCTCCTTTCACTGAATTTCTTCAACAACAGAATGGTTGAACACAAATTTAAAACCGATGCTTCGGATGGGTGAGCGGTGGGGGGGGGGGTGGGGGGGGGACAGTGGGGCATATCTCCCTTCTTTTTTCTCATTTCTCTTTTTTCTTCTCGCACTTCTTTGGCAGTTCAGGGGTCTTTTCTTCTCTCTCTTTTGTATTTTTCATCTTTTTCTTCATTCTTTCCTTTTTTCACTTTTTTTTGATTTATGTATCAATTTATAAAATGTTAAAAATGAAGCTGTACGAAAACTGCATAACTCTCATGCCGATTGCTTTATTCTTGTACAATTGCTAATAAAATAAATAAATAAATAAATAAAAGAACTGCCCCCTCCATCGACTCATTTAAGTCAAGACTTAAAACTCATCTTTACTCTCAAGCCTTTCTTGACGTCCTCTGAGGGAGGGCTGTATGTGTGTATTTATGTATGTACTTAATCTATGAACCACTGTTGTATAACGATAGTACCTCCACCAATGTAAAACACTTTGGTCAACGAGAGTTGTTTTTTAAATGTGCTATAGAAATAAAGGTGACTTGACATGACTTGACCTCCTAATATTGCTTTAGAGTGAATCCCCTAACTTTCCACTGAACCAATTTTGCCCCTGTTTGAAAGAATAAAAGTCTCTGAAATCAGCGTTGTTTTCTAATTTATCATTGATCACCTGCGACTGCGGGCAGTCATAATTCCCTCCTGTGAGAGATTTCATGCTTCGTTCTTGGTGCTCAGTACCAACCCATTACACCAGCACCTGTAGGAAGCCGGGATTTATTTGTGTCTGATAATGTCCACGGCCCACCTCTTACTTTGACGTTTAAACCAGGGAGTTGTTGTATCTGCGGAAAACATAAATGTTCATCTACCCTTATACCTTTCCCAATCCCCTCCGCGAACGGATGAGCCAGCAGCAATATTGCAAAGAGAAACAGTAGCACGTTTCTCATCTTCGCTGCCCGTTCCGTACATTGATTTCCAAACGTCAGATGTATTGCTAGTGTGTTTCTCACAGGATGACCAACAGAGAGAGCCACGGAGTGCACAGAAAGTGGCCGTTTAGCTCACAATTTACAAGGCGATGATAAATTTACAACTGCGTTGTTCCTATTGACTAAAACTTGACCCATAGATTTCGATTGGATGGCTCTTCCAGTGGTCATCTCAAGTGTGGTGAGAATATTTGTCTCCACTACCCCCTCGATCATTGTGTTCCAGTTACCAACCTTCCGCGCTCTCACATCCCTCTCAACCTTTAATGTTGAATACCTACCAAAGTGATACTTTCCCCAACTTACCACCATGCCTATGTTATTCACTTTACAAAATCCTTCTCGGCCTCACGGAGATGACAAAAATAAGTGCAGTCTTTCCAGGCTCTCCTCATAACTGACACGTTCAGATGGAGAGGTTAATTTGGTGAATCTCTTCTAAGTCTTCAATGTAAGTCTTCAGCATTTCTACAGTGTGGCGAGTGGGACCGAACACTGCACCCTAGCTGTGCTGGAACCAATCTTTGATGAACTTATCTATCTAATGAACACAAGCTTTCCTCGTGCCGTGTGCAGCAATTTGTCTATCTTCGCCCCTCCGTGCCCTAAAGTGGAAGTGGCCCAGGACAGAAAGGTGAGTATGGGAATGGTAAGGGAAGTTAAATAGTTTGGCATCCAGCTGATCACGTCGGCCAAGGCGGACTGGGCGTAGGTGTTCAGCGAAATGATTGCCCAGTCTGTGCGTGGTCGTGGGGACATATTGGAGCCACAACGAGGACAACGGATACAGTAGGTGATGTTGGAGGAGATACGAGTGAACCTCTGCCTCACGTAACAGGACTGTCAGGGTCTCTGAATGGAGTCGCGTGAGGAGGTATATGGACACATGTTGTATCTCCTGCATTTGCAGGGCAAAGTTCCAGGGAGGTTGTGGTTTGGAGAGGAAGGGTTGTGTAAACCAGGGAGTTGTTGTCTCTGCGGAAAACATAAAGGGGTTGAAATGGTAAGATGTGACCAGTGATAGGATCCCGTTTGAATTGGCGAAAACGTTGGAGGATGATGTGTTGCATGCGATTGTTGATGTGGTGAAAGGTGTATCGCATTTCACCACATCAGCGGTATACTTTATACAATATCCTGACTGATGAAGGCCAATGTACCAACGCCTTCTTTATCATTTTATCTACCCCTGGTGACAGTTCCGGGGATCTATGTACTTTGGCACTAAATTCCTCTGCTCCACGACACTCTCCAAGGCCCTCCCATTCGTTATGAAGGGCGTGCGCCGGTATGCCTTCCCAAACTGCAACATGTTGCAATTATCTGTATGAAACTCCATTTGCCGCTCTTCAGCCCAGTTGCCCAGCTGATAGACCGACTATTTTATAATCGTGTCCACAGTATTAATCGAGTCTTGTATTTTGCATCCAAATCGTTGATCTAAATCACAAACAACAATTGACCCAGAACTAATCCCTTCGGCACCACTAGTCAAAAGCATCCGGAAAAGACACGTAAACTGCAAGCCTCAGCTTCACAACACAAAGCCATTTCCTCGACATTGCCCTCGTGAATCTTCACAAAACTCTATCACATGACCAAAACAGGTAATCCAGCCCTCATCAGCCTCCATCTATCCAAAAGCAAACATATCTATAGCTATTGAGATGCAGCGATACAGATACAGGTATTAAGATAAACCACCATATCAATCAAGATACAGAGCCGGAAAATGGTACCATGAAAAAGAAGACAAAGTGAATCACAATATTTAGACATCTGGCAGCTCTCAAATAGGAAAGTCATAAGACATAAGTTCATGAGGACATGTGATAGGAATAGAATTAGGCCATTCGGTCCATCAAGTCTGCACCCATTCAATCATGGCTAATCTATCTCTTCCTCCTAACCCCATTCAACTGCCCTCTCTCCATAACCTCTGACAACTGTACTAATTAGATATCTTTCTGTTTCGGCCTTCAAAATATCCACTGACGTGTCTCTGGAGCCTTGAGTGGGAAATAATTCCACAGATTCACCACCTTCTGACAACAGAAGTGTCTCTTCATCTCCTTCCTAATAGAACGTCCTGTAAATCTGAGGCTACGATCTCTAATCCTAGACTCTCCCACTAGTGGAAACGTCCTCTCCACATCCACTCCACCCAAGCCTTTCACTATTCTATATGTTTCAATGAGGTCTCCCGTCATTCATCTAAACTCCAGCGGGTACAGGCCCAGTGCCGATAAACGGTCATCATAGGTTAACCAACTCATTCCTGGGATCATTCTCGTAAAACGGGACCGTCCCCAGAGCCAGAACATCGTTCCTCGGATATGGTTCCCAAAATTGTTCACAATATGCCATATGTGGCCTTACCAGTGGCTAAGAGAGCCTCAGCATTACATCCCTGTTTTGGTATACAAACCCTCTTGAAATACATGCTAGCATTGAATTTGCTTTCTTTACTACCGATTTGACTTGCAGATTGACTTCTTGGGAATCCTGCACCAGCATTCCCAAGTCCCTTTGCACCTCCGATTTCAGGATTCTCTCCCCACTAATCGTCTCCTGCTCAGAGTCCTCAAAGAACAGTCACAAGACAGCTCCTGAAAAGCCAGACGAAACCTGAAGAATCCACCTCTGAATGGGGTCCCTGAAGTGGTCGCTGAAATGACGACAAGATCCAAGACTGAATTGGCTAAAGCCAAAGACAAAGAATTTGAGGAATTAAAGAAATCGGTAAGAGAAATGAAGGATGAAATTGTGGATGGAAAGAATAAAATGATGGAAAAAATGATGGAAAAAATGGAAAAGATGACGGAGAATATGAGTGCTGGTTATCAGAAAGTTATTGATTCAATTGGCACCATAAATAAATGAATTGATGATGTGAAAGGAGAATTATCGGAGAGAATTGATAAGGTGGACGAAGTTACCACGGAGAAGTTCAAGGCTGTGCTTGAAACAGTCGCTTCAATTCTGACTACAATGAGAGAAATGGAGATATATATGGCACGACTGGCTGAAGATATGGAGAGAATGAGGCAAGAACAAGACCAAACCACAAGACAGATGGCGATTCAGCTGGTGAAGGTTTCGGATAAATGCCTTGATCTGGAAGCTCGTTCGAGACGCCAAAATCTAAGAATTGTTGGAGTGTCAGAGGGAGCCGAGGGAACGGACATTCGTGAGTTTGCTGGGGGCTTACTCAAACAACAGCTTAATCTCCCCACTGAACCAAAAATTGAAGTGGCACACCGAGTACCGAGATTTATACCAAGATCACAAACAAGACCAGACCATCCACAACAGATCATCGTGAAATTTCGGGACATTTCAGACCTTGAAGAGGTGATGAGGAAAATCAAATGTGGAGTGCAATTGATGTTTGATAAGGACTCTATCAAAATATTCAGGGACTATCCTTATGAAATTGTACAAAAGCGAAATCAGTTCTCAAAGGCAAAAGACATTCTTCAAGGAATTCACGATGTTAGATACGGTGTTTTCTATCCAGCTAAGATGCGGATTACCTACAAGGGGAAAGAAAAATCTTTCATTAACCCGGAGGCTGCATACAAATATGCCCAAAGCATCGTGAAAGAGAATGCCGCTCAAAGAAAGTAGCGGGAAGGTATGGACAAATCTTTCTCTTTATTATTCCACAGTTATCGGCTGAACAGAAGTGAAGAAACAGTTCATTTAGTTGTTTTTTTTAAACTAAGATGGAGAAATTGTCCATGTGCGCCTGTCTAGACTCTTTATCTGTGGAATTTTAATTCAAGGACATTCTGTGTTCCAAGCGAAGCAAACAGAGATTAACACGGGAACGACGAACCGAAGAGCAGAATGTGGAATACACCAGAAGCAATTACTGTTGTTTAAGAGATTAAAATACTAATTTAAATCGCACAGAACTAATCCTTTTAACAATATTAATATAGAAATAGTAATGGATGCTAACAAGAATTGCAGACTGGGGAAGAATTTAGATAAGTATTACAAAGAGGGAACATCCCTTTTATAGAGGGCGATAGTTGATAAGGAAATAACTAATAACAAATTTAAGAACTAACACAAAAAATTTAATAAATTTAAGTCTTATCTATAATTGGGGGGAGGGGAGGAGAAACGGGCACCTGGCCTAGATCCAGGAGCACGTTTCAGGTTAACCCCTTCAACCAACAGTTGATTATTATTGAAGGTAAATCCATACATTTAAACACTTAGCAGATAAAATTGTTATATATATATGATAAGTCATAACGAAATATATACATATATGGTAAATGGGTGCTATATATCTGATTTTGAGGTCCCATTCCACTATGCTATGAGTAATCAAGGGAGCGGAGCTAATTGTTTAATATCGACAATGGAAGTCGATACAACGTTTTCTCCCAGCTACAGGTGGGCCACTTGTTACAGTGTCGACAAGTTTAGACACTGTATTTTCACTTTTTCAATTTTTTTTTAAATCACAACAAGTCACATGCTTGTGTTTTTTGTTTAAGGATAATCGCAAAAGGGATCTACCAATTGAACTTAGTAACGCAAAGGTTCCCCCAATATCTAAAGACCTGAGGTATGGATGCACCGTAAGATTTAAGGGTATTAAAACCATTAAAACCAAAAGAAACTGGGAGGAGTCACATTCTGTAGTTGGAACATAAGAGGTGTTAAGGAACCTATTAAAAAGGGTAAGATATTAGCTCAGCTGAAATTGTACAATACTGATATCATCTTTCTACAAGAAACCCATCTCAAATCCCAAGATCAGGCTAGATTGAGGGCGAATTGGATAGGCCAAATATATCACTCTTCATATACTTCGAAATCTAGAGGTACGTCAATCATTATTCGTAAAGGCATACCATTTAAAGCAAAGAATACCTTAACAGATAAGGAAGGGAGATATTTGATAGTTACCGGAGAGATCCACGCTTCCCCAATCACCTTGGTAAATTATTACGCGCCTAACTTTGATAATTCTAATTTTTTCAATAAAATCTTGAATATAATCACAGAATCGAATTACCAAAATGTTATAATAGGAAGAGACTTTAACTGTATTTTAGATCCGTATTTAGATAAATCTAGGCAAAAAACAGAGAGGTAATACGAAATCTAAAACTAGTGAACTCTTAAATACATACATAAAAAATACCAATATAACATATGTTTGGAGGATCGCTAATCCGACTGGCAGGGAATACTCGTTTTATTCAATGGTACACAAAACATACTCACGTATAGATTATTTCCTGGTGGATACAAAATTAATCCCCTATACTTTGAACCCAAAATACCATACCAACACGATCTCAGATCACTCCCCGCTAACTTTCTTTTTAAAATTGGAAGGAATGTCTAAGAATAAATCGTTTTGGAGGTTTAATCCTCAAATTTTAAAAGACCCGCAAGGGAGTATATATCTAAAAAAACAAATGGACCTCTTTTTTGAAATAAATGACACTCCAGATATATTGCCCACTTTATTATGGGAATCCTTCAAAGCATTTATTAGAGGCGTTATAATTTCATACCAAGCTTTTCAAAATAAAAAGAACAAGAACGAACAAAGACAGTTAGAAGAACAAATTAGGCAACTGGATATAGATAATGCTAAAGATCCAACTATGGATAAACACAATAAAATAATAATACTGACATTTAAATAAAATAAATTATTATCAGCCAAATTTATAAGACTATTCCAAATTACAAGACAGGAACACTTTGAATTTGGGGATAAACCACACAATCTCTTGGCACGTCAGCTAAAAAAATGAGAGAAAGAACACACGATCCAAAAGACTAAATCAGATAAAGGGGAATTATTAACTTTACCGAATGATATTAATAAAAGATTTGCGCAATTTTATGAGAATTTGTACACATCCAAAATGACAACGGACACCAATAAAGTCACAGAGTTCTTGGATAATTGTAATCTTCCTAAATTAGAGTTGAAGGAACAAGAGGAATTGGGTGCACAAATTTCAATTAAGGAAATAGAAGACACAATAACTTCATTAAAGAATGGAAAAACTCCAGGTCCTGACAGATTTAGTAATGAATTTTATAAAAGTTTTTATGACATAATTATACCACGTTTACAGAAAATGTATAAATATGCCTTTAAAGAACAAACATTACCTGATACACTAGCAGAATCAACGATCACATTAATACTTAAAAAAGACAAAGATACAGAAGAACCCGGATCATATAGAGCTGTCGCGTTGTTAAATACAGATCAAAAACTATTAGCGAAAACATTAGCTAGAAGATTAAGTAAGTATGTTAGTAAATTAATAAATCCGGATCAAACGGGGTTTATCCCTAAGAGACATTCATCTAATAATCTGAGACGTCTGCTCAACATAATGCATTCACACAAAACCGAAGAACAAGAATTATCAATTATTTCGTTGGACGCAGAAAAAGCATTCGATCAAGTAGAATGGAATTACATGGTTAAAGTATTGCAAAAATTCCAATTGGGAGAGAATTTCATCCTATGGATTAAATTATTATATAATAAGCCTACGGCTAGAATATTAACTAATAACATATTATCTATGAAATTCCAATTATCAAGGGGTAATAGACAAGGATGCTCACTATTACCGCTGTTATTTGCTCTTATAATTGAACCTCTAGCGGAAAGAATTAGAACATATCCGAATATCCATGGCTATAATACAAAATATTCAAATAATAAAATATCTTTATACGCTGATGATGTACTATTGTACATCACAAAACCTCAAACTATACCAAACATATTACATTTAATTGAGGATTTTGGATCCTTTTCTGGATACAGAATAAACTGGAACAAAAGTGAAATTATGTCAATAAAACCGAAAGACTCAACACACCTCTTAAAATTCCCTTTTAACATAGCTATAGAAATTAAATACTTGGGTATTGAAATTACTAGAAAATATCAAGCCATGTTCAATGCAAATTATAATCCTCTACTTAAGAAATTAAATACCTTAATTAAATTCTGGAAAATGCTTCCGATGTCTTTAATAGGCCGAATAAATGCTATAAAAATGATCTTTTTACCACAAATTCTATACCTATTCCAATCAATTCCTATATACCTGGCAAAAAAGTTTTTAAAAAAACTGAATTCAGACATTACAAATTTTATATGGGATTATAAATCCCATAGAATACAAAAAACACATTTGAACAAACCCAAAGTATTAGGTGGCTTAGCACTCCCTAACTTTATGTACTATTATTGGTCAGTAAATATTAAAAATATGATTCAACTGATGGACAACTCTGCCCAGCAGGTGGATTGGATTATAATGGAGAGAGAGGACTGCTCCGCTTGTAATATTGGAGCGATCCTCCTCTCACCAATGAAGTTGAATAACACAAACTATAACAAAAATCCAATTATACATAGTACAATTAGAACTTGGAAACAAATAAAACATAATTTAAAATTAAGAAATCTATCGCTCTTATCTCCAATAGTTAATAACCCATTGTTTAAACCCTCCATTATAGACAAATCATTTATACAATGGGAAAGATTAGGAATTGAAACGCTCGGAGACTTGTTTGAAACTGGAAAATTACTATCATTCCAACAATTACAACTAAAATATAATCTGGGAAACAATCAATATTTTAAATATTTCCAAATATGTGATTATCTGAAAAAATATACAAAAGATTATTATAATATGCCATTAGATTTACTGGACAAAGCAATGAAGACAAAAGCCGAATCAGCAAACTTAATATTTTATTTGTATAATATTATTTTAAATGTAGAAATACCAGAAACGGATGGTATTAGAAGAGACTGGGAACAATAATTAGCTATTAAAATTTCAAAAGAGAGGTGGGATGAACATTTATTAAATGTGCACAAATGCTCGATTAATGTAAGACACACTTTAATTCAATTTAAAATTTTACACAGATTATACTACTCAAAAACCAAAATAAGTAAACTTTTTCCCAACGTATCACCTATCTGTGATAAATGTCAGTCTCAAGAAGCTACTATAGCGCATTCATTTGTCTTTTGTACAAACATTCGATTGAAATTTTTGAAATCTTTACAAAATTATTTAAAATAAAACTGATACCAAAAGCAGAATGGATTATCTTTGGAACAACGGAAGGCAGTCCTGAACTAATTGTGTTTCAAAAGAACCTATTTGATTACGGGTTAATAACTGGAAAAAAGCTTATTCTAAAATTCTGGAAAAAATGCTCCTACACCAACAATAAACATGTGGATTTCAAATATGTTTGAAACATTACACCTGGAAGAGATAAGACTCCTCCTGGCAGGCAAATCAGATCACTTCTATAGGACGTGGTCTTCATTTATAGAATTACTACAAGCATAAGGTGCAACAGTACTTTAAAAAGGCACCGATGTCAGGACTTGGTAAAGGGGGATGAAAGGTGACGAGTTGGTATATCCCTTTAGCGTGATGTTCATAATAGAGTATCTGTTTTTCTCTTTTTTCTTCTTTCTCTTTTTTCTTTCCTAGGGTCTATCTCTTAATTTCCTTTCTCTAATTTCTCGTCTAAAGGGTCTTTCTTCTTTCCTTTCGACACGCTTTTACACTAACACTATTTTCTTTCACTTTCTCTATTTTCTCAATTTCAACCTTTTTTTATAATAGCTTTAAAAAATGAAGGAGTACATTAAATGTAATAAGATATACGTGGTGTGTATTAATGTAATTGATTGTAATTTAACGTACTTCTAATAAATAAAATAAAAAATAAAAAAATAAAAAAAATAAAAAAGAATTTGCTTTCTTTGATTTGACTTGCAGATTGACTTTTTGGGAATACTGCACCAGAATTCCCGTCCCTTTGCACCTCCGATTTCAGGATTCTCTCCCCACTTAGTAAATAGTCCACACCTTTCTTGCTACGACCAAAATGCACGAATCCACACTTAGCTGCACTACATTCCATCTGCCACTTTTCTGCCCACTCTCCCAACCTGTCAAAGTCCTTCTGCAGACTCCATGCTTTCTCTACACTACATGCCCTTCCACCTATTTTTGTATCATCCGCAAACTTGATCAAAAAGCCTTCAATCCCCTTGTCCAAATCCTGAATATTCAATATAAAGGGCAGCGGATCCCCTGCGGAACCCCACTCTCACTGGCAGCATACCGGAAAAAAAACCTTTAGTGCCACACTTTGTCTTCTGCCATCCTGCCAACCTGCTATTAATGCTAGTATCTGCCCTTTGATAACGTGTGCTCTCGTGTTCCCAAGCAGCCTAACGTGTGGCAACTTATCAAAGGCTTTCTGAAAATCTAAGAAAACAACATCTACTGACTCTCCTTTGTCTGTCCTGCTATTTACTTGTTCAAAGAATTCCAGTAAATTTGTCAGGCAGAAGACGTTGGAGAATTGTGCGCCACTATTCGTCGAATCCATCCCCTCGCTTAGGTTTTGTCTGGTTGAAGTAAAGTTGGCCACATTGGGAGGACCAAATGCAGTTAAGGAGGTTTGCGGAGGAGCATGTCAACATCAGTCATGCAGAGTAGGCTTGATGTGGTCGCTCGATGGAGATGAGGGAGGAGGTGCCGGAGCAGCTGCGACATCTCCTGCGTTTAAAGGGAAAGTAACTGGGAAGTAGTAGTTTGGGAGGAAGGGGACTGTGAACCAATGAGCTGCAGCGGAAAAGGTGCCAGCAAATCTTAAAAGATGTGAGTGATGCTGGGATCATGACAGAGTGGCGAAACTGCCAGAGAATGATGTATTGGAGACAGCGGCTGCAAGGTTGAAAGGTCAGGAGCACTGGATATTTGTATCTGAGGATGGGGGACGTGCAGATTGATCAAGATCCCTCCACAACGGATTAATGGATAGTATTCTTGCAAGACACGGGTGTAGTCAATGTAACGGTACGTAACATTGGGTTTGTAGTAGGCGCCTCTGCTCATTGATCATGGCCGTCCGAAGGGGGGGTGCACGGGGTGCAACCGCACCCCCCTTATTTTCCCCAGAGTAAGAAAAAATCCCCAGAATTTTTTTTTAAAATCGGAGCACAATCAGCATTTCCACTTTGTGGGAAATCGCCCGAAATTCTGGTTCCGGCCACTGGGGGAGACAGAAATGCGCCCATCCGCGCCTGCGCAGTTGGGGAAGCGACACAAAATGACGCCGTCTCTCCGTGCTTGCGCAGTGGGCCCGGGCGGGATCAGACTGGCATTTGTACTTCACCCATTGAGCTCGATGCCTCGCGTCTACTCCAGGTAAGTAGTGGGGGGCGGGGGTGCGGGGTGGTGCGGTGCGGCGTCTGCCCGCCATCTACCCACCTGCCCGGTCTAGCGTTTCCATCCGCGGCTTCGGAGCCTCGCCAATGGCCAGTTTAGGCGACCAGGAGACTGTCCTCCCATCACCGGGCGGGAGCGGCTGTAACCCCAACACCAGACGCCGCTGCGGCGGGGCCCGCTGCCCTCGCCTCCCCCCCGCCGCCAGGGCCCAAGCCATCTTCCGCCCACGCCACCCCCGCCGACCCCCCGCTGAGCCCGTGCCACCTTCATCCCCCCCCGCTGGGCCCATGCCACCTTCATCTCCCCGCCCCCGCTGGGCCCACGCCACCTTCATCTCCCCCCCCCACTGGGCCCACGCCACCCTCACCCCCCCCCCGCTGGGCCCACGCCACCTTCATCCCCCCCAGGCTGGGCCCATGCCACCTTCATCTTCAACCCCCCGCCAGAAAGCACGGGGATGGGGGGGGGAGAGAGATGCGGGAAGGGAGAGGGAAAGGGGGAATATCTTTAATGAGATTGTAAAATTGTGGTAGGTTTTAGAGCTATTATATTTTTTCCTCATGAATAATATCAAATAATATCAAACAATTGGAACTGCTTTCTTTGCCTTGATAACAATACTGAAAAATATGAATTCCAAAGTTTGTGACTTTTTGCAACATATTTTTAAATATAATTTGAATATTACAAAAATCTGCATGTTTTCATGGTCATCATGGATCTGTCTGCAGTAATGCAGCAGTCCGTTGATGATGTTGCTGCTGTGGAAGCTAGGCAGAAGATGGAGTTGGAAGATCTCCTTGGTGCAGTAAAAACCAAATGTTTTATGATTCTCTATCATGAGTTCTTACGAGAATTGTGAAAACTTCACATATATGCAGCCTATCAGTAAAATATTGTTTTAATACATGTCATGTCTTAAGTCCTGTTAATGATAATATTGGCCAAATAAAATATGTCACAAAATGGAGAATCTCTGTATTTGCGAAGCCTGTTTGTCCACTTTCTGTGGAAGGTTGCAAGTTCCAAGGAGTCTGGACCCTAGATGGAGGTTGAGGATAAGGCAAGGTCCAAATGTCTCTCCATTTGTTTATATGTATGAGGGTTTTGTAGAAGAGCTAAGAGGTGTTGCATATGCATGATTAGGTTTGGTCAGATAGGGGGGTGTTGTAAAGTACTGTTAATTATGTTGCAGAGTGTTTGTGCTGTTATCTTGTGAAGTGTGAAGCCATGTTCAAATTGTTTATACTACCTGGAGAAATGTTTCTATTCTTTTGTAAACTGTCTTCCTGCTAGAACTTTCTGTAGAAACAATGTAATGGTGAATTTTGTGATTGGGTTCGGGAACTGTCAATAGCTATAATCTAATCAAGATTCAAGAGAATTTATTGTCATGTGTCCCAGATAGAACAATGAAATTCTTGCTCGAACTTCTCTCGAGCATGAAGGAGAGTTACATAGACCTCCTAGGACCATGTGTCGACCATGCTGCAAGTTTGAGTCGAGTGCAAACGCTTCTCAACTCGCAAATTAAGTCCCCTCAGTGGGACAGGCCCTTTAGTTGATCCAGTGCTGGACTCGGTGTTTTAATGACCCACATGCCCACCAATCAAGGCCCACCTGGCTCCTGGCCCCGCCCCCCGCTCAAGTACGCTCACGCCACGCCACCCGCAGCTGGACTCCAACGTCCGCCCGCTCCACCCCCCCACCCCCGTACAAATGCGCAGAAAGAACGAGCGTTCTGCAGATCGGGAGGTCACAGCAGGTTACAGCTGGTCACCGGAAGCCACCGGCTTCGGAATCCTTTCCGTATCCCCCGCCCGATGGTAGAACATGGCTGCCCCTCCCTCCCTCCCTCCCTCCCTCCCGCTGCAAAGTCAACGCACTGCCAGTCGCGCCGCTCGCAAGTCCTTTGATAAAAACCTTGCGACCCCCCCTCTCTCTCCCTCCCCCCTCCTCTCTCTCTCTCTCTCTCTCTCCCCCCTCCTCTCTCTCTCTCTCTCCCCCACCCCTCTCTCTCTCTCCCCCACCTCTCTCTCTCTCTCTCTCTCTCCCTCCTCTCTCTCTCTCCCCCCTCCTCTCTCTCTCTCTCTCCCCCACCCCTCTCTCTCTCTCCCCCACCTCTCTCTCTCTCTCTCTCTCCCCCTCCTCTCTCTCTCTCTCCCTCCTCTCTCTCTCTCCCCCCTCCTCTCTCTCTCTCTCCCCCACCTCTCTCTCTCACCCTCTCCTCTCTCTCTCTCCCCCCCACCTCTCTCTCTCTCTCCCCCACCTCTCTCTCTCCCCCACCTCTCTCTCTCCCCCACCTCTCTATCTCACCCCCTCCTCTCTCTCTCTCTCTCTCTCCCACCTCTCACTCTCCCCCACCTCTCTCTCTCCCCCACCTCTCTCTCTCCCCCACCTCTCTCTCCCCACCTCACTCTCTCTCCCCCACCTCTCTCTCTCTCTCCTCTCCCCCTCCCTGTTCCTCCCCCTCCCTGTCCCCCCCTTCCCTGTTCCCCCCCCCCTGTTCCCCCCCTCCCTGTTCCTCCCCGTCCCTGTTCTCCCCCTCCCTCCCTGTCCCCCCCATTCTCTCTTTGCCCTCACTCTCTACCCCCCTCCCTCTCTAGACGCGCCTGCGAGTTGGGGGCTATGCATCAGTAGATAGGGCGGTTATGGGGTAATAGGAGCAAATTAATAATATTAATATATTGACAAGAGGGTAGTTAGTGCATGTGCGGAGGGTAGTTTTGTGTGTGGGGGTGGTTAATGTATGTGACGCCACATGCCGCCTCCCTCCGCAACCGCACGTTGGGGGAACAGACTCAATGGGTCCGCACTTGGTCTAGTTCTCCTTAATTCTACCACAACCAATGAAGAAGCTGCTAAAGCTATTGCCAACCTCTCAGAAGCTGTACCTCATACAGAATCACTTTAAACTGGGTCCGACATACAAAGATGGTGCCTTGTATAAGAATGGATGCTGGCGAATATTTAATCCTGACTGGTTTCGAGCATATCCCTGGCTTGTATATAGCGATCTTGTGGATGGCGTCTTTTGCCTACCTTGTGCCTTCTTTGTGAACAGGAAATCACTTGTCGTCAAGTCGTCAAGTCAAGGTAAGTCAAGTCTATTTGTCAGATATACATACAAGATGTGCAGTAAAATGAAAGTGGCAATGCTTACGGATTGTGCAAAACAACGGAACAGGTGCTCCTGAATGTATATTGTCATTTACCATTACTACTAATGCAAGGGCATTCGTTGGCCTTGCCCTGTAAACCAACCCTGGTTCTGCAAACCCTGTCATGCCACCCCCCTTTTTGAAAAGCTTCGTACGCACACACTAGCAATTCTTCTCTCCTCTTTAGGACCTTATATCACAGAACATTCCGTACAGTTTATGGATCATCTTCAGTGCACAAAACCTCCTATAAATCTACCTTCAGTATTTACCCGCGAACAAAGAAATGTTCCAAGTGGCAATTCAGTTTTCATCCTTCAGTGACAATATCACACCAACATAAACTTCGGAGGAAATTCAAACATGAGGGCGAAATACACTTTCGCTGACGCGAACTCACGCAGAAATTTTAGATAATTACATAATTGTTTTTGTTTCTACATTAACAGATCAGGAGAAACAAAGAATCTGGTAATGTTCCAGAATGCAGGATATAGTGAGAGGGAGGACGGAGTGAAATCAGTTTTGGCAAGGAAATGACACAATGTCACGATGGACGAAGAACCATCGGGACCGGATAATCTCTTGGCCTGTGCACTAAATTCAGGGGGCCCATAAATAAATCATACCTTGTGTTAAAGAAGGAACTGCAGATGCTGGAAAATCGAAGGTACACAAAAATGCTGGAGAAACTCAGCGGGTGCAGCAGCATCTATGGAGCGAAGGAAATAGGTAACGTTTCGGGCCGAAACCCTTCTTCAGACATACCTTGACGTGTTTCCCCAGCGTTCAGTAACACTTTAGGTCATGAGAGACGTCATGCCATTCGGCCCATCTAGTGTTTTCCACCATTCCATCATGGCTGATCTGTTTTTACTCCTCAACCCTTTCCCCTTGCAATATCGCCAAAATGTTTGCACCCTTCCTAATGAAAAAAAAAATTTGATCTCCGCTTTAAATTTACCCAACGACTTGCCGCCGACAATTGGATTCCATAAATTCACCCGTGTTCTGGCTAAATATATTCCTGCTCTTCTACATTCTAAACACAAGTAGCTTTGTTTTGTGTCCACTGGCCCTAGATTCTCCCACGACTGGAAATATCATCTACACATTCAATCTATCCAGGCATTTCCTTATTCCGTAGGTTTCAACGCGGTCCCCCCTCATCATTCTAATCTCCAGCGAGTACAGCGCACCGCCACAAATCACACCGCATACGTTAACCCAGTCATCCCTCGAATCTTGTAAACTTCCCCTGGACCCTCTCCAACACCAGCACAGGTTTCCTCAGAGGGGCAGATTGGACTTTATTACCTTCCATCACTGTGAGGAATGTGGAGAGCCGCTGTGGTGGATGTTTATGTTAAATTGTATTTGATGTGGTTGTGTGTCATACTGCTTTTCACTTGGATTGGCCGTATAGTGACTCGAATTTCACAGTACATTAATTGGTACATCTGACAATGAACCGATCTTGAATGTTGAATATGCTGCTCGAAACATCTCACAATATGTCTGCCTCCTGACGCGTCGGTATATGTGCCCTGACCACCGCCTCATAAAGCATCATCATTGCATTCTTGCTTTTATGTTCTAGTCCTCTCAAAATGAATGCTAAATTTCCTTTCTGCCGGCCCAACCTATATATTTACCATTTGGGAATCCTTCACTAGAACCCCAATCCCATTGTACCTTCGATTTACTGAATCATTTTGAAATTAGTCTAAGCTTTTATTCCTGCTAAGAATGTGCAGATTCGCACACTTTGCTGCTTTGTATTCTCCTGCCACATCTTTGACCACTCTCCGAACCTGTGCAATACCCTCAATAGACTGCCACCTACATCGACATCACTTGACCCTCCAGCTAGCTCTATCGGATCCGCAAACGGCCACAGCCATCACGTCCACCATCCACATCATGAACACACAACGCAAATGGTAGCGGACCCAACACCGACCGTCTGTGGAACACCACTGCGCACATGCAGCCAACTAGAAGGGGATCCCTTTTATTCCCATACTTTGCCTTCTGCCAGTCACCCAATAGACTATCAATGCTGGTAATTTGCCTCCAATACCATGGTCTTCTATTTTGTTTCAAAGCCTCAAGTGTGGAAAATCTAATACAACATCGAATGTCTCTCTTTCATCTGTCCTTCTTGATACTTTCTCAAAGAATTCCAGCTGATTTGTCAGGCAAGATTTGCCTTCAACATTGTCCCACTTTGTGTCAGTTACGAGGTGGTCCATAAATGACTGACTGCCTTGGATTTTGTTCATAACCGTGAGGCCAAGAAGAATTTGGTAAAGTGAGGAACACAGGCATGGTTAGTTTTAGAAGGAACTGCAGATGCTGGAAAAATCGAAGGTAGACAAGAATGCTGGAGAAACTCAGCGGGTGAGGCAGCATCTATGGAGCGAATGAATAGGTGACGTTTCGGGAGGAGACCCTTCTTCAGACTGATGTGGGGGTGCGGGGACGGGAAGAAGAAAGGAAGAGGCGGAGACAGTGGGCTGAGGGAGAGCT
Source organism: Malacoraja senta (assembly GCA_038087875.1). Taxonomy (NCBI): domain Eukaryota; kingdom Metazoa; phylum Chordata; class Chondrichthyes; order Rajiformes; family Rajidae; genus Malacoraja; species Malacoraja senta. The sequence continues at coordinate 8,545,181 of CM075992.1, forward strand.
GGGAAGGGGAGGGGAAAGAGGGAGAAAGCAAGGACTACCTGAAATTGGAGAAGTCAACGTTCATATCACTGGGGTGTAAACAATCCAAGCGAAATATGAGGTGCTGCTCCTCCAATTTACGGTGAGTCTCACTCTTACCATGGAGCACGTGACAGAAAGGTCGGATTCGGAATGGGGGGGGGGGGTTGAAGTGCTGAGCCACCGGGAGATCAGTTTAGTTGTTGCGATCGCAAACGAAGCGATCGCCAAGTCTATGATTGGTCTCACCGATGTAGAGCAGCTGACACCCAGAGCAGCGGATGCAATAGATGATGTTGGAGGAGGTGCAGGTGAATCTGTGCCGAACCTGGAAAGACTGCTTAGGTCCTTGGATGGAGTCAAGGGGGTAGGTAAAGCGACAAGTGTAGCATTTCCTGTGGCTGCAAGGGAAAGTACCAGGAGAGGGGGTGGTTTGGGACGAATTGACCAGGGAGTTACGGAGGGAGCGGTCTCTGCGGAAAGCAGACAGGGGAGGAGATGGGAAGATGTGGCCAGTGGTGGGTTCCCATTGGAGGTGGCGAAAATGGGCCTGGAGGTAAGTTGGGAAACTTATAAGCTTGGCAGTTATTCAACATGACAGCTTTAATTAAAGGTTGGGAGGGTTGCGAAAGTGCGAAAGATTGGTAACTGGAAAACAGAGAGTGAGGGGTAGTGGGGGCAGCCATTCTCACCCCACTTGGCCGACCACTGGAAGTGCCAACACATAGCACTGCGGGTCAAGTGCTAGTAAATAGGACCGCAGCAGAAGGAAAGTTATCATGGCCTTGGAATTGTGAGCCAATCGGCCACTTTCTGTGCACTTCGTGGCTCTCACTGTATGTTATTTAGTTTGAAACACACTGGCAATACATCTGACGATTGCAAACACGTGTACGATAAACACAAGCGGAGAAGTACTGCTAAAGAATGCACATCTTTGGCCTAAAGTCCTTTGCAAATACAATGCAATGGGAAGTAAGCTACGTTTTATGTACTGCTGTATGAATTGAGAACAGTTCTAATATTCTTGTTGAAGATCTAATTCATTGCGCCTGGACACGTTGTAAGAATCACGTGGACACGAATGCCGTGTGGAAGGTGTCTTGTCTGGAAATTTGACATGCGGGTTTTTTTAGCGACTGGAGTCGGTGTGACGGGCCAATCTTGGAATGGGGAACAAGGACACATATTTCTTGATGACCAGTTCATGTCAGCTAGGTAAACCATGCTGGCATCTGCTCGGTGTTCCTGAGCCAATGAGGAATAGTCAGACTGGCGGGCGCTTTCTGGAACAAATCAACCACACGCGTGCACCACCATGCTCGCCAACACAAGGCACCGCCTCACAACACATACAGAGCAAAGTCTACCATCAGACACGATATCTCCGCGCATTATTTGATCCTGATCGGGAAGCGAAGATGACATCCGTGCTTCTTTTAATCTTTGCAGTGTTGCTCCTGACTCATCGGTTCGCAGAGGGATATGGCTTTGGTAAGGGACGATAAACATTTGTGTACACATACTCCACACATCGATGGTGTTTGGAGAGTGTTGATTTAAAGCTGTGCTCTTTAATATTGTGTGCAGTCCATGAAAAGAGCGTTCAAGGCCCTACCACACACACACACACACACACACACCAACAAATAAACACATACATGGAGGCCTAATTGGTTCAGTGTGGAACGTGAAAGGGATTACTGGATTCACATCACTCAAAAGCGGACGGAACCGAAGAGAAGAGGTGGGCAAACGTGCACGTGTCCACATAAGCATAATATATTACAATGTCCATGCAATTTAAGAAAGATAATTGTTTTATATTTTCATTTCAAAGGGCAACTGGGCGACTGGGGTGCAAAGCATCCATCCCTCTTAATACAGATACTGTATCATTCCAGTGAATGTTCCCCGAATAGTATCAAAATATATCCTCCTTCGCTGAGACATTCGCTGAGACTTTCTGCCAAATACAGCCGTCCTTTCCTTTGGACCTTCAAGAACAAATGCAAACATTCTACATTCACTAGATTCTATTCATTCCGTTGTAATCGTGAACAAGGGGAAGGGTTATTGAGATGCTATTAGTCACCAGAAGTTGTGTTTTCCGCATTGCACACAATATGTTATTCAACGCTTCCATAGTATTTCGCTGCATGTGTACATAACATGATTTACCGACTGTTTATTCAGCTTTTATTTTCTGCCGTACAGCGCTGTGCATACGAATGCATGGATATTGTAAAGCGGATTGCCTCCAAGACTATATCCCAATCGGAGCTTGCGACAACTTAAGATGTTGCAAATATGTTGGACCGGAATAGTATCTGTAATAAAGTGTGCATGAATAAATAACAGTTGCATTATCACAGCTTCGCTTTTCCTTGCTTCTCTTTTGAAGTAACCTGCTGGAAGCAATGTTTATCAGGAAAGAAGCGAAAATCGGCAACAGCAGTCAGAAAAGGCTGCAGAGCAGAATCCATTCACACTTGACTTTGCCAAGAATTTAAAGGAGGATAGTAAATGCTTCTTTGGGTATGTGAAGAGGAAAAAAGTAGTTAAGACCAAAGTTGGACCCTTGAAGACAGAAAAAGGGTGAATTTATTATGGGGAATAAGGAAATGGCAGATAGGTTGAACAGGGACATTGGATCCATCTTCACTAAGGAGGACACAAACAATCTTCCTGATGTACTATTGGCCAGAGGATCTGGGGTGGCGGAGGAACTGAAGGAAATCCACATTAGGCAGGAAATGGTGTTGGGTAGACTGATGGGTCTGAAGGCTGATAAATCCCCAGGGCCTGGTGGTCTGCATCCCAGGGTACCTCAGGAGTGACTCTAGATATCGTGGACGCATTGGAGTTGGTTTTCCAATGTTCTACAGATTCACGATCAGTCAATGTGGATTGGAGGGTAACAAATATTATCCTACTTTTTAAGAAAGGTGTGAGAGAGCAAACAGGGAATTATAGACCAGTTTGCCTGACATCGGTGGAGGGGAAGATGCTGCAGTCAATCATAAAAGTTTAAATAGCGGCACATTTGGATAGCAGAATGGGTCTGAGTCAGCATGGATTTACAAAGGGAAAATCATGCTTGACTAATCTTCTGGAATGTTTTGAGGATGTCACTAGGAAAATGGACAAGGGAGAGCCAGTGGATGTAGTGAACCTGGATTTACAGAAAGCATTTCGTAAGGGTCCACATAGGAGATTAGCGGGCAAAATTTTCGCTCAGGAAAGAAAGAGTAGGGATTAACGGGTCCCGTTCAGAATGGCAGGCAGTGACTAGTGGGGTACCACAAGGCTCAATGCTGGGACTGCAGCTATTTACAATATATATCAATGATTTAGATGAAGGGAATCAAAGCAACATTAGCAATTTTGCAGATGACACAAAACTGGGGATCGGCGATGAGTGTGAACTGTGATGAGGATGCTATGAGAATGCAGGGTGACTTGGACAGGTTGGGTGAGTGGTCAGATGCATGGCAGATGTAGTTTAATGTGGATAAATGTGAGGTTACCCACTATGACAGCAAAAACAGGAAGGTAGATTATTATTTAAATGGTGTCAAGTTGGGAAAAGTAGAAGTACAACAGGATCTGGGGGGTCCTTATTCATCAGTCAATGAAAGTAAGAATGCAGGTACAGCAGGAAGGGTCTCGACCCCAAACGTCGCCTATTTCCTTCGCTCCATAGATGCTGCCTCACCCGCTGAGTTTCTCCAGCATTTTTGTCTCCCTTCTATTATCCAGCATCTTGCAGTTACTTCTTATACATGCAGGTACATCAGGCAGTGAAGAAAGCTTATGGCATGTTGGCCTTCATATCAAGAGGAATTGAGTATAGGAGCAAAGAAGTAATTTGTATAGGGCGCTAGTGAGACCACACCTGGAGTATTGTGTGCCGTTTTGGTCGCCTAATTTGAGGAACGACATTATTGTCATTGAGAGAGTGCAGCGTAGGTTCACAAGGTTTATTCCCGGGATGGCAGGTCTGTCATATGATTCTCTTCTCTTTAGGACCTCTCTAATGATATCTGTCATTGATGTATCTTGACGATGAACATGCCGACAGTGTACAGTTAACGAGTAATATTACACAATCAGAGACACAAACACGGCTGGCACGTCGGTCGAGAGGGAGATCACTAGTTGTATTAACTAAATCACAGAACATCCGGACAGTTTATGGATCATCTTCAGTGCACAAACCTCCTATAAATCTACCTATAAATCTACCCGCGAACAAAGAAATGTTCCAAGTGGCAATTCAGTTTTCATCCTTCAGTGACAATATCACACCAACATAAACTTCGGAGGAAATTCAAACATGAGGGCGAAATACACTTTCGCTGACGCGAACTCAATACTGATCGGGCCCAGAAATTTTAGATAATTACATAATTGTTTTGTTTCTACATTAACAGATCAGGAGAAACAAAGAATCTGGTAATGTTCCGGAATGCAGGATATAGTGAGAGGGAGGACGGAGTGAAATCAGTTTTGGCAAGAAAATGACACAAGGTCTCGTTGGACGAAGAACCATCGGGACCGGATAATCTCTCGGCCTGTGCACTAAATTCAGGGGCCCCATAAATAAATCATACCTTGACGTGTTTCCCCAGCGTTCAGTAACACTTTAGGTCATGAGAGACGTCATGCCATTCGGCCCATCTAGTGTTTTCCACCATTCCATCATGGCTGATCTGTTTTTCCTCCTCAACCCTTTCCCCTTGCAATATTGCCAAAATGTTTGCACCCTTCCTAATGAAAAAAAAAATTCGATCTCCGCTTTAAATTTACCCAACGACTTGCCGCCGACAACTGGATTACATAAATTCACCCGTGCTCTGGCTAAATATATTCCTGCTCTTCTACATTCTAAACGCAAGTAGCTTTGTTTTGTGTCCACTGGCCCTAGATTCTCCCACGACTGGAAATATCATCTACATATTCTATCCATCCAGGCATTTCCTTATTCCGTAGGTTTCAATGCGGTGCCCCCTCATCCTTCTAATCTCCAGCGAGTACAGCGCACCGCCACAAATCACACCGCATACGTTAACCCAGTCATCCCTCGAATATTTCTCGTTAACATCCCCTGGACCCTCTCCAACACCAGCACAGGTTTCCTCAGAGGGGGAGATTGAACTGTATTACCTTCCATCACTGTGAGGAATGTGGAGAGCCGCTGTGGTGGATGTTTATGTTGATTTTATTTGATGTGGTTGTGTGTCATACTGCTTTTCACTTGGATTGGCCGTATGGTGACTCGAATTTCACAGTACATTAATTGATACATCCGACAATGAACATATCTTAAATGTTGAATATGCTGCTCGAAACATCTCACAATATTTCTGCCTCCTGACGCTTGGGTATATGTGCCCTGACCACCGCCTCATAAAGCATCAGCATTGCATTCTTGCTTTTATGTTCTAGTCCTCTCGAAATGAATGCTAAATTTCCTTTCTGCCGGCCCAACCTATATATTTACCATTTGGGAATCCTTCGCTAGAACCCCAATCCCATTGTACCTTCGATTTACGAATAGAAACATAGAAACATAGAAAATAGGTGCAGGAGGAGGCCATTCGGCCCTTCGAGCCAGCACCGCCATTCATTGTGATCATGACTGATCGTCCCCTATCAATAACCCATGCCTGCCTCCTCCCCATATCCATTGACTCCCCTAGTCCCTAGAGCTCTATCTAACTCTCTCTTAAATCTATCCAGTGATTTGGCCTCCACTGCCCTCTGTGGCAGGTAATTCCATAAATTCACAACTCTCTGGGTGACATTTTTTTTTCTCACCTCAGTCTTAAATCACCTCCCCTTTATTCTAAGACGGTGGCCCCTGGTTCTGGACTCGCCCAACATTGGGAATATTTTTCCTGCATCTAGCTTGTCCAGTCCTTTTATATTTTACATGTTTCTATAAGATCCCCCTCATCCTTCTAAACTCCAGTGAATTCAAGCCTAGTCTTTTCAATCTTTCCTCATATGACAGTCCCGCCATCCCAGGGATCAATCTCGTGAACCTACGCTGCACTGCCTCAATCACAAGGATGTCCTTCCTCAAATTAGGAGACCAAAACTGTACAAAATACTCCAGATGTGGTCTCACCACAGCCCTATACAACTGCAGAAGAACCTCTTTACTCTTGTACTGAATCATTTAGAAATTAGTCTAAGCTTTTGTTCCTGCTATGCATGTGCAGATTCGCACACGTTGCTGCTTTGTATTCGACCTGCCACATCTTTGACCACTCTCCGAACCTGTGCAATACCCTCAAAGGACTGCCACATGCATCGACATCACTTGACCCTCCAGCTAGCTCTGTTCAATCCGCAAACGGTCACAGCCATCACGTCCATCATCCACATCATGAACACAAAACGTAAATGGTAGCGGACCCAACACCGACCGTCTGTGAAACACCACTGCGCACATGCAGCCAACCAGAAGGGGATCCCCTTTATTCCCATACTTTGCCTTCTGCCAGTCACCCAATAGACTATCAATGCTGGTAATTTGCCTCCAATACCATGGTCTCCTATTTTGTTTCAAAGCCTCAAGTGTGGAAAATCTAAATAAACAACATCCAATGTCTCTCTTTCGACTGCCCTTCTTGATACTTTCTCAAAGAATTCCAGCAGATTTGTCAGGCAAGATTTTCCTTCAACGTTGGCCCACTTCCTCGTATCCCGAGAACATATGGTCAATAATAAATCTTAAATGTATTGAATCGCTGTATTCGGACACGGGCCGAACATTATTTTTATTTTGCCTCGCTCACTTTTTAATCAGTGGAGTTACATTTCTGCTTTTAGTGTCCTCTGGAACCATTTCAGATAATTGTAAGATCACTATTAATGCCTCCACATCTCTACAACATCCTCTTTTAGAACCCTGGTATGTGGTCCGTCGGGTACATCTTATCCACCATCAGATCTATCAACTTCTCACGCACATGTTCCCCTGTAATAAGGACTACACTCATTTCTGCCCCTGACTTTCCTAAATAGCTGGCACATTGCCGCTAACATTCACTGTGAAGACTGACACAAAAACCTGTTTAGTTTGATCGCCATTTCTTTGTTCCGCAGTAATACTTTTTCGGTGTAGGTTTTCAGCGGGCCAGTGCCCACTCTTGCCTATCTTTTTATTTTTATCCTCTTTTATATTATTACCTAGATTTCATTATATTATTACCTATATTATTTCATATTTCATCTTTTCTCCATTTACCACCTTTTAGTTGCCTACTGTCGGTTTGAAAAATCAACCCAATCCCCATGCTTCCCACTCAACGTTGCCATATAATATGCCCTATGGTTTGTTTTAAAAAGTTGTCTTTGACTTCTTTTGTTAGACACAGTTGCCCCACACAACCCAATAGAATGTTTCTTCCTCTTAGGGATGAAAAGTTGCTGGATCGTCATATTACTCCCAGCAACTCCTACTCCATGGTCTTGCCTACAAAGATCTTCAGTCCATTTTAGTCAACTCCCCCTTCATATCAGAATAGTGAAAGGCTTGGAAAGAGTGGATGTGGCGAGGACGTTGCCATTAGTGGGAGAGTCTAGGACAAGTGGCCATAAGCTCAGAATTAAAGGATGTTCTTTTAGGAATACCATGAAGATAAATGTCTTCAGTCAGAGGGTGGTGAATCTGTGGTATTCTTTGACAGGTCGGTGGATATTTTTAAGGGAGAGCTAGATAGATTTTTGATTAGAACAGGTGTGGGAGGTTTTTGGGAGAATGGAGTTAGGAGGGAGAGTTAGATCCCCCGTGGTTAAATGGCGGAGTAGACTTGATGGACCTAATTACCGTGTCACTTGCTCCATCTTTCTGCCAACTTAGCCTTCTAACGTATCCAGTAATCACTTTCCACGTTCACACGCCTCCCCACTCCTCTCTCCAGCTCTCTTCTCGCCTTCTCCAATTTGTGTAAAGAAAGGCTCCGAACTGTAATATCGTCTCCCTATTGCATTCTCAGATACTGCCAGATTCACAGAGTTCCTCCAGCACTTTGTGATATCCTCACGCACGCTGTTTGTTTTATGGACAGTCGACTCGGCGGGCGTCCAAAGTGCATCATGGATCACAGAGGACCGCTCACTGTCTGCCTACGGTTCTAGGAGCTCAGGCATTCCCCAATTCTCGCAGACCAGAGGTAAAGCAGGAAATCTGCAGTGATATGAGAGTTCAAAGGTGATCAGGACATGCCCCACAAATGTAGATCGAACTGCAGAAACAACTGGAGCAATGCCTGGAATCAAATCAGATAAGATTGATGCAGAACTGTAAGATTGTTATTTGGACTGGAGGCCTGAAATTAGTGGTGTGCCTCAGAGATGGTTGTTGGGCACATTGCTATTTATAGTTTATATCAATGATTGGATGCGAATATACAAAGCATGACCAATAAGTTTTCAATGCCACTAAAATTGCCGGTATTTTAGACAGTGAAGATGTGTAGATTAGTATGTCTTTACTCTATATATATATATATATATATATATATATATCACCACACAGATTATGCATGCTACACATTCCTTATGTAGTCCAGTCCAGATCATCATCCCTACCCTGGGCGCATCGGTCCTGTAGCAGGTGCGTCACTCTCTCTCTCTTTAGATTTGATGCAGACCACGGGGATAAAACCATGTCGTGATCCCTCGGCTTGTACTTCAATGAAGACTATGAGTTCCAACCTCTATGTGTGGGTCTGATCATTCAACATGGTGTCAGAAGTGGGATCACATGCGGTACTATTGCCTGTTTCGCCACAGGCAATGTGGCTCGGGTTTGCCTTGACATCAGTCGCTGGGCGGGTGAACCCAATATCGGGTCGCGGGAGATGTTGCGCAGGTTGAGCAGGTCTAGGTATAGGTCTGATCCTGCTCTATGAGATCATTCCATCGTTTGTTTGGCACTCCTGACGGCAAGTTCAGCCTGCCCGTTTGATTGTGGGTATTCGAGGTTGCTGGTGATATGACGAAAACCCCAGCCTGTAGCAAAGTCTTTGAAGTACTGGCTGGAAAATTGACTGCCATTGCCAGACAGTAACTGATGCAGAGACCCGTGAATGGAGAAATGACGTGCCAGATTCTGGGCGGGGCAACTGAGCAGAACGATCTCAAACCATCCGGAATACGAGTCGACTAGAACCAGGTAATGTTTGCCATGCCACACAAAATGTCATTTGTCAACGTGGACCATGGGAGGTCGGGAACCGGTTGTGAGAGAAGTGATTGCTTTTGTTGGCTTGGTTTAGGTATGTTACAATACTTACCTTCAGTCGCGCTGTAATTCTGCCACTGGCCGTGTGCGCGATTTTGGCGCCTTTAAGGGGGGGGGGGGCGGGCTTAAAACGCGGGTTTCTCCTACCTTGTCCTGAATTATATTTCGTTGGAGTACAAGCGTTTGCTGAAAAATCGTTCCTAGGGGCGTTTTGTGAATTTTTTATTTTTATTAAATCGACAATGTCAGCGCTGGAGTCATTTTAAAAGCAGCTCCTGAAGCCGTCAACGCGGATAACGGGGACGGATTTCACGTACGGGACAGGTAAACGAAAGTGGTTTATTTAAATGTATAAATGTGCTTCTTAAGAAGCCTTTAATTCATATTTTTTCATGCGTAACGGTGATTTTATTCCCCGAACTAACGGCAGAACCTTTCATGCCAATACGGGGTTAAATTCACCGCAAATGAACGTTCCAAATGATCGCGTTCCAGAAATCCTCACTCACAAGATGATTTAAATGCCCATTCATTTACAGGTATTAAACATTCAATTCCTTCCATTTGGCCTGTAAATTCATGAAAATGAGATTTAAAAATTATGTTATATTGTGAATTATTGTGTGAATGTTATTTGGACACTTAGGCTATTTAAAAATGTTAATCTATTCTTAAGAAATTGATAGATGTTTAGATCTAGTAATTGAATTTTGTAATTAGCTACAATTAGGTAACTAACTAATTATATGCTTTAATTTCATGTCTTCTAAGTAAGATTGTTTCATATTTGTTTCAGAATGCTTCAATCTATAATAACTGAAAATTTCTTTCAGTTCTCTTAATTTTTAAGAAAGTTATGGGCTTTTGACTGTCCTCGATCACAGCTTTCGTGTTAAGTCAATGGAAAAGCAATAGGGAACAAGATGCTAATTTCCGAGTATGAAAATGGCCATAACTTCTTTAATACTGAAGATATGAAAGTGAATTAGGTGTCAAATTAAACTTCTTTTCATGCTTTATCTGATGGGATAAATTGCAGACTTTATTTTTTAAATCTCAAAATTTTGTAACATTGCTACTTGGTTACAAACTGTTTCACACTGCACAGGATTTTACTTTCTTATGAATATAATGAGCCAGGCCAGAAAAAAACATGCTGTTCGCTCGCAGGACAGTTGCCTCTATTCCTGGGTGTCCCGCATGGACGGCATCAAAGTACTTGCTGTATCAAGAGGCAGGAATTACAGCCTTGTGGCCCTTTACTATAATGTCCTCTTGTAGTACGAGTTCATCACGAGCGGCAAAGGTGGGCCGAATTGGGCATGGTAATCTGTATTGCTTGTCTGGCCAACTGCGCTTAATGACAAAGGAGAGCGATCGTAAGGTATTGTCAGCGGCAGTTTGGGCAACCAGGTCCACCAAACAGGACGAAGGAACGTATGAGACCTTCATGATAAGGAAGCTGTCTTCAGCCGTGGATGATTTATTCCGTGGAGCAGGTGACAGGGTGTCAGCCAGGTGCATGTCCTTGCCACGTTTGTAGGTTAGAACAATGTCATACCTCTGTAGCTGTAGTAACATACGTTGCAGGGGTCCTGGGGAAGCGTGTATCGGTTTGTTCAGAATGCTGATTAGGGGTTGATGTTCAGTCCCAATCGTGACCCTTTTTCCAAAGATAAAGTCATTAAACTTCCTGCAAGCGAAAACAACCGCTCGCATCTCCTTTTCTATCTGAACAGTTCGAATATTCTTGCTGAAGATCTAATTCATTGCGCCTGCACACGTTGCAAAATCAGGTGGACACGAATGCCGTGTGGAAGGTGTGTCTGGATGTTTGACATGCGGGCTCTTTTAGCCGCTGGAGTCGGTGTGACGGGCTAATCTTGGAATGGGGAACAAGGACACATATTTATTGATGACCACTTCATGTCAGCTAGGTAAACCATGCTGGCATCTGCTCGGTGTTCCTGAGCCAATGAGGAATAGTCAGACCGGCGGGCGCTTTCTGGAACAAATCAACCACACGCGTGCACCACCATGCTCGCCAACACAAGGCACCGCCTCACAATACATATAGAGCAAAGTCGACCATCAGACACCATATCTACGCGCATTATTTGATCCTGATCGGGAAGCGAAGATGAGATCCGTGCTTCTTTTAATCTTTGCAGTGTTGCTCCTGACTCATCGGTTCGCAGAGGGAAATAAATTAGGTAAGGGAGGATAAACAATTGTGTACACATACTTCGAGACCACACATGATGGTGTTTGGAGAGTGTTGATTTAAAGCTGTGCTCTTTAATATTGTGTGCAGTCCATGAAAAGAGCGTTCAAGGCTCGACCACACACACACACACACACACACACACACACACACACACACACACACACACACACACACACACACACACACACACCAACGAATAAACACACACACGGAGGCCTAATTGGTTCAGTGTGGAACGTGAAAGGATTTACTGGATTCACATCACTCAAAACCGGACCGAACCGAAGAGTGGGAAAGCGTGTTACAATGGGCAAACGTATTACAATGTCCATGCAATTTAAGAAAGATAATTGTTTTATATTTTCATTTCAAAGGGCGACTGGGCGACTGGGGTGCAAAGGAACGCATCCATCTCTCTTAATACAGATAATGTATCATTCCAGTGAATGTTCCCCGAACTGTATCAAAATATTTCCTCCTTCGCTGAGGCTTTCTGCCAAATACAGCCGTCCTTTCCTTTGGACCTTCAAGAACAAATGCAAACATTCTACATTGACTAGATTCTATTCATTCCGTTGTAATCGTGAACAAGGGGAAGGGTTATTGAGATGCTATTAGTCACCAGGAGTTGTGTTTTCCGCATTGCACACAATATGTTATTCAACGCTTCCATATTTCGCTGCATATGTAAATAAAATGATTTGCCGACAGTTTATTCAGCTTTTATTTTCTGCCGTACAGCGGATTGCAGACAAAACGATGGAGTGTGTTGGCTGGATTGCCCCGAATACTTTATGCAAATCGGAACTTGCTACAACGAGTTCAGATGTTGCAAAGCAGATTATGGACATCGGCAATAAAGTGTGCATGAATAAATAATAGTTGCATTATCACAGTTTCGCTTTTCCTTGCTTCTCTTTTGAAGTAACCTGCTGGAAGTAAAGTTTATCAGGAAAGAAGCGGAAATCGGCAACAGCAGTCAGAAAAGGCTGCAGTGTAGCATCCATTCACACTTGACTTTGCCAAGAATATAAAGGAGGATAGTAAAAGCTTCTTTAGGTATGTGAAGAGGGAAAAAGTAGTTAAGACCAAAGTTGGACCCTTAAAGACTGAAAAAGGGTGAATTTATTATGGGGAACAAGGAAATGGCAGATAAGTTGAACAGGGACTTTGGATCCATCTTCACTAAGGATGACACAAACAATCTTCCTGATGTACTATTGGCCAGAGGATCTGGGGTGGCGGAGGGACTGAAGGAAATCCACATTAGGCAGGAAATGGTGTTGGGTAGACTGATGGGTCTGAAGGCTGATAAATCCCCTGGGCCTGGTGGTCTGCATCCCAGGGTACCTCAGGAGTGGCTCTAGATATCGTGGATGCATTGGAGTTCATTTTCCAATGTTCTACAGATTCACGATTAGTCAATGTGGATTGAAGGGTAGCTAATATTATGCTACTTTTTAAGAAAGGTGTGAGAGACGAAACAGGGAATTATAGACTAGTTCGCCTGACATCGGTGGTGGGGATGATGCTGCAGTCAATCATAAAAGGTGAAATAGCGGCACATTTGGATAGCAGAATGGGTCTGAGTCAGCATGGATTTACAAAGGGGAAATCATGCTTGACTAATCTTCTGGAATGCTTTGATGATGTTACAAGGTAAATGGGCGAGGGGGGGCAGTGGATGTAGTGTACCTCGACTTTCAGAAAGCATTTCATAAGGTCCCACATAGGAGATTAGTTGGAAAAATTAGGGCACATGAAAGAAAGAGTAGGGATTAACGGGTCTCTTTCAGAATGTCAGGCAGTGACTAATGGGGTACCGCAAGGCTTGGTGCTGGGACTGTAGCTATTTACAATATACATCAATGATTTAGATGCAGAGATTCAAAGCAACATTAGCAATTTTGCTGATAACACAAAACTGGGTGTCAGTGTGAACTGTGAGGAGAATGCTATGAGAATGCAGGGTGACTTGGACAGGTTTGGTGAGTGGGCAGATGCATGGCAGATGTAGCTTAATGTGGATAAATGTGTGTTTATCCACTTTGGTAGCAAAAACAGGAAGGCAGATTATTCTCTAAATGGTGTGATGTTGGGAAAAGGGGAAGTACAACGGGACCTGGGGGGGCTTTGTTCATCAGTCAATGAAATTAAGCATGCAGGTACAGCAGGTAGGGTCTCAACCCGAAACGTCGCCAGTTTCCTTCTCTCCATAGATGCTGCCTCACCGCTGAGTTTCTCCAGCATTTTTGTCTACCTTTGATTATCCAGCATCTGCAGTTCCTTCTTAAACATGCATGTACAATAGGCAGTGAAGAAAGCGAATGGCATGTTGGCCTTCATATCAAGAGGAGCAAAGAGGTACTTCTACAGTTGTATAGGGCGCTATTGTGTGCAGTTTTGGTCGCCTAATTTGAGGAACGACATTATTGCCATTGAGAAAGTGCAGCGTAGGTTCACAAGGATAATTCCCGGGATGGCGGGACTGTCATATGCAGAGAGAATGGAGCGGCTGGGTTTGTGTACTCTGGAATTTAAAAGGATAAGAGCGGATCTTATTGAAATATAAGATTATTATGGATTTGGACATGCTAGAAGCAGGAAACGTGTTCTCGATGTTGGGGGAGTCCAAAACCAGGGGCCACAGTTTAAGAATAACGGGTAAGCCATGTAGAACGGAGATGAGGAAACACTTTTTCACAGAGAGTTGTGAGTCTGTGGAATTCTCTGCCTCAGAGGGCGGTGGAGGCCCGTTCGCTGGACACTTTCAAGTGAGAGCTAGATAGGGCTCTTGAAGATAGCGGAGTTAGGGGATATGGGGAGAAGGCAGGAACGGGGTACTGATTGTGGACGGTCAGCCATTAACTAGATTCTATTCATTCCGTTGTAATGGTGAACAAGGGGAAGGGTTATTAAGATGCTATTAGTCACCAGGAGTTGTGTTTTCCGCATTGCACACAATATGTTATTCAACGTTTCCATAGTATTTCGCTGCATATGTAAATAAAATGATTTCCCGACTGTTTATTCAGCTTCTATTTTCTGCCGTACAGCGCATTGCAGAAGAAAGCAAGGAGTGTGTAGGGTGGGTTGACGCAACAACTTTGAGGAAATCGGAACTTGCACCTACAAGATGAAATGTTGCAGAAGACGTTTTGGACATCGGTAATAAAGTGTGCATAAATAAATAATAGTTGCATTATCACAGTTTCGCTTTTCCTTGCTTCTCTTTTGAGGTAATCCTGCTGGAAGTAACGTTTATCAGGAAAGAAGCGGAAATCGGCAACAGCTGTCAGAAAAGGCTGCAGTACAGCATCTTCACACTAGACTTTGCCAAGAATATAAAGGAGGATAGTAAAAGCTTCTTTTGGTATGTGAAGAGGAAAAAGTAGTTAAGACCAAAGTTGGACCCTTGAAGACTGAAAAAGGGTGAATTTATTATGGGGAATAAGGAAATGGCAGATAGGTTGAACAGGGACATTGGATCCATCTTCACTAAGGAGGACACAAACAATCTTCCTGATGTACTATTGGCCAGAGGATCTGGGGTGGCGGAGGGACTGAAGGAAATCCACATTAGGCAGGAAATGGTGTTGGGTAGACTGATGGGTCTGAAGGCTGATAAATCCCCAGGGCCTGGTGGTCTGCATCCCAGGGTACCTCAGGAGTGACTCTAGATATCGTGGACGCATTGGAGTTGGTTTTCCAATGTTCTACAGATTCACGATCAGTCAATGTGGATTGGAGGGTAACAAATATTATCCTACTTTTTAAGAAAGGTGTGAGAGAGCAAACAGGGAATTATAGACCAGTTTGTCTGACATCGGTGGAGGGGAAGATGCTGCAGTCAATCATAAAAGTTTAAATAGCGGCACATTTGGATAGCAGAATGGGTCTGAGTCAGCATGGATTTACAAAGGGAAAATCATGCTTGACTAATCTTCTGGAATGTTTTGAGGATGTGACTAGGAAAATGGACAAGGAAGAGCCAGTGGATGTAGTGAACCTGGATTTACAGAAAGCATTTCGTAAGGGTCCACATAGGAGATTAGCGGGCAAAATTTTCGCTCAGGAAAGAAAGAGTAGGGATTAACGGGTCCCGTTCAGAATGGCAGGCAGTGACTAGTGGGGTACCACAAGGCTCAATGCTGGGACTGCAGCTATTTACAATATATATCAATGATTTAGATGAAGGGAATCAAAGCAACATTAGCAATTTTGCAGATGACACAAAACTGGGGATCGGCGATGAGTGTGAACTGTGATGAGGATGCTATGAGAATGCAGGGTGACTTGGACAGGTTGGGTGAGTGGGCAGATGCATGGCAGATGTAGTTTGATGTGGACAAATGTGAGGTTACCCACTATGATAGCAAAAACAGGAAGGTAGATTATTATTTAAATGGTGTCAAGTTGGGAAAAGTAGAAGTACAACAGGATCTGGGGGGGTCCTTATTCATCAGTCAATGAAAGTAAGCATGCAGGTACAGCAGGAAGGGTCTCGACCCCAAACGTCGCCTATTTCCTTCGCTCCATAGATGCTGCCTCACCCGCTGAGTTTCTCCAGCATTTTTGTCTCCCTTCTATTATCCAGCATCTTGCAGTTACTTCTTATACATGCAGGTACATCAGGCAGTGAAGAAAGCTTATGGCATGTTGGCCTTCATATCAAGAGGAATCGAGTATAGGAGCAAAGAAGTACTTTGTATAGGGCGCTAGTGAGACCACACCTGGAGTATTGTGTGCCGTTTTGGTCGCCTAATTTGAGGAACGACATTATTGTCATTGAGAGAGTGCAGCGTAGGTTCACAAGGTTTATTCCCGGGATGGCAGGTCTGTCATATGATTCTCTTCTCTTTAGGACCTCTCTAATGATATCTGTCATTGATGTATCTTGACGATGAACATGCCGACAGACGGAGTGTACAGTTAACGAGTAATATTACACAATCAGAGACACAAACACGGCTGGCACGTCGGTCGAGAGGGAGATCACTAGTTGTATTAACTAAATCACAGAACATCCGTACAGTTTATGGATCATCTCCAGTGCACAAACCTCCTATAAATCTACCTTCAGTATTTACCCGTGAACAAAGAAATGTTCCAAGTGGCAATTCAGTTTTCCTCCTTCAGTGACAATATCACACCAACATAAACTTCGGAGGAAATTCAAACATGAGGGCGAAATACACTTTCGCTGACGCGAACTCAATACCGATCGGGCGCAGAAATTTTAGATAATTACATAATTGTTATTGTTTTTGTTTTTATATTAACAGATCAGGAGAAACAAAGAATCTGGTAATGTTCCGGAATGCAGGATATAGTGAGAGGCAGGACGGAGTGAAATCAGTTTTGGCAAGAAAATGACACAAGGTCTCGATGGACGAAGAACCACTGGGACCAGATAATCTTTCGGCCTGTGCACTAAATTCAGGGCCCCCCAAAATAAATCATACCATGACGTGTTTCCGCAGCGTTCATTAACATTTTAGGTCATGAGAGACGTCATGCCATTCGGCCCATCTAACGTGATCCGCCATTCCATCATGGCTGATCTGTTTTTCCTCCTCAACCCTTTCCCCTTGCAATCTCGCCAAAACGTTGGCACCGTTCCTAATGGGAAAAAACGAACTCCGCTTTAAATTTACCCAACGACTTGCCGCCGACAATTGGATTCCATAAATTCACCCGTGCTCTGGCTAAATATATTCCTGCTCTTTTACATTCTAAACACAAGTAACTTTGTTTTGTGTCCACTGGCCCTAGATTCTCCCACGACTGGAAATATCATCTCCACATTCTATCCATCCAGGTATTTCCTTATTCCGTAGGTTTCAATGCGGTGCCCCCTCATCCTTCTAATCTCCAGCGAGTACAGCGCACCGCCACAAATCACACCGCATACGTTAACCCAGTCATCCCTCGAATCTTTCTCGTAAACTTCCCCTGGACCCTCTCCAACACCAGCACAGGTTTCCTCAGAGGGGGAGATTGGACTTTATTACCTTCCATTACTGTGAGGAATGTGGAGAGCCGCTGTGGTGGATGTTTATGTTAAATTTTATTTGATGTGGTTGTGTGTCATACTGCTTTTCACTTGGATTGGCCGTATAGTGACTCGAATTTCACAGTACATTAATTGGTACATCTGACAATGAACCGATCTTGAATGTTGAATATGCTGCTCGAAACATCTCACAATATGTCTGCCTCCTGATGCTTGGGTATATGTGCCCTGACCACCGCCTCATAAAGCATCAGCATTGCATTCTTGCTTTTATGTTCTAGTCCTCTCAAAATGAATGCTAAATTTCCTTTCTGCCGGCCCAACCTATATATTTACCAAAGGTACACAAAAATGCTGGAGAAAGTCAGCGTGTGCAGCAGCATCTATGGAGCGAAGGAAATAGGCAACGTTTCGGGCCGAAACCCTTCTTCATTTGGGAATCCTTCACTAGAACCCCAATCCCATTGTACCTTCGATTTACGTCATTTAAAAATACGTCTTAGCTTTTCTTGCTGCTAAGAATGTGCAGATTGGCACACTTTGCTGCTTTGTATTCTCCTGCCACATCTGTGACCACTCTCCGAACCTGTGCAATACCCTCAATAGACTGCCACCTACATCGACATCACCTGACCCTCCAGCTAGCTCTATCGGATCCGCAAACGGTCACAGCCATCACGTCCACCATCCAGATCATGAACACACAACGCAAATGGTAGCGGACCCAACACCGACCGTCTGTGGAACACCACTGCGCACATGCAGCCAACTAGAAGGGGATCCCTTTTATTCCCATACTTTGCCTTCTGCCAGTCACCCAATAGACTATCAATGCTGGTAATTTGCCTCCAATACCACGGTCTCCTTTGTTTCAAAGCCTCAAGTGCGTAAAATCTAAATAAACAACATCCAATGTCTCTCTTTCGTCTGTCCTTCTTGATACTTTGTCAAAGAATTCCAACAGATTTGTCAGGCAAGATTTGCCTTCAACATTGGCCCACTTCATGTCAGTTACGACGTGGTCCATAAAAGACTGCCTTGGTTTTTGTTCATAGCCGTGAGGCCAAGAAGAATTTGGTAAAGTGAGGAACACAGGCATGGTTAGTTTAAGAAGAAACTGCAGATGCTGGAAAAATCGAAGGAAGACAAAAAATGCTGGAGAAACTCAGCGGGTGAGGCAGTCTTGGAGCGAAGGAATAGGTGACGTTTCGGGACGTGACCCTTCTTCAGACTGATGTGGGGGTGGGGGGACGGGAAGAAGAAAGGAAGAGGCGGAGACGGTGGGCTCAGGGAGAGCTGAGAAGGGGAAGGGAAAGAGGGAGAAAGCAAGGACTACCTGAAATTGGAGAAGTGAACGTTCATATCACTGGGGTGTAAACTACCCAAGCAAAATATGAGGTGTTGCTCCTCCAATTTACGGTGGGTCTCACTCTTACCATGGAGCACATGACAGAAAGGTCGGATTCGGAATGGCGGGGGGGGGGGGGGGGGGGGTTGAAGTGCTGAGCCACCGGGAGATCAGGTTAGTTGTTGCAACTGAGCGGAGGTGTTGGGCGAAGCGATCGCCAAGCCTACGCTTGGTCTCAACGATGTAGAGCAGCTGACACCTAGAGCAGCGGATGCAATCGATGAGGTTGGAGGAGGTGCAGGTGAACCTCTGCCGCACCTGGAAAGACTGCTTGGGTCCTTGGATGGTGTCAAGCGGGGAGATAAAGCGACAAGTGTAGCATTTCCTGCGGCTGCAAGGGAAAGTACCAGGAGAGGGGGTGGTTTTGGTGGGAAGGGACGAATTGACCAGGGAGTAACGGAGGGAGTGGTTTTTGGGAAAGCCGACAGGGGAGGAGATGGGAAGATGTGGCCAGTGGTGGGTTCCCATTGGAGGTGGCGAAAATGGGCATGGCGGTAAGTTGGGAAACTTATAAACCTGGCAGGTATTCAACATGACAGCTTTAATTAAAGGTTGGGAGGGTTGCGAAAGTGCGAAAGATTGGTAACTGGAAAACAGAGAGTGAGGGGTAGTGGGGGCAGCCATTCTCACCCCACTTGGGCCGACCACTGGAAGTGCCAAACCATAGCACTGCGGATCAAGTGCTAGTAAATAGGACCGCAGCAGAAGGAAAGTTATCATGGCCTTGGAATTGTGAGCCAATCGGCCACTTTCTGTGCACTTCGTGGCTCTCACTGTATGTTATTTAGTTTGAAACACACTGGCAATACATCTGACGATTGGAAACACGTGTACGATAAACACAAGCGGAGAAGTACTGCTAAAGAATGCACATCTTTGGCCTAAAGTCCTTTGCAAATACAATGCAATGGGAAGTAAGCTACGTTTTATGTACTGCTGTATGAATTGAGAACAGTTCTAATATTCTTGTTGAAGATCTAATTCATTGCGCATGGACACGTTGTAAGAATCACGTGGACACGAATGCCGTGTGGAAGGTGTCGTGTCTGGAAATTTGACATGCGGGTTTTTTTAGCGACTGGAGTCGCTGTGACGGGCCAATCTTGGAATGGGGAACAAGGACACATATTTATTGATGACCAGTTTATGTCAGCTAGGTAAACCATGCTCGCATCTGCTCGGTGTTCCTGTGCTGATGAGGAATAGTCAGACTGGCGGGCGCTTTCTGGAACAAATCAACCACACGCGTGCACCACCATGCTCGCCAACACAAGGCACCGCCTCACAATACATACAGAGCAAAGTCTACCATCAGACACTATATCTCCGCGCATTATTTGATCCTGATCGGGAAGCGAAGATGACATCCGTGCTTCTTTTAATCTTTGCAGTGTTGCTCCTGACTCATCGGTTCGCAGAGGGATATGACTTCGGTAAGGGACGATAAACATTTGTGTACACATACTCCACACATCGATGGTGTTTGGAGGGTGTTGATTTAAAGCTGTGCTCTTTAATATTGTGTGCAGTCCATGAAAAGAGCGTTCAAGGCCCTACCACACACACACACGCACACACACACCAACAAATAAACACATACATGGAGGCCTAATTGGTTCAGTGTGGAACGTGAAAGGGATTACTGGATTCACATCACTCAAAAGCGGACGGAACCGTAGAGAAGAGCTGGGCAAACGTGCACGTGTCCACATAAGCATAATATATTACAATTCCATGCAATTTAAGAAAGATAATTGTTTTATATTTTCATTTCAAAGGGCGACTGGGCGACTGGGGTGCAAAGGAACGCATCCATCTCTCTTAATACAGATACTGTATCATTCCAGTGAATGTTCCCCGAACAGTATCAAAATATTTCCTCCTTCGCTGAGACATTCGCTGAGACTTTCTGCCAAATACAGCCGTCCTTTCCTTTGGACCTTCAAGAACAAATGCAAACATTCTACATTGACTAGATTCTATTCATTCCGTTGTAATCGTGAACAAGGGGAAGGGTTATTGAGATGCTATTAGTCACCAGAAGTTGTGTTTTCCGCATTGCACACAATATGTTATTCAACGCTTCCATAGTATTTCGCTGCATATGTGCATAAGATGATTCACCGACTGTTTATTCAGCTTTTATTTTCTGCCGTACAGCGCAGTGCATACGAAGGCATGGATATTGTAAGATGGATTGCCCCCACCACTATATCCCAATCGGAGCTTGCGACGACTTAAGATGTTGCAAATATGTTGGACCGGTATAGTATTGGTAATAAAGTGTGCATGAATAAATAATAGTTGCATTATCACAGCTTCGCTTTTCCTTCCTTCTCTTTTGAAGTAACCTGCTGGAAGTAAAGTTTATCAGGAAAGAAGCGGAAATCGGCAACAACAGTCAGAAAAGGCTGCATTCACACTTGACTTTGCCAAGAATATAAAGGAGGATAGTAAAACGTTCATTAGGTATGTGAAGAGGGAAAAAGTAGTTAAGACCAAAGTTGGACCCTTGAAGACTGAAAAAGGGTGAATTTATTATGGGGAACAAGGAAATGGCAGATTAGTTGAACAGGGACTTTTGATCCATCTTCACCAAGGAAGACACAAACAATCTTCCTGATGTACTATTGGCCAGAGGATCTGGGGTGGCGGAGGAACTGAAGGAAATCCACATTAGGCAGGAAATGGTGTTGAGTAGACTGATGGGTCTGAAGGCTGATAAATCCCCAGGGCCTGGTGGTCTGCATCCCAGGGTACCTCAGGAGTGACTCTAGAAATCGTGGATGCATTGGAGTTCATTTTCCAATGTTCTACAGATTCACGATTAGTCAATGTGGATTGGAGGGTAGCTAATATTATCCTACTTTTTAAGAAAGGTGTGAGAGACGAAACAGGGAATTATAGACTAGTTTGCCTGACATCGGTGGTGGGGAAGATGCTGCAGTCAATCATAAAAGATGAAATAGCGGCACATTTGGATAGCAGTAACAGGATCGATCTGAGTCAGCATGGATTTACAAAGGGGAAATCATGCTTGACTAATCTTCTGGAATGTTTTGATGATGTTACAAGGTAAATGGGCGAGGGGGAGCCAGTGGATGTAGTGTACCTCACCTTTCAGAAAGCATTTCATAAGGTCCCACATAGGAGATTAGTTGGAAAAATTAGGGCACATGAAAGAAAGAGTAGGGATTAACGGGTCCCTTTCAGAATGTCAGGCAGTGACTAATGGGGTACCACAAGGCTCGGTGGTGGGACTGTAGCTATTTACAATATACATCAATGATTTAGATGCAGAGATTCAAAGCAACATTAGCAATTTTGCTGATAACACAAAACTGGGTGTCAGTGTGAACTGTGAGGAGAATGCTATGAGAATGCAGGGTGACTTGGATAGGTTTGGTGAGTGGGCAGATGCATGGCAGATGTAGTTTAATGTGGATAAATGTGTGGTTATCCACTTTGGTAGCAAAACAGGAAGGCAGATTATTATCTAAATGGTGTCAAGTAGGGAAAAGGGGAAGTACAATGGGATCTGGGGGGTCCTTGTTCATCAGTCAATGAAAGTAAGCATGCAGGTACAGCAGGAAGGGTCTCAACCCAAAATGTCGCCAGTTTCCTTTTCTCCATAGATGTTGCCTCACCCGCTGAGTTTCTCCAGCATTTTTGTCTACCTTTGATTATCCAGCATCTGCAGTTCCTTCTTAAACATGCATGTACAACAGGCAGTGAAGAAAGCGAATGGCATGTTGGCCTTCATATCAAGAGGAGCAAAGAGGTACTTCTCCAGTTGTATAGGGCGCTAGTGAGACCACACCTGGAGTATTGTGTGCAGTTTTGGTCACCTAATTTGAGGAACAACATTATTGCCATTGAGAGAGTGCAGCGTAGGTTCACAAGGATAATTCCCGGGATGGCGGGACTGTCATATGCTGAGAGAATGGAGTGGCTGGGCTTGTGTACTCTGGAATTTAGAAGGATAAGAGCAGATCTTATTGAAACATATAAGATTATTATGGATTTGGACATGCTAGAAGCAGGAAACACGTTCTCGATGTTGGGGGAGTCCAGAACCAGGGGCCACATTTTAAGAATAACGGGTAAGCCATGTAGAACGGAGGCTCAGTTACAGGTTGGTAGATATGACATTGTGGGGATTACTGGGACGTGGCTGCAGGAGAATCGGGCCTGGGAACTTAATATTCAGGGTTATACATCCTATAGAAAGGACAGGCAGGTGGGCAGAGGAGGGGGGGTAGATCTGCTGGTGAAGGATGGAATTCAGTCCCTTGCGAGGGAAGACATAGGGACTGACGAGGTAGAGTCAGTGTGGATTGAGTTGAGGAATTGTCAAGGCAAGAAGACATTAATTGGTGTTATTTACAGACC
Organism: Malacoraja senta; assembly: GCA_038087875.1. Classification (NCBI taxonomy): domain Eukaryota; kingdom Metazoa; phylum Chordata; class Chondrichthyes; order Rajiformes; family Rajidae; genus Malacoraja; species Malacoraja senta. Next base: position 8,568,504 of record CM075992.1, read on the forward strand.
CCCAAATAGTAGCCCGGATGTAGGGTGTAAGTTGCAGCAGGAGTTAAAACTGGCATGTAACAAAGGTAATGCCACTCTGGTGATGGGAGATTTCAATATGCAGGTAGACTGGGAAAATCAGGACCCCAAGAAAGAGAGTTTGTAGAATGCCTCTGAGATGGATTCTTAGAGCAGCTTGTAATGGAGCCGACCAGAGAAAAGGCAATTCTGGATTTAGTGTTGTCCAATGAACCAGATATGATAAGAGAATCCGAGGTAAAGGAACCGCTTGGAGGTAGTGATCATAATATGATTAGTTTTAACCTGCAATTTGAGAAGGAGAATGTTAAATCGGAAGTGGCAGTGATGCAGTTGAACAAAGGGGACTATGAAGGCATGAGAGGGGAGCTGGCCAAAGTAGACTGGAAAGGGATCCTAGCAGGAATGACGGTGGAACAGCAATGGCAGGAATTTCTGGGCATAATCCGGGAGATGCAGGATCATTTCATTCCAATAAGGAAGAAAGATTCTAAGGGGAGTAGGAGGCAACCATGGCTGACAAGAGAAGTTAGGGATAGAATAAAACTAAAAGAAAAGATGTATAACACAGCAAAGAGTAGCCGGAAGCCAGAGGATTGGGAAACCTTCATAGGACAACAGAAGGAAACAAAACGGGCAATACGGGCTGAAAAGATGAAGTACGAGGGGAAGCTGGCCAGGAATATAAAGGACAGTAAAAGCTTCTTTAGATATGTTAAGGGAAAAAGAGTTGCAAAGTCAAATGTGGGACCCTTGAAGGCAGACACGGGCGAAATTATTATGGGCAACAAGGAAATGGCAGAAGAGTTGAATAGGTACTTCGGATCTGTCTTCACTAAGGAAGACACAAACAATCTCCCAGATGTACTGGAGGACAGAGGATCTAAGGGGGTAGAGGAACTGAAAGAAATTTTCATTAGGCGAGAAATAGTATTGGGTAGGCTAATGGGACTGAAGGATGATAAATCCCCTGGGCCTGATGGTCTGCATCCCAGGGTCCTCGGGGACGTGGCTCTAGAAATATTGGACGCATTGGTGATCATTTTCCAATGTTCAATAGATTCAGGATCAGTTCCTGTGGATTGGAGGATAGCTAATGTTATCCCACTTTTCAAGAAAGGAGCGAGAGAGAAAACGGGGAATTACAGACCAGTTAGTCTGACTTCGGTGGTGGGAAAGATGCTGGAGTCAATTATTAAAGAGGTAATAATGGGGCATTTGGATAGCAGTAAAAGGATTAGTCCAAGTCAACATGGATTTATGAAAGGGAAATCATGCTTGACTAATCTTCTGGACATTTTTGAGGATGTGACAAGTAAAATGGATGAAGGGGTGCCAGTGGATGTAGTGTATCTAGACTTTCAGAAAGCCTTTGATAAGGTCCCGCACAGGAGACTGGTGACTAAAATTAGAGCACATGGTATTGGGGGTAGGGTGTTGACATGGATAGAAAATTGGTTGGCAGACCGGAAGCAAAGAGTAGGAGTGAATGGGTCCTTTTCAGAATGGCAGGCAGTGGCGAGTGGACTGCCGCAAGGCTCGTTGTTGGGGCCGCAATTGTTTACCACATATATTAATGATTTGGAAGAGGGGATTAGGAGCAACACTAGCAAGTTTGCAGATGACACAAAGCTGGGTGGCAGTGTGAACTGTGAAGAGGATGTTAGGAGGTTGTAGGGTGACCTGGACAGGTTGAGTGAGTGGGCAGATGCGTGGCAGATGCAGTATAATATAGATAAATGTGAGGTTATCCACTTTGGCGGCAAAAACAAGGGGGCAGATTATTATCTCAATGGGGTTAGGTTAGGTAAGGGGGAGGTACAGCGCGACCTGGGTGTCCTTGTACACCGGTCACTGAAAGTTGGCGTGTAGGTACAGCAGGCAGTGAAGAAAGCTAATGGAATGTTGGCCTTCATAACAAGAGGATTTCAGTATAGGAGTAAAGAAGTTCTTCTGCAGTTGTATAGGGCTCTGGTGAGACCACATCTGGAGTATTGTATACAGTTTTGGTCTCCTAATTTGAGGAAGGACATCCTTGTGATTGAGGCAGTGAAGCGTAGGTTCACGAGATTGATCCCTGGGATGGCGGGACTGATATATGAGGAAAGATTGAAACGACTAGGCTTGTATTCACTGGAGTTTAGAAGGATGAGGGGAGATCTTATAGAAACATATAAAATTATAAAAGGATTGGACAAGCTAGATGCAGGAAAAATGTTCCCAATGTTGGGCGAGTCCAGAACCAGGGGCCACAGTCTTAGAATAATGGGGAGGTCATTTAAGACTGAGGTGAGAAATAACTTTTTCACCCAGAGTTGTGAATTTATGGAATTCCCTGCCACAGAGGGCAGTGGAGGCCAAATCACTGGATGGATTTAAGAGAGAGTTAGATAGAGCGCTGGGGGCTAGTGGAGTCAAGGGATATGGGGAGAAGGCAGGCACGGGTTATTGATAGGGGACGATCAGCCTTGATCACAATGAATGGCGGTGCAGGCTCGAAGGGCCGAATTGCCTGCTCCTGCACTAATTTTCTATGTTTCTATGTTTCTATGAGGAAACACTTTTTCACAGAGAGTTGTGAGACTGTGGAATTCTCTGCCTCAGAGGGCGGTGGAGGCCCGTTCTCTGGACACTTTCAAGAGAGAGCTAGATAGGGCTCTTAAAGATAGCAGAGTTAGGGGATATGGGGAGAAGGCAGGAATGGGGTACTGATTGTGGATGGTCAGCCATTTACTAGATTCTATTCATTCCATTGTAATCGCGAACAAGGGGAAGGGTTATTAAGATGCTATTAGTCACCAGGAGTTGTGTTTTCCGCATTGCACACAATATGTTATTCAACGTTTCCATAGTATTTCGCTGCATATGTAAATAAAATGATCTCCCGACTGTTTATTCAGCTTTTATTTTCTGCCGTACAGCGCAGTGCAGAAGAATGCAAGGAGTGTGTAGGGTGGGTTCACGCAACAACTTTGAGGAAATCGGAACTTGCACCTACAAGATGAAATGTTGCAGATTCACCACCGTCAGACTAAAGAAATCCCTCCTCATCTCCTTCCAAAAGGAACGTCCTTTTATTCTGAGGCTGTGACCGCTAGTCCTAGACTCTCCCACTAGTGGAAACATCCTCTCCACATCCACTCTATCCAGGCCTTTCACTATTCGGTAAGTTTCAAGCGGTCCACCCTCGTCCTTCTAAAGTGTTGATCGGCGCTATGTAAATGCAAGTTCAGTATCAGTGAATCTCTATCAGAATCGTATGTGGTGCTTTCACCCAAAGTGTGCGGTGCAAACTGACAGACAGACACAGGGATGTAATGCTGAGGCTCTATAAGGCGCTGGCAAGGCGGCATTTGGAGTATTGCGAGCAATTTTGGGCACCATATCTGAGGAAGGATGTGCTGGCTCTGGAGAGGGTCCAGAGGAGAGTCTAGGACTAGAGGTCATAGCCTCAGAATTAAAGGACGTTCCTTTAGAAAGGAGACGAGGAGGAATTTCTTTAGTCAGAGGTTTCAAAGGTCGTTTATTGTCACATGTACCAATCAAGGTACAGTGATATGTAAATTACCATACAGCCATATGGGAAAAAAGCAACAAGACACACAACTACATAAAAGTTAACATAAACATCCACCACAGCAGATTCCCCACATTCCTCACTGTGATGGAAGGCAAAAAAGTACACTTCTTTCTCTTTATTCACCTGTCCTGTCCCTTTGAGTTACTCCAGTATTATTTCTCAATTTCCACTCCAGCAATGCAGCAGTCCAGAACATTCTTTTGGTAATGAGATGAAGAGGAATTTCTTTAGTCACAGGGTGGTGAATCTGTGGAATTCATTGCCATAAAAGGCTGTGGAGGCCAAGTCAGTGGATATTTTTAAGGCAGAGATAGATAGATTCTTGATTAGTACTAGCCCTTGTCATTTCCACCCTGGGGAGAAAGGTTCTGACTGTCTACCCTATCTATGTGTAGGAAGGAACTGCAGATGCTGGTTAAACTGAAGATAGACACATAATGCTGGAGTAACTCAGCGGGACAGGCAGCATCTCTGGAGAGAAGGAATGGGTGATGTTTCGGGTCGCTGCCTATTCTGCTGAATCACTCCAGCTTTTTGTGTCTATCTTCGGTGTAAAGCAGCATCTGCAGTTCCTTCCTCCATTCTGGTAAACCTCCTCTGCACCCTCTCCAGCGCCTCCACATTCTTCCTGTAATGGGGGTGACCAGAACTGCACACAATACTCCAAATGCAGCCTGACCGAGGTGCTATGAAGCTGCAAAGTGTTAAAGAGACGTGTTGCTCATTGCCAGCGTTGGTTTACCCTGCTGTCTGATGTTTAAAAATAGCATTTGAGTCCCAGTCCGACTCATCTTCCTGCGTTCCTGTTGCTCTGACCTAGATACATAGATACATAGAAAATAGGTGCAGGAGTAGGCCATTCGGCCCTTCGAGCCTGCACCGCCATTCAATATGATCATGGCTGATCATCCAACTCAGTATCCCGTACCTGCCTTCTCTCCATAACCCCGATCCCTTTAGCCACAAGGGCCACATCTAACTCCCTCTTAAATATAGCCAATGAACTGGCCTCAACTACCCTCTGTGGCAGAGAGTTCCAGAGATTCACCACTCTCTGTGTGAAAAAGTTTTTCCTCATCTCGGTCTTAAAGGATTTCCCCCTTATCCTTAAGCTGTGACCCCTTGTCCTGGACTTCCCCAACATCGGGAACAATCTTCCTGCATCTAGCCTGTCCAACCCCATAAGAATTTTGTATGTTTCTATAAGATCCCCTTCAATCTCGTAAATTCTAGCGAGTATAAGCCAAGTCTATCCAGTTTTTCTTCATATGAAAGTCCTGACATCCCAGGAATCAGTCTGGTGAACCTTCTCTGCACTCCCTCTATGGCTATAATGTCCTTCCTCAGATTTGGAGACCAAAACTGTACGCAATACTCCAGGTGTGGTTTCACCAAGACCCTGTACAACTGCAGTAGAACATCCCTGCTCCTATACTCAAATCCTCTTGCTATGAAGGCCAACATACCATTCGCTTTCTTCACTGCCTGCTGCACCTGCATGCCTACTTTCAATGACTGGTGTACCATGACACCCAGGTCTCGCTGCATCTCCCCATTTCCTCAACCCATCCAGTGTCTGAGAGCGTCGCTGGTATCCAGGATCAAGATCAAGCTAGTGCCATAGAGTCATTGAGCCATACAGCACAGAAACAGGCCCTTTGGCCCAACTTTGCCATGCTAACCAAGATGCCCTAACTATGTTTAAGAAAGAACTGCAGATGCTGGAAAAATCGAAGGGAGACAAAAATGATGGAGGAACTCAGCAGGTGAGGCAACATCTCTGCAGAAAAGGAATAGGTGACATTTTGGGTCGGAACCCTTCTTCAAACTGTTGAGTAACTCAGTTTATCAGGTAGTAACTTCTATAAACACTTTATAAGATTATAAGAATATAAATGTGATAGGAGCAGAATTAGGCCATTCGGCCCATCAAGTCCACTCCACCATTCAATCATGGCTGATCTATCTCTCCCTCCTAACCCCATTCTCCTGCCTTCTCCCCATAACCTCTGACACACGTACCAATCAAGACGTAGTCCTTCCTTCCCCTCCCCTACTGGCATGGTTAATTGGCTTGGTAAAATTGTAAAATGTTCCCAGTGTGTGTAGGAGAGTGTTAATGTACGGGGATCGCTGGTCGGCGCCGGCTCGGTGGGCCAAAGGGCCTCTTTCCACACTGTATCTCCAAAGTAAACTAAAATATGGACTTCTCTCTGAGTGAAAAAGTTGCCCTGAAGTCCCTCTTAGATCACTCCCCTCACCGTAAGCCCAAACACTCTAGTTTTAGAATCCTCTGCCCTCGGAAAAAGAATGTTACCGTTCAATTTATTCATACCCCTCATGATCTTGTACACCTCAATAAGGTCACCCCTCATCCTCCTACGCTCTAATGAACAAAGTCCCAGCCTATCCAACCTCTCCCTGTATCTCAAGCCCGCAAGTCCAGGTAACACCTTGGTGAATCTCATCTGCACCCTTTAAAACTTAATGACATTTTTCCCATAACTGGGTGACCACAAATACACACAGTACTCCTCGAGTGACCTCAGCGGCAACTTTTTCTCTCAGAGCGTAATCTGTATCTGGAGTGAGCTGCCAGACGCAGCTTAGATTAGTTTAGTTTTCAGATACAGCATGGAAACACGCCCTTCAGCCCACCAAGTCCATGCCGTCCAGCTATACTAAAAGGCCTGTCTCACGAATCTGCGGTCTATGGCGGCGAAACGGGAGGAATCTGCCGCCATAGACCGCGCACTCGTGAGAAAGTACAATTCCCGGGCCGTGCGTCGGTGTTCCCAACACCGCGCGGTGCTAAAATAAATTCTACACTGTCCAAAACTGAATACTCACCGCACAACCTCCACCAGTGATGCACGAGTGCGCACGGCCGCTCGCACGGGCCGCCGCCAGTATGGCTCGAGCGCCGTGCGTCAAGCCTCCACTGCCACAGCCTCCGCCAGTGAGGCACGTGCCGCCGCCAGTGACGCACGTGTGCTGCACGGCCGCAGGCACAGCCACCACTGCAGCGCCGCGATCTGGACGGCAGCCGCCACAGCCCATCAGATTCAAAATGACGTCATCGCAGTCGGCCCGCCCTTTTTCTTTGCTGTTCACGTCCAAACCACGCGAGATCTGAGACTTCAACAGTGTAGCATTTTTACCGCGTTTTTCAAACGGAGTATTTTGACAGTTGACTAGCAACATGAGGAGAGCAAGGAGTGTGAAGAGATCGCTGCAGGATAAAGTACAGAATATTAGTATGGGAAAAATTCAGGTGCTGGAGGGTCCAGCCACTGGCCCTGCCCCTGCCCCTGCCCCTGCCCCTGCCCCAGCTTCATTACCTGTCCCATCTCCTGCCCCATCTCCTGCCTCAACTGCTTCCACATCTGCTGTCCCATCTGCTTCTCCATCTGCTGGTCCATGTCCTACTCCAGCTTATGTCCCTGCATGGGTGCGGACATAGGGTTGCCAACTTTCTCACTCCCAAGTAAGGACAAAGGTCAAAATACAGGACCAATTCCCGACGGCAATTCGTTGACCGACTCGGCCATGGCTGGGTGAATGATGAGTTGGCCCGGGTGCTGGACTGCACATAAAGCCCAACCGGCTGGTTAGCTGAGGAGTTTTGGCCCTGGCCGCGTGACGTCACGCGCAAAGTCCAGCACCCCAACCAAATCATGAACCGATGATCGGCCATGAGAAGGAGGGGTGGTGGTGTCGGCGGTAAGCGAAGGGTGGACAGCTGGCTGGGCTGCCGACCGACGGGGCTACGGGCGAGGTGCTGCTGCTGCACTACGTCGGGACGGGTGAGGCGTGGCCGGACGCGGCGCTCCGACCCGACAGTCCCCTCGACCCGAGTAGTAGCAGTCAAATACGGGACAAGGTCGGTCCCGTACGGGACAAACCAATTTAGCTCTGTATACGGGATGTCCCGGCTACTACGGGACAGTTGGCAACCCCACCTGCACACGAACGCAATCCTACATACTCGGGACAATTTACAATGATACCAAGCTATTTTAACCTACAAACCTGTACATTTTTGGGGTGGACTGAAGTTGTAGATATAATGATGACATTCAAAAGACATTTGGACAGATATACTGTATAGTTAAACACAAAGAAACATATTCTGATCCTATTTTAAAAGACTAAACTAAACTGATCTGCTGAGTTACTCCAGCACTTTGTGTCTATCTAAACCAAACTAAATTACTGTATCTATTTTTCCAGTTCTATTTTTCCTACAAAACTGGATTGTGTTACTGCATTCCGTCATTATATGGGAAATAAGAATGGCCCAGGTCGGCAACAGTTAACAAAGCATGTTTACTGGATGTAGAAACCCCCGACATCAGTCTGAAGAAGTGTCTCGACCTTCAACTTCGCCTATTCCTTCTCTCCAGAGATGCTGCCTCACCTGCTGAGTTACTCCGGCAGATGCTGAGTTACTGCAGATGCTGTTGTTTAAGAACAGCATCTGCAGTTCTTAAACAAGGAACTGAAAATGCTGGTTTATACCAAAGATAGACACAAAGTGCTGGAGTAGCTCTTCGGGTCAGGCAGCATCTCTGGAGAACGTGGATTGGTGACGTTTCGGGTCGGGACCCTTCTTCAGACTGATATTCAGATCCCAATCACTCAAACCAAAACATTTACTTGTCAGTCTCACCCCATCAAAGATATTTCCTTCATTCCTCCCACCCCTCTGCCCGATTTCTTGACGACTAACTTGGTTTCCGCCTCTCACCAGCTCTGAAGCTGGCCCTGAAACTTGAAGTGTGTAGGAAGGTGTAGATGATGGTTTACACCGAAAATAGGCACAAAATGCTGTGGTGACTCCGTGGGACAGGCAGCATCTCTGGAGAAAAGGAATAGGTGATGTTTCTGGTCAAGAACCTTCTTCAGACCTTGAAGCATGATCTCTGTTTCTCTCTCCATGGCGTCTGCCTGACCTGCTGTGTGTTTCCACCATGTCATAGAGTGATACAGCGGGGAAACAGGCCCTTCGGCCCAACTTGCCCACACCGACCTACATGTCCCATCTACACTAATCCCACTTGCCTGCACTTGGTCCATATCCCTCTAAACCTGTTCTATCCATGTACCTGTCTAAATGTTTCTTAAACATTGGGATAATCCCTGCCTCAACTACATCCTCTGGCAGCTTGTTCCATACACACACAACCCGTTGTGTGAAAAAGTTACCCCTCAGGTTCCTATTAAATCTTCCCCCCCTCACCTTAAACCCATGTCCTCTGGTCCTCGATTCACCTACTCTGGGCAAGAGATTCTGTGCGTATACCCATCTATTCCTCCCATGATTTTATACACCTCTATAAGATCACCCCTCATCCTCCTGCGCTCCAAGGAATAGAGTCCCAGCCTGCTCAACCTCTCGCTATAGCTCACACCCTCTAGTCCTGGCAACATCCTTGTAAATCTTCTTTTTTTTTTTTTTTTTTTTAAATTTGTATTTATTAGAAGTACATTACATTACAACCACATACATTAATACTCGTCATTTATATCTTCTTACAATTAATGTACTCCCTTTATTTATTTTTTTACACTAGAAAAAGAAAAGATTGAAAGAAAGAAGAAAGTGAAGGAAAAAGTGCAAGTGTAGAAAAGTGTAGAAAATGTAACAACAAAAAAGGACGAAGACCCTATAAGAGCGAAATTAAAAACAAAAAGAAAAAGAGTTAAGAAATAGGCCCTAAGAAAAGAAAAGAGAAAGAGAAAAAAAGAGAAACAAATGTTTTTTTTTGAGCATCACGTAAATAGGACATACCAACTCTTCAACTATCATCCCCCCTTACCTGACCTCAATTTTTTATTTTTTTAAAGTACTTTTGCACCCTATGTTTGTAATAATTCTATAAATGCAGACCACGTCAGGTGGAAGTGATCTGGTTTACCTGCTAGGAGGAGTCTTATCTCTTCTAGGTGTAATGTTTCAAACATATTTGAAATCCACATATTTATAGTTGGTATTGGAGCCTTCTTCCAAAATTTTAGAATTAGCTTTTTTCCAGTTATTAACCCATAGTCCATTAATTTCTTTTGAAACACATTTAGTTCTGGATCATCTTCCGTTATTCCGAAGATAATCCATTCTGCTTTGGGTATCAGTCTTGTTTTAAATAACTTTGTAAAGATTTCAAAAATTTCATTCCAAAATTTTTGAATTTTTGTACAGAAGACAAATGAGTGCGCTATAGTTGCTTCTTGGGATTGACGTTTATCACAAATAGATGATACGTTTGGGAAAATTTTATGAATTTTAGTTTTCGAATAATATAATCTATGTAAAATTTTAAATTGTATTAAAGTGTGTCTTACATTAATCGAGCATTTATGCACGTTTAATAAGTATTCATTCCAACTTTCCTTTGAAATGTTAATAGCTAACTCTTGTTCCCAGTCTCTTCTGATACCCTCCGTAGGTGGTATTTGTACATTTAAAATAATATTATACAAATATGATATTAAGTTTGCTGATTCCGCTTTTATCTGCATTGCCTCGTCCAATACATCTACTGGATTATTATAATGATCCAAATAGTCGCATATTTGAAAATATTTAAAATATTGATTATTTCCGAGTTTATATTTTATTTGTAATTGTTGAAATGAAAGTAATTTTCCAGTTTCATACAAGTCACCAAGCGTTTTAATTCCTAGTCTATCCCATTGTGTATAAGCTTTATCTATAATAGAAGGACTAAACGAAGGGTTATTGACTATAGGTAATAAAAGTGATAAGTTTCTTAATTTTAAATTTTGTTTTATTTGTTTCCAAATACGGATTGTACTATGAATAATTGGGTTCTTATTATAGTTTATGTTATTCAGTTTCATTGGAGAGAGGAGGATCGCTCCAATGTTTCTAGAGGAGCAATCCTCTTTCTCCATTACAATCCAGTCTACTTGCTGGGCGGAGTTATCCATCAGTTGAATCATGTTTTTAATATTTACTGACCAATAATAATACATAAAATTAGGTAGTGCTAGACCCCCCAATACTTTAGGTTTATTCAGATGGGTTTTTTGTATTCTATGTGATTTATAGTCCCATATAAAATTAGTGATATCTGAGTCGAGTTTTTTAAAAAACTTCTTAGGTAAGTATATAGGAATTGATTGAAATAGGTATAAAATTTGTGGTAAAAAGATCATTTTTATTGCGTTTATTCGGCCTATTAAAGACATCGGGAGCGTTTTCCAGAATTTAATTAATGTATTTAGTTTATTAAGTAGGGGGTCAAAATTTGCCCTGAACATACCTTGATATGTTCTGGTAATTTCGATTCCCAAATATTTAAATTTTTCTGTAGCTATTTCAAAAGGGAATTTTAAAAGATGTGTTGAATCTTTCGGTTTTATTGACATAATTTCACTTTTATTCCAATTTATTCTATATCCAGAAAAAGATCCGAAGTCTTCAATTAAATTTAATATGTTTGGTATAGTGATTTGGGGTTTTGTAATATACAATAATATATCATCCGCGTATAAAGATATTTTATTATATGAGTCTTTAGTATTATATCCATGAATATCAGGGTGTATTCTAATTTTTTCTGCTAGCGGTTCAATAATGAGAGCAAACAGCTGTGGTGATAATGAGCATCCTTGTCTATTTCCCCTTGATAGTTGAAATTTCGAGGATAATATGTTATTAGTAAGTATTCTAGCTGTAGGTTTGTTATATAGTAACTTAATCCATAAAATAAAATTCTCTCCCAGTTGAAATTTTTGTAATACTTTATCCATATAATTCCATTGTACTTGATCAAATGCTTTTTCAGCATCCAGCGAAATAATTGATAATTCTTGATCTTCAGATTTGTGTGAGTGCATTATGTTGAGTAGACGTCTCATATTATTAGAAGAGTATCTCTTAGGGATAAACCCTGTCTGATCTGGGTTTATTAATTTACTAATGTATTTACTTAATCTTCTAGCTAATGTTTTCGCTAATATTTTTTGATCTGTGTTTAACAATGCTATAGCTCTATATGAGCCAGGTTCTTCTAAATCTTTATTTTTCTTAGGTATTAATGTAATCGTTGATTCCGCTAATGTATCAGGTAGTATTCGTTTTTTAAAAGCGTATTGGTACATTTTTTGTAATCTTGGTATTATTTTATCATAAAAGCTTTTATAAAATTCATTAGTAAATCCATCAGGGCCTGGTGTTTTTCCATTTTTTAATGAGTTTATTGTATCTTCTAATTCCTTAATTGAGATTTGTGCACCCAGTTCCTCTTGTTCCTTCAGCTCTAACTTTGGAAGATTACAGGTATCCAAGAACTTTGTGATATTATTGGAATCAATTATCGTTTTAGATGTATACAAATTCTCGTAAAATTGCGCAAATCTTTTATTAATATCCTTCGGTGTTGTTAATAATTCCCCTTTATCTGATTTGATCTTTGGTATAGTATGTTCCTTTTCTCGTTTTTTTAGCTGGCGAGCCAAAAGTTTATGCGGTTTATCCCCAAATTCAAAGTGCTCTTGTTTTGTAATTTGAAAAAGTCTTATAAGTTTGGCAGATAATAATTTATTTAATTTAAATTTTAAAATTATTATTTTATTATGTTTATCTATTGATGGATCTTTAGCATTATCTATATCCATTTGTCTAATAAGTTCTTCTAACTGTCTTTGTTCATTCTTATTCTTTTTATTTTGAAAAGCTTGATATGAAATTATAATACCCCTAATGTATGCTTTAAAAGATTCCCAAAGTAAAGTAGGCGATATATCTGAAGTATCATTTGTTTGAAAAAAGACCTCCATTTGTTCTTTTAAATATATACTCGCTTGTGGATCTTTTAAAATTTGAGAGTTAAATCTCCAGAATGATTTATTCTTAGACAATCCTTCCAGTTTTAAAAAGAAAGTTAGTGGAGAATGGTCTGAAATTGAATTTGTATGGTATATTGCATTAGATGTTTGGGGGATTAATTTTGTATCCAGCCGAAAGTAGTCTATACGTGAGTATGTCTTATGTACCATTGAGTAAAACGAGTATTCCCTGCCAGTTGGATTCACAATTCTCCAAACATCTGCTATATTAGTGTTATTTATATAGGTATTGAGGAGTTCCCCAGTTTTCGATTTCATATTCCCTCTCTGTTTTTGACTTGATTTATCTAAGTACGGATCTAAAACACAGTTAAAGTCTCCGCCTATTATAACATTTTGATAGTTTGACTCTGCAATTATATTGAAGATTTTATTGAAAAAGTGGGGGTTATCAAAGTTAGGGGCATATATATTTACCAAAGTAAGTGGAGTGTCATGGATTTCTCCATTAACTATTAGGTATCTCCCTTCTATATCTGTTATAATATTCTTTGCTTTAAATGGTATACCTTTTCTTATGATAATTGACGTGCCTCTAGATTTTGAAGTAAATGAAGAGTGGTATGTTTGACCTATCCATTTCGCCCTCAGCCTAACTTGGTCCTGAGGTTTTAGGTGTGTTTCTTGTAGGAAGGTAATGTCAGAATTATACATTTTTAGCTGAGCTAATATCTTACCCCTTTTGATAGGTTCGTTAATACCTCTTATATTCCAACTACAAAATGAGATTCCTCCTAGGTTCTTTTGTGTGGTGTCATGCATTTTGAATAATTATAGTACCTTTGAATCTTGTGGTGCGTCCATGTCCCAGGTCTTTAGGTATTGGGGGAGTTTTTGAATTATTAACTTTTGCTGGTATGTCCATTTTACTCTTATCACTAAACACAAAACACAAACAAGTGATTTTATGTGATAAAAAAAAACTAAAAAAGTGAGGCTACAGTGTCTGATATAGTCGGCACTGTAGCAAGTGTCCCACCTGTAGGTGGGAAAAAACCTTGTTTTGACTTCCATTGCGTTGTTACTCAAATAGCTCCACTCTCTTAGTTAATCATAACATATTAAAATATTAAAACGAGGCCTCACATTCAGATATATAATACAATTTTACCCTGATATTTCCTTATAACATATATATATATATCAGAGTTTAATTATTAAACCAATATTTTTGATTTCAATAAGAATCAACTGTTGGTTGAAGGGGTTAACGAGACGTGGTCCTGGACATAAGCCAGGAGCTCGTTTCTCATCCCCTCCTCCCGCTTATAGACAAGGTTACAATTTATTAAAAATTCATATTAGTATGTTAGTTCATTATTTTTTTTTGTTAGTATTCTAATCTAACCTGCATAACTTTTAAAGTTGTTAATAGGATAAGTTCTTACAATTGGTTATGATATTTTAATCAATAAGCAATTATTTTCTGATTCATATTCCAACTGTTAAGTTGTTTACACGTTTTGAACAGAAAATGTCCTTGATTCAACATTCCAGAGATAACAGTGTAACTATCCCCAGACAAAACATAGCTGAGAATTGTTCGGATCTGCCAAAGCTCCCTTTCATTTCTGTTTTTCAACGATCGTTTGGGCATATTTGAATGCGTCTTCAGGCTTAACAAATGACTTTTCAAGACCATTAAAGGAAATACGCATTTTCGCGGGATAAAAAACCCCAAATCTGACCCCTTCTCTCCCTCTTAAAAGATCTTTAACCTTATCAAATTTGTTTCTTTTTTGCACAATTTCATACGGGTAGTCCCTGAATATCTTAATAGTGTCCTTGTCCAGCCGCAATTGTACACCATATTTGATTTTACTCATAACATATTCCAGTTCTGCAGTATCTCGAAATTTCACTATAATATGTCGTGGATAAGCTTTTCCCGCACCAGATCTTTTTCCAAATCTTGGGACACGATGAGCCACTTCGATTTTCGGTTCCTTGGAAAGATTCAACAGTTGTTTCAACAAGCCCATGGCAAATTCACGTACCTGTTCCCCTTCTGCCCCCTCTGAAACACCAAGAATTCTCAAATTCTGGCGTCTAGAACGAGCTTCCAGGTCCAGGCATTTGACTGAGACTTTCTCTAATTGAGTCCCCATTTGTAGTGACGCTTGTTCGTTTTCTCGCCTCATTTGCTCATGTTCTTGCCTCAATTTCGCCATGTCTTCAACCAGTCGAGCCGTGTTTTTCTCCTATCCTTGTAAATCTTCTCTGCGCCATTTCCAGCTTGACAACATATTTCCTGTAACACGGTGCCCAGAACTGAACACAGCACTCTAAATGCGGCCTCACCAACGTCTTGTACAACTGCAACATGACCTCCCAACTTTGCTCAATGCCCTGATGGATAAAAGGTCAATGAACCAAAAGCCTTTTTGACCACCCTATCTACTTGTGGCCCCACTTTCAAGGAACTATGTACCAGTAGCATGCCTGTCAAACAGTCTGAAGTAAGGCTCTCGACACGAAACGTCACCCATTCCTTCTCTCCGGAGATGCTGCCTGTCCCGCTGAGTTACTCCAGCATTTTGTGTCTACCTGCACTACCAGTCCCCCCTGCTCTACACCCTCCCCAGAGCCCTACCATTCACTGTGCAGCTTCTGCCCATGTTAGTGCTCTGGGTTTATGCTGGAATTTAGTTTTTAACTGTGGTCAGATCAAGAACTTCAGCATCATCGGTCGACCAAAACATCGTCACTCATTGAGCGAGTTACCTCAGTGATAACAACTTGAAGCTTTGTGGATGGTACACACTCCAACGAAAGAGACGACGGGCGCTTTCAGCTTCCAGAAGCTTCCGACGACGGTGTCTTCTCGTTACTTCTGCGGTGGGGTAGGAGTGCAGCTTCTAGATGCTTCCAGAATGATCGAGAAGCAGCACATAGTGTGACGGGACGATATCTCTCGAGCCGGACTTCCCTGCGGTGAAATGGTTGGAGATTCGTTCAGGTCTTGCCTGCAAAGCAGAAGTGGGCGAGAGCGTTAATCTCATGAATGCGTCAAGAGATAAAGGAAATAGTGATGCTCTACAAACAACTCCAACAGGCAAGTCAAGTCAAGTCAAGAGAGTTTATGGTCATGTGTCCCAGTAAGGACAATGAAATTCTTGCTTGCTGCAGCACAACAGAATATTGTAAGCATAAATACAGAAATATCAGTGTGTCTATATAGCATAGACCGTATATACACACACATAAATAAACGGATAAAGTGCAATAGGCTGATATAGTTCAGTTTGTTTGATGGCGAGTTTACTAGCCTGATTGCTGTGGGGAAGTAGCTGTTCCTGAACCTGGATGTACCAGATTTCAGGCTCCTGTACCTTCTTCCTGATGGCAGCGGAGAGATGAGTGTGTGGCCAGGATGGTGTGGGTCCTTGATGATGTTGGCAGCCTTTTTGAGGCAGCGACTGCGATAAATCCCTTCGATGGTAGGGAGGTCAGAGCCGATGATGCAGGAGAGGGAGAGGGAGGTGGTTGGGAGACAGAGGCCGTTAGGTGATAGGTGGTTAGGCCACATATAGAGTATTGCTCGAACACCTCCGTTCAGTTCACAATAACCAACCTGATCTCCTAGTGGTTCAGCACTTCAACTCCCCCTCCCATTCCGAATCTGACCTTTCTGTCCTGGGCCTCCTCCATGGCCAGAGTGAGGCCCACCGCAAATTGGAGGAACAGCACCTCATATTTCGCTTGGGTAGTTTACACCCCAGCGGTATGAACATTGGCTTCTCCAATTTCAGGTAGTCCTTGCTTTCTCTCTCCTTCCCCTCCCATTCCTAGCTCTCCCACAGCTTACTGTCTCCGCATCTTCCTTTCTTTTACCCGCCCCCCCCCTCCCCCGACATCAGTCTGAAGAAGGGTCTCGGCCTGAAACATCACCTATTCCTTCGCTCTATAGATGCTGCTTCACCCGCTGTTCTTCTCCAGCTTTTTTGTCTACCAATGGGATCCCACCACTGGCCACATCTTCCCATCTCCTCCCGTCGGCTTTCCGCAGAGACCGCTCCCTCCGTAACTCCCTGGTCAATTCGTCCCTTCCCACCCAAACCACCCCCTCTCCTGGCACTTTCCCTTGCAACCGCAGGAAATGCTACACTTGTCGCTTCACCTCCCCCCTTGACTCCATTCATGGACCCAAGCAGTCTTTCCAGGTGTGGCAGAGGTTCGCCTGCACCTCCTCCAATCTCATCTATTGCATCCTCTGCTCTAGGTGTCAGCTGCTCTTCATCGGTGAGACCAAGCGTAGGCTTGGCGATCGCTTCGCCCAACATCTCCGCTCGTTTCGCAATAACCAACCTGATCTCCTGGTGGCTCAGCACTTCAACTCCCCCTCCCATTCCGAATCCGACCTTTCTGTCCTGGGCCTCCTGCATGGCCAGAGTGAGGCCCACCGGAAATTGGAGGAGCAGCACCTCATATTTCGCTTGGGCAGTTTACACCCAAGCGGTATGAAAATTAATGAATCCTCCAATATCAGCCCACTGTTCTTTGAATTATTTTACAGTTTAAGTTTAGGCGACTATCACAGTTGGCAGACCAATTTCCCTCCTGGGAAGGCATTTCCTTCCATTGCTACGCGGACGATACACAACTCTATCTCCCCCTAAAGCCCCAAAACCGATCAAATCTGCTTAACCTTATCCGCTGCCTCGAGGATATAAAGTGTTGGATGGCCCAGAACTTCATCCAACTAAACGAGAGTAAGTCTGAGGTCAACCTTCTCGGCCCCTTGGACTCAATCAAAATGATAGCAGGCAGCCTTGGAAGCCTTACCCCATTACTCAAACCTCACGTCAAAAACCTTGGCGTGATATTTGACTCAGCACTGAAATTTGACAAACAAGTCAATGTCGTGGTAAAAGCTAGCTTCTTCCAGCTTCGGACAATAGCTAAAATAAAACAATTCCTCCAGTTTGATGACCTCGAAAAGATCACCCACACATTTATCTCCTCCCGCCTAGATTACTGCAACTCTCTCTTCACTGTCATCAGCCAATCTTCCCTGTCCCGCCTGCAACTGGTCCAAAACGCCATAGCGAGACTCCTGACGGGCACCCGAAAAAGGGACATCACCCCGATTCGGGCCTCTCTCCACTGGCTCCCTGTGCGGTTCCGAATAAATTTCAAGATCCTCCTTTATGTCTACAAACCCTTAACGGGCTTGCCCCTACCTACATCAAAAGTCTGCTTACCCACCACACCACCTCCAGGTCCCTCAGATCGGCCGACTTGGGGTTACTGAATATCAGCATAAGCTCAGGGGCGACCGCGCCTTTGCAGTTGCAGCTCCTAGACTGTGGAACAGCATCCCTCTTCCCATCAGAACTGCCCCCTCCATCGACCCCTTTAAGTCGAGACTTAAAATTCATCTTTACTCTCAAGCCTTTCTTGACGTCCTCTGAGGGCCATATGTATGTATTGATGTATGTACGTAATCTATGAACCAATGTTATATAACGTTAGTACCTCCACCAATGTAAAGCACTTTGGCCAACGAGAGTTGTTTTTTAAATGTGCTATAGAAATAAAAGTGACTTGACTTGACTTGAAATAAAGTTCTATCGTATCATATTGTGTGATTCCTGTCTTAAATTCGGGCTGCCAGTCTGATTAATCGTGTCTACGTTACATAATTGTAGAGTTAGATGCAGCCCATTCATACTAACGGTAATTGTTCTAATTCTTCCGTTTTTAGAAATTGGGATCAAACGTCAGATTATTGTTTCAGAGCCTCTGATATTGTTGGTGATGGGCAACACTGTTGAGGTGGACGCAGCCATACTGTCGGGAATGCGACCTGGTAAATGATTCAATGGTTCTGCATTATCTTCCTTCCTACACCATAGTTCACTGAGACCGCATGCAAGAGCCGCCATGTTTTGCCGCTGTTTCCAAAGTCCAGTCCGGTCTGCCCGCTGGGTCTCCTGAAGCGGGGCCCGATCCAAGCGAGCCCCAGGCAGCTGCTGGGCCTCCTGCCATTGCCCCCATCTGGAGTATCCAGCGAACTGTCGTTCCTCTCCTCGCCCACCCGCCCACCTTCAGCCTTCGTGCCCCAGGGGAATGTAATGACTCGATAGCACGCAGCAAAAAGCTTTTCACTGTACCTCGGTTAGGGTTGCCAACTTTCTCACTCCCAAATAAGGGACAAACGGTCAAAATAAGAGTCAAATTCCCAATGGCAATTCGTTGACCGACACGGCCGTGGCTGGGTGAATGATGAGTTGGTTCGGGTGTTGGACTGCACACAAAGCCCAGCCGGCAGTCCAGCTGAGGAGTTTTGGCCCAGGCTGCGCGCAAAATCTGGCACCCCATCCAACTCATGAACCGATGATCGGCCATGAGGAGGGGTAAGCGAAGGTCCGAAGGTCGGACAGCTGGCCGGGCTGCCGACCGACGGGGCGACGGGCGAGGCGCTGCTGCTGCACTCCATGGGCTGCACTATGTCGAGACCGGTGAGGCGGGGCCGGACGCGGCGCTCCGACCCGACAGTCCCCTCGACCCGAGTAGTAGCAGTCAAATATAGAACAAGGTCGGTCCCGTATGGGACAAACCAATTTAGCCCAATATACGGGATGTCCTGGCTAATACGGGACTGTTGCCAACCCTAACCTCGGTACACGTGACAATAAACTAAACTCAATTATACTAAACTACCCTCGGCATGGGTAACAAAAAAGCTTTTCACTGTGCCTCAGTATACATGGCAATAACTGACTAGCTGACTAACCAACTAACTAACCATGTGTAGGAAGGAACTGCAGATGCTATTTTAATCCGAAGATAGACACAAAATGCTGGAGTAACTCAGCGGGACAGGCAGCATCTCTGGAGAGAAGGAATGGGTGACGTTTCAGGTCGAGACCTAACTAAATAATTTGTTTAACCTAACTAACTATTTGTTTAAGAAGGAACTGCAGATGCTGGAAAATCAAAGGTAGACAAGTGCTGGAGAAACTCAGCGGGTGCAGCAGCATCTATGGAGCGAAGGAAATAGGCAACGTTTCGGGCCGAAACCCTTCTTCAGACGATGTAGGGTGGGGGGGGAGAAGAAAGGAAAAAGGAAGAGGAGGAGCCCGAGGCTGAGGGAGAGCTGAGAAGGGGAGGAGACAGCAAGGGCTACCGGAAATTGGTGAATTCAATGTTTATGCCGCTAGGGTGCAGACTGCCCAAGCGGAATATGAGGTGCTGCTCCTCCAATTTCCGGTGGTGCTCACTCTGGCCATGGAGGAGGCCCAGGATAGATAGGTCGTATTCGGAATGGGAGGGGGAGTTGAAGTGCTGAGCCACCAGGAGATCAGGTTGGTTAATCCGGACCGAGCGGAGGTGTTCGCCGAAACGATCGCCAAGCCTACGCTTGGTCTCACCGATGTAGATCAGCTGACATCTAGAGCAGCGGATGCAATAGATGAGGTTGGAGAAAATGGCAGGTGAACCTCTGTCGCACCTGGAACGACTGCTTGGGTCCTTGAATGGAGTCGAGGGGGAGGTAAAGCGACAAGTGTAGCATCCCTTGCGGTTGCATGGGAAAGTGCCGGGGGAGGGGGTGGTGCGGGAGGGAAGGGAAGAATTGACCAGGGAGTTACGGAGGGAGCGGTCTTTGCGGAAAGCAGACAGCGGGGGAGATGGGAAGATATGGCGAGTAATGGGGTCACGTTGGAAGTGGCGAAAATGACGGAGGACTATTTGATGTATGTGACGGCTGGTGGGTGAAAGGTGAGGACTAGGGGGACTCTGCCCTTGTTACGAGTGGGGGGGGGGGCTCTAGAGCCCTCTGTGAACGCTGGTCGTCACAGGGGGTCGAACGCATTGTAGATCAAAGATGACACGATTGTATTATAATGAATGCCTGATGTAATGTGACTATTGAACGTTTTGTGGAACACTGTAAAATGCAAATACTGAATAAAGTCCTTGTTACGAAGGGAAAAACAAAAGAGTGCAGTGTGACTGACTGTGTGTCTGTCGTGTGCCCACAGGAGCTGTTAGCCGTGTTTGAGGTGGAGATAATCACATCCGTGGGTCTGAGCGCCTCTGCTCTGCCTGCTGCTGGCCATCGCCACCTTCTACATCTGCCCCTCCCTGAAGTCACTCGCTGCTCCATTCCTCACTCTCTCACTCCCCCCTCACTGACCCCCTGCCCTCTCAACCCCCCCCCCTCCCCGCAGTCCTGACCCCCTCCCGCTGTCCTGACCCCCTCCCCGCTGTCCTGACCCCCTCCCCACTGTCCTGACCCCCTCCCCGCTGTCCTGACCCCCTCCCCACTGTCCTGACCCCCTCCTCTCTCCGTTGCCCCCACAGGTTCTGTGCGCAGTGATCACCGCGACGCTGCACTATCTGTTCCTGGCGGTCTTCGTGTGGATGTTTCTAGAAGGCGTGCAGCTCCCCCTGCTGGTGGAGGTTGTGTTCGCCACCAAGGTCCCGCTCGAGCGCCACATCTACTGGATCAGCTACGGACCGCCCGCCGCCGCCATCGTCGCCACCTGTGCCGGCGCCAACGGGCGCGGATTACGGCACCCACCACCACCGCGTTTGTACCTTCCCTGGGAACCATTTATCCACGGTGGACGGCACGGTGGCGCAGTTGTAGAGTTGCTGCCTCACAGCGCCAGAGACCCGGGTTCAATCCTGACTACGGGCGCTCTCTGTACGGAGTTTGTACTTTCTCCCCGTGACCTGCGTGGGTTTTCTCCGAGATCTTCGGTGTCCATCCACTGTACAAAGACGCACAGGTTTGTAGGTTAATTGGCTTCGGTAAAGTTGTAAATTGTCCCTAGTGGGGTGTAGTGTTAATGTGCGGGGATCGCTGTTCGGCGCGGACCCGGTGGGCCGAAGGGCCTGTTTCCGCGCTGTATCTCTAAACTAAACTAAACACATAAGGCAGGGTGGGGGCATGGTGGTAGATGAGGGGTTTGAAGGGGAGGGGAGGGGTACAGGGCAGTGCCAGCTGGTGCCCATGGTCCTGACCATCTGATGCCCTCTCGTTGCAAGTGCTGGATCTCAACGCAACGTTACTTCACCTGCAGTTTCTTTGTGCCAGCTATCCTCATCTGCGTCATAAGTTGTACCCAAATGCCAACTACCATGACCGTCCCTGTGTGCTGGGCACGTCGGCTGAGGGGACGGGGCGAAGGGACGGAGGGTTTAGAGGGTTCGCTGGAGGGGGGGGGGGCAGGAGAGGGCAGAGGGGCATTCGGAACACGAGGCTGAGACGGCAGAGAGGGTGAGTGTGAAAGAGAGCGAGGGAGAGTTGCGGCCGGTGGACATAGGGGCGAGGGGAGGGATGGAGTGAGGGTGACGAGGAGAGGCGGTGGATGGTGTGGGATGGAGGGAGGGTGACGGAGGAAGACGGAGAGAGGGAGCTCGGTGGAGGGAGACAGATGGAGCGGAGAGAGAATGGGGGGAGGGAGGTGGGAAGCAAGGAATGGAGGGAGAGTGGTGACGGGAGGAGAGGGAGTGAAGGTGATGGGGGGGAGAGGTGGAGGGACGGAGGGAGGAAGTAGGGGCGAGAGTGGGGATGTGGGGAAAGGGGTTAGAGGTGCGCTGGTGGTGGGGGGAAGGGGGTGGGGAACAAGGGGGACAGAGAGAGGGGGAGAGGGGATTGAGGGGGATTGGGGAGAGAGATAGCTCAGGACCTACACAGTAAATGGTAGGCCTCTGGGTAGTGTTGTAGAGCAGAGGGATCTAGGAGTACAGGTGTATGGTTTCTTGAAGGTGGAGTCGCAGGTAGATAAGGTGGTCAAATAGGCTTTTGGCACTTTGGCCTTCATCAGTCAGAGTATTGAGTATAGAAGTTGGGAGGTCTTGTTGCAGTTGTACAAGACGTTGGTGAGACCGCATTCAAAATATTGTGTTCAGTTCTGGACACCATGTTATAGGAAAGATATTGTCAAGCTTGAAAGGGTTCAGAAAAGATTTACGAGGATGTTGCCAGGACTAGAGGGTGTGAGCTATGGGGAGAGGTTGAGTAGGCTAGGCTGGATCTCTATTCCATGGAGCGCAGGAGGATGGGTGATCTTATAGAGGTGTACAAAATCACGAGAGGAATAGATCGGGTTGATGCACAGAGTCTCTTGCCCAGAGTAAGGGAATCGAGAACCAGAGGACATAGGTTCAAATTGAAGGGGAAAAGATTTAATAGAAATCTGAGGGATAACATTTTCACACAAAGGGTGGTGGGTGTATGGAACAAGCTGCCAGAGGAGGTAGTTGAGGCTGGGACTATCCCATCGTTTAAGAAACAGTTAGACAGGTACATGGATAGGACAGGTTTGGAGGGATATGGACCAGGCGCAGGCAGGTGGGACTAGTGTAGCTGGGACATTGTTGGCCGGTGTGGGCAAGTTGGGCCGAAGGGCTTGTTTCTATACTGTATCACTCTATGACTAGTAGGGGGATTTAGGACCCACCAACACCTCCCCAGTGCCCTTGCTGGTGGGCCATTGAGACCCTACCTCTGCCTTCAGCCTGACCTCCCACAGCAATCATTGTAAATTGGGGGTCGCTGGTTTGGGATGTCTCTGACCATTTATATTTATTTTCTCTGCAGGTTAACCTGATCATCTTGTGCCGAACGCTGATGAAATTGCCACACGTTATTTCAGACCAGCCAAAATTGAACAAGAACAGGTAAATTGTAGACACTACAAAGAAAGACACAAAGTGCTGGAGTAACTCAGCGAGTCAGGCAGCATCTCCGGAGGACGTGTATAGGTGACGTTTGGGGCCGGGACTCTTCTTCAAGCTGATTGTAGGAGGGGGAGAAAGCTGGGAGAGAGATGGGGGCGGGACAAAGCCGGGTAAGTGATAAGTGGATCCAGGTGAGGGGTTGTGATTGTAAATATGGAGATGAGAGTGTGATTGCAAGTTTGACAAGTGTGAGTGCGATTGTAAGTGTGTGAGTGCGAGTGTGATTGTAAGCACGCGAGTGTGTTTGTACGAGTGTGAGTGATTGTGTGTAAGTGTGATTGTGTAAGTGTAATAGAGTGAGGGTGTGTGTTTTTGAAAGTGATATAACCACATGAGTGTGATTATAAGTGTGTGTGAGTGATTATAAGTGTGTGATTATAAGTGTGTGTGTGTGTGTGTGTGTGATTATAAGTGTGAATGATTATAAGTGTGAGTGATTATGTGTGGAAGTGTGAGTGTGATAAGTGTGTGTGATTATAAGTGTGAATGTGGTTATAAATGAGTGTGATTATAAGTGTGAGTGATTATAAGTGTGAGTGTAATTATAAGTATGTGGAGTGTGATGTTCACCTGTTTTCTGACCATGGACCATTGAGTGCGTGCGTGTCTGTTTACAGAGTGTTTACCCTGACTGCCCTTGGGCAGCTGGTGATTCTGGGCTCCACCTGGATATTCGGTGGATTATTCATTGAAAACGCAACCGTCCCGATGATGTACATCTTCAGCATCCTCAACAGCTTCCAGGGGATGTTCATCTTCATCACGCACTGTCTCATGAGGAAGAAGGTATGGCCACAATCCCTTGAGTCAACTCTCATGCGTTGCTTCCACACCAAGGCGACGGCTCTACTGGGCTTTCGTGGCCAACTGCAGCTTGGTCTGTAAAATGGCGCCATGTGGGTGGCACGGTGGCGCAGCGGTAGAGTTGCTGTCTAACGGCGCCAGAGACCCAGGTTCCATCCTGACTACAGGTGCTGTCTGTATGGAGTTTTGTACGTTTTTCCCCGTGACCTGCATGAGCTCCCCACATTCCAAAGACGTACAGGTTTGTAGATTAATTGGCTTTGGTAAAATTGTAAATTGTCCCTTGGGTGTGTAAGATAGTGTTAGTGTGCGGGGATCGCTGGTCGGTGGGACGAAGGGCCTGTTTTGTGCTGTATCTCTAAACTAAACTAAATAAACTGAACTAAATGGAGCATCTTGTGTATGGACTCAGTGGGCTGTTGTGTACATTCTGTACTAACTGGTGCCTTTTTAAATTTAAAAAAAAATTATTTGAAGCATATGCATATCATAATCCAAACCAACACAAACTTTGTTTAACAATTACATATTATCAGTATCCAGGATTCCAGGGACCCAGCTACCAAAGTAGCTGGCGTCCTCATTTATCGGTTACATATTAACATTGCCTCTAATTGTTTATGTATATTTATAGATAGAAGAAATAAAGAGAAAAAAAGAAAATTAGAAAAATAGAATAAACTGTCAATAATACAACTTAGGAAATAGGTCCGTAGGTCAGAGAACATAACTATTCATCTAGTCCTGGATTCAAGTTTCAGTCAGGCTTCCGCGCCGGCCCAATCTACCCCTTCAAATAATCTATAATTGGAGACCATATTCTAGTAAATAATTCTGGTTTGTCAATTAAGACAAATCTCATTTTTTCTAAATGTAAGGTCTCCGACATCTCCATAATCCACATTTTGATTGTGGGGGTTGCTGGGTTTTTCCAAAATTTTAATATTAATTTTTTCCCAATTATTATACTATAATCAAGGAAATTTCTTTGGTTTGTTGTAAGTTTTAGGTATTGTTCTGATATGCCAAATATTATTAATTTAGGATCGGGATCCAGTTGGTTATTAACAACTGCGGAAATAATTTTTAAAATATCCATCCAGAATTTTTTTAATTTTTATGCAATTTACAAAAGTATGGGTTAAATTAGCCGCTGAGTATTGACATTTGTCACAGACAGGAGAGATATTAGGAAAAATTCTATTTAATTTTATTTTAGAATAATGCAGTCTATGTAGTACTTTAAATTGTCTTAAAGAATGTCTGGCATTTAATGAACATTGATGTATATGTTGTAGACTTTCATCCCAAATATCTTTCATTAAAGGGTGAGCTAATTTATTTTCCCATGCTAGTCTATCTAATTCCGTCGATGGAATCTCACTGTCTAAAAGAGTATTATAAATGTAAGATATTAATTTGACTATTAGGGTGTATTAGAAACATTCATCTAGAATCTCTGGCTCTCTAGTTCTGTATTCTTGTGTATGTGATTTAACATAATCTTTTAAGTTGTAAATATCTAAAAAAAATATTTGAATGTAATCCATAATTCTGTTGTAACTCCTGAAACGAAAGAATAATACCTTTTCTATAAAGATGTCCCATCTTTTTAATTCCATAATTTTTCCATTGTACAAAACCTTTATCCAACACTGAAGGTTTAAATGAAGGATTATTTGCAATGGGGAGAGAAAGTGATAAATTATCCAATTTTAATGTATTATTTAGTTGTTTCCAAATTCGAATACCACTGTATATTATAGGATTTTCACTATAGATTTTGTAATTCAATTTTGTGGGAGCTAACAGAATCGGACCAATTTTAAAAGGCAGACAATCTTCCTTTTCCATCTTTAACCAGTCTGGTTGTTGATCCATATCTTCCAACCAAAAATTCATATTTTTGACATTGACTGCCCAAAAGTAGAATAAAAAATTTGGTAAAACTAATCCTCCTTTCGTCTTGGATTTACATACGTGTTTTTTGCTTATTCTATGATTCTTATAATCCCAAATAAAACTTGTGACAATAGAATCAACTTTTTAAAATATTTTTTTTGGGAGATATATCAGAATTGATTGAAAAAGGTATAGTAATTGCGGAAGGAAAATCATTTTTATAGCATTAATTCTACCTAGCATTGAGATGGGAAGTGTTCTCCAATATTGAATATTCTTATGCAGTTTATTAAGTAAAGGCGGGAAATTTGATTTAAATAAAGAAGTATATTTCTTGGTCACGTAAATTCCTAGGTATTTAAATTTTTCATTGACTATTTTAAAAGGTGATTGTTGCAATAGGTATAAATTTGGTTCCGTTATTGGCATAATCTCACTTTTATTCCAATTAATTCTATATCCCGAAAATAAACCAAATTGAGTTATAAGATTTAACAAGTTTGGAATGCTGATTTCTGGATTTATAATATATAGTAGTACATCATCTGCATATAGAGAGATTTTATTAACTGTATTTTTAGTATTATACCCATATATTTCTGGATGTGCTCTAACACTTTCTGCTAATGGTTCGATAGCAAGGGCGAATAATAACGGGGATAACGGGCATCCTTGTCTGCAACCTTAGATAAATCAAATTTTGTTGATAACATTTGATTTGTCATTATTCTAGCTGTTGGGTTAGTATATAAAAGCTTAACCCATGTGCAAAACTTCTCACCCAGTTGAAATTTTTCCATCACCGAGAATAAATAGAGCCATTCCACTTGATCGAATGCTTTCTCAGCATCTAGCGAGATGACTGCTAGATCACATTAGCTATTCTATTTGAGTATATAATGTTAAATAATTGTCTCAGATTATAATATGAATAGCCTTTTGGAATAAAGCCTGTTTGATCGGGGTGTATTAATTTATGGATCACTAAACTTAATCTATGGGCTAACATTTTGGTTAATATTTTCTGATCAGTGTTTAAGAGAGCAATTGCTCTATATGAACCTGGGTCTTCAGGGTCCTTATCCGTTTTGGGTACAAGTATTATTGTTGATTCATTTAAAGTTTCTGATAGTTTCTGTTGCATGAAGGCATGAGTATATAATGTCTATGGGCGTGGGGAGATCAGATCATGAAATGTTTTATAAAATTCACTATTTAAACCATCAGGGCCAGCAGCCTTTCCGTTTTTTAAAGATCTAATAGATTCTTCAATATCTTTTACTGATATCTCAGCCCCTAATAATTCCCTCTCTTTCAGATCTAATCCTGTAAGATTACATTTCTGTAAAAATGATTCCATTCCTGCAGGACACACTGTCGTTTTGGTTGATAGTTTTGAGAAAATCTATCATTAATATCCTTGGGTAATGTTAGTATTTCTCCCGTATCTGATCTGATTTTATAAATTGCTTTTTTCCCCTTCCTGTTTCCGGAGTTGACGTGCTAGTAGTTTTTGTGGTTTATCACCGAACTCAAAGTGTAGTTGTTTAGTATTTTGATAAAGTTTTATGATTTGATCTGGATATATTTGGTTTAACTTATATTTGAGTGCAGCAATTTTATTATGTATTATCGTAGAGGGCACAATTGCATTTTCCATATCTAATTGCCTTATTTCCATTTCCAATACCTGTTGTTTGGCACGATTCTCTTTATTACGAAAGGCTTGCGCGGAGATTAACGCTCCTCGTATAAATGCTTTAAATGTTTCCCAAAGGAGGGAGGCAGATATTTCAGGGCAGTCATTGATCTCGAAAAACATATTATCTGTGTGATAAGATATTCGTAACATGCTTTATCATTTAAAATTTGAGGATTAAGTCTCCATTGTGTCTGCTTCTCAGTCATTCCACTTAGTTTGATCATAAATGTTAAAGGAGCATGGTCCGAAATTATAATATTATGATATTTCAAATTATAAGTAAATGGGACAAGTTTAGAGTCTACTAAAAAGTAGTCTATCCTTGAATAAGTTTTATGTACCGGTGAGTAGAATGAATATTCCCTTCCGAATGGGTTTTCAATTCTCCAAACATCTTTGATATTAGTAGTATTAATGTATGAATTTAATAATTTGCTTGTCTTGGATTTTACTTTTCTTTGCCTTGATGATCTAACCAGATAAGAATCTAGTGTACAATCTAAATCTCCACCAATTATCAAATTATGTTGTGTGAGTTCCAGGATAGTATTAAGTGTATTCTTAAAAAACAAAGGGTTGTCAAAATTTGGTCCATAAACATTGAGAAGAATCACTTGTTTTAGATATAATTCACCCACTAGTATATATCTACCATTAATGTCCGCAATAGTTGATATGTGTTTAAAAGGTATACCTTTACGGATTAAAATTGCGACCCCTCTGGCCTTATGGGAGAATGAAGAATGATATGTTTCAGTAATCCATTTTGCTTTCAATCTATGTTGTGCTTCGTTTTTAAGGTGAGTTTCTTGAAGAAATTTTATATCCGCATTGAGTGTCTTTAAGTGTGCTAATACTTTACCTCTCTTGATTGGTTCATTAATTCCCTTAACGTTCCAGCTACAAAAAGTAATTCCTTGACCCCCGTTTTTTCTATTGACATCTTGCATCTTACGGTTAGGGTAGTCTATAAAAGAGCAGATAGCTCAGCACAGTAAACCAGACATTCCAGCCGAACACAAGACAGATGTGTTTTAAATCTAATAAATCTTCTTCCCGGACATATCTCCATAAATAATACTCATAATTCAATTCAAGTTTAAGATAGTAATTAAGTAAAAAATAAAGAAATTAAAAAAATAAAGGGTTAGTAAAGTGCAAGAAAAAAAATAAACTACATCTACAATTAGTGTAGTTAGTGATAGCCACACTAGCGTGGCTGGCCATCTAAGGACTTCCGTAAGGCTACATCCAGTAGCCTTAGAAAAAATTATTAGTAGCTCCACGCTATAGTAAAAAAAAAAATTCAATAAATGTAATTTATGGGATCGATAATAGAACTATTTTGGTCCAAAAGATTAGTAATCATGTAATGAGAAACTATTACTCTCTTGGCTAAGTATTAGTCAAATGTTAGACTGATTTAAAAAGAAAAGAAAAAACATACGAAATTTTTATTAATAAAATAACTAGATTATACATTGTTTACAATTTCTAACAATAATAACAATTATTCTTAATAATTAGTAATTGTTAGTAATAAATAGTACTAAAATATTAAAATAATATGTCCGTAGCAAGAAGGTTTGCTCAGCTGTCGTTATCAGCTTTCATTAGTCCTTGAGTAAAGCGGTTTAAAGTTCTGTTTATTCTCAGCAAGATGAAGATATCATATGAATATTATTTAATCATCACTCGAGTCCACGATATTCTGGGCAAACGCCAATGCCTCCTTGTGATCACTGAAAATATGTTCCTTCTGCTTATAGGTGACTCAATCTTGCAGGGTACAGCAGTCCATATCTCAAGTTGTCTGTCTTCTTAAGAATCCCTCTTGCCTCGGTAAATAATGCTCTCCTTCTGACCACCTCTGCAGGATAATCTCTAAATATGCTAATTTTGTCTCCCTCAAACAGAAGATTTCTGGTGCCAGCAATTTTTTTCATGATATCATCCAAAACATGATCGAATTGCACCTTCACTATCAGTTGCCTTGGGGGGGGGCGTTCGGGTCTGGACGACGTCCCAGAACTCTGTGTGCCCAGCCTAATAAAGGCTTTTGATCTAAATTCAAGACTTTTTAAAATAAGTCTGCGGCAAAGTCACGAAGATCTTTAGTTCCTTCTTTACCTTCTCGAACGCCAACAATTCTTAAATTCTGACGTCTCTGACGTCCCTCCAAGTCAATACATTTTTCAGTTACTTTATGCAGTAAGTCTGATAAACGCTTGTTCTCGGCGAGAAGTGTATTTGTAGTGTCAGAGCTCGTTTCGGCAATTGACTCCAATTGAGTTATGGCTTCAGTTTGTTGATTTATTGCGGTGAAGGCAGGATCCAACCTAGCATTAAGGTTGGATTCAATCGACTTAATTTTCACGTTTACTTCTTTGATTTGTAAATCGAGATTTGCAGACATTTCATCCTTCATGTAGCCAGTTCTTCACGGACAAAATTAGTGATTTTATCTTCAAAATCTGAGAGTTCTTTAATTTCTTTTAAAAAACATTTCAGTATTTCTTTAATGTTCATTTCTTTTTTAAAGTTTATCAATTTTTCTCTTATACTTGCAGTTTCCTTTGAGATAAGGATGCAAAGTTCCTCCATTTCACTTTTCTTTGTCTTTGTCTTCTGGCCCTTTGAAACAGTTATAATGGGTGACTTCAATCTACATATAGATTGGGTGAATCAAATTGGCAGGGGTGCTGAGGAAGAGGATTTCTTGGAATGTATGCGGGATAGTTTTCTAAACCAACATGTAGAGGAACCAATGAGAGAGCAAGCTATTCAAGACTGGGTATTGAGTAATGAGGAAGGGTTAGTTAGCACTCTTGTTGTGCGTGGCCCCTTGGGCAAGAGTGACCATAATATGGTTGAGTTCTTCATTAGGATGGAGAGTGACATAATTAATTCAGAAACAAGGGTTCTGAACTTAAAGAAAGGTAACTGACGGTATGAGACGTGAATTGGCCAAGATAGACTGGCAATTGATTCTTAAAGGGTTGACGGTGGATATGCAATGGAAGGCATTTAAAGACTGCATGGATGAACTACAATAATTGTTCATCCCAGTTTGGCAAAAGAATAAATCAGGGAAGGTAGTGCATCCGTGGATAACAAGGGAAATCAGGGATAGTATCAAAACAAAAGATGAAGCGTACAAATTAGCCAGAAAAAGCAGCCTACCAGAGGACTGGGAGAAATTCACAGTCCAGCAGAGGAGGACAAAGGGCTTAATTAGGAAAGGGAAAATAGATTATGAAAGAAAACTGGCAGGGAACATAAAAACTGACTGCAAAAGTTTTTATAGATATGTGAAGAGAAAAAGATTAGTTAAAGCAAATGTAGGTCCCTTGCAGTCAGAAACAGGTCAATTGATCATGGGGAACAAGGACATGGCAGACCAATTGAATAACAATTTTGGTCTGTCTTCACTAAGGAAGACATAAATAATCTGCCGGAAATAGCAGGGGACCAGGGGTCAAATGAGATGGAGGAACTGAGTGAAATCCAGGTTAGCCGGGAAGTGGTGTTAGGTAAATTGAATGGATTAAAGGCCGATAAATCCCCAGGGCCAGATAGGCTGCATCCCAGAGTACTCAAGGAAGTAGCCCCAGAAATAGTGGATGCATTAGTGATAATTTTTCAAAATTCTTTAGATTCTGGAGTAGTTCCTGAGGATTGGAGGGTAGCTAATGTAACCCCACTTTTTAAAAGGGAGGGAGAGAAAATGGGGAATTACAGACCAGTTAGTCTAACATCGGTAGTGGGGACAAATGCTAGAGTCAGTTATTAAAGATGGGATAGCAGCACATTTGGAAAGTGGTGAAATCGTTGGACAAAGTCAGCATGGATTTATGAAAGGTAAATCATGTCTCACGAATCGTATAGAATTTTTCGAGGATATAACTAGTAGAGTGTATAATGGAGAACCAGTGGATGTGTTATATCTGGACTTTCAGAAGGCTTTTTGACAAGGTCCCACATAAGAGATTAGTATACAAACTTAAAGCACACGGTATTGGGGGTTCAGTATTGATGTGGATAGAGAACTGGCTGGCAGACAGGAAGCAAAGAGTAGGAGTAAACGGATCCTTTTCATAATGGCAGGCAGTGACTAATGGGGTACCGCAAGGCTCAGTGCTGGGACCCCAGCTATTTACAATATATATTAATGATTTGAACGAGGGAATTGAATGCAACATCTCCAAGTTTGCGGATGACACGAAGCTGGGGGGCAGTATTAGCTGTGAGGAGGATGCTAGGAGGCTGCAAGGTGACTTGGATAGGTTGGGTGAGTGGGCAAATGCATGGCAGATGCAGTATAATGTGGATAAATGTGAGGTTATCCACTTTGGTGGCAAAAACAGGAATGTAGACTATTATCTGAATGGTGGCCGATTAGGAAAAGGGGAGATGCAACGAGACCTGGGTGTCATGGTACACCAGTCATTGAAAGTAGGCATGCAGGTGCAGCAGGCAGTGAAGAAAGCGAATGGTATGTTAGCATTCATAGCAAAAGGATTTGAGTATAGGAGCAGGGAGGTTCTACTGCAGTTGTACAGGGTCTTGGTGAGACCACACCTGGAGAATTGCGTACAGTTTTGATCTCCAAATCTGAGGAAAGACATTCTTGCCATAGAGGGAGTACAGAGAAGGTTCACCAGACTGATTCCTGGGATGTCAGGACTTTCATATGAAGAAAGACTGGATAGACTCGGCTTGTACTCGCTAGAATTTAGAAGATTGAGGGGGGATCTTATAGAAAGTTACAAAATTCTGAAGGGGTTGGACAGGCTAGATGCAGGAAGATTGTTCCCGATGTTGGGGAAGTCCAGAACAAGGGGTCACAGTTTAAGGATAAGGGGGAAGTCTTTTGGGACCGAGATGAGAAAAACATTTTTCACACAGAGAGTGGTGAATCTGTGGAATTCTCTGCCACAGAAGGTAGTTGAGGCCAGTTCATTGGCTATATTGAAGAGAGAGTTAGATGTGGCCCTTGTGGCTAAAGTGATCAGGGGGTATGGAGAGAAGGCAGGCACGGGATACTGAGTTGGATGATCAGCCATGATCATATTGAATGGCGATGCAGGCTCGAAGGGCCGAATGGCCTACTCCTGCACCTATTTTCTATGTTTCTGTTTCTATGAAACGTCCTCCTGGGACGACGTTAAAAGTGAGCCCAAGGCTTCAGTCGGGCCTGCTTCTTCCACCGGTTGTTTGCCCTTTCGGGGTTTTTTAGCCAGTCCCTTTGAGGGGGAGTGCTATACCGACATTGGATCTCCGGAGTCGCGGTCTGATGACGTCACTCAAGCTGCCAGTGCGATCTCTGCAGGTCAGTCCTTTATTTTTCTCCCGTTTTCTCGGATTTTAGCGTGGAGCTAGCTGGCGCACACCTCTACTCCACCATTAGCCCCACCGGATGGTGCTTTTTTTTAGTTTCATTTAGAGATACAGCACAGAAATAGGCCATTCGGCCCACTGAGTCCACGCTGTACAGGGACCACCGATCCCTGTACTCTAACACTATCCCACACACACTGGGGACAATTTACAATTTTACCAAACCAATTAACCTACAAACCTGCACGTCTTTGCAGTGTGGGAGGAAACCGGAGCACCCGGAGAAAACCCACGCAGGTCACCGGGAGAATGTATACACTCCGTAGTCAGGATGGAACCCGGGTCTCTGGCGCTGTGAGGCAGCAACTCTACCGCTACGCCACCGTGCCACCCTCTTATGGTGCAATGGTTAATTGCTGTCGAGTATGCAGTGCATGGTGAAATTCTTTAGCACAATCCACAGATGCATAGTCGCCATATTTTGGTGAGGTTTACAAACGAAAATGTCCAAATTCCAAAGTCGGGTTGACGTGCTGGAAGTACTGGAACCCCCCCCTGATCCAGGTAAGCCCAGGTACCTTACCTAGGCTTTACCTGGGCTTACCTGTATTACCTGGGCCAGGTAAAATCATGAGAGGAATAGATCGGATAGACGCACAGAGTCTTCTACCCAGAGTAGGGGAATTGAGGACCAGAGGACATAGTTTCAAGGTAAAGGGGAAAGGATTTAACAGGAATCCGAGGGGTAACTTTTTCACACAGAGGGTGGTGAGTGTATGGAACAAGCTGCCAGAGGAGATAGTTGAGGCTGGGACTATCCCTTCGTTTACGAAACATTTGGACAGGTACATGGATAAGACAAGTATGGAGACCCCACATCCCTCTCCTCGCCCGACCAATGTCCGGTGCTAGTCTAGCTGATCTGCGCCTATCTACTTTGTGATTATTGGCATGAAAGCCCATTGTTAACGGAACATAAATATGAAGCTGAGGTCAGGATGGCTGGCCAGAGCCTGCCTGGTGTTTGTTGGCGGCTCCACTATGAACCCTGTGTGTCTTTCTACCGACAGGTAAGAGGGTGCTACCAGCGTGGCTTCACGAAGTGCTTCGCTCGGCTGGTTAGATGGACACCAGTCGCTGCCTCCACCTCCTCCTCCAACCTGGTACAAGCTCTAAGGCTCTTGGTGCGGGAGATCTTTGGAGACTCAGCCATTTCCTTGATTAGTACGGGTGTCGGGTTACGGGGAGTTGGGAGGAGAATGGGGTTCGGAGGGAGAGATAGATCAGCCATGATTGAATGGCGGAGTAGACTTGATGGGCCGAATGGCCTAATTCTGCCCCTATCACATGAACATGTCTTGTGTATAGATTTCTGGATTTGAGGGGCTTTGTGGGAGTGGGGGTTGTGCAGGGAAATAGTGTGCTTGTGGAAGATGAGCCATGATCTTGGTGAATGGACTGGATCAGCCACGATTGAATGGCGGAGTAGACTCAATGGGCCGAATGGCCTAATTCTGCTCCTATCACCTATGACCTTATCCATCTTTCTGTTCCCCTTGTCATCGCCAAGGCTTGTATTGAGGCCGAGGGCAGACGCAAAATGCTGGAGTAACTCGGCGGGACAGGAATCTTGCTGCAAGTAAGAATGCTTTTTAACAGAGAGGATTTTAGAAATCGGCAGGAAGAAGTCGACTGGGCTTATATTCACCAGAATTTAGAAGGATGAGAGGATATCTTAAAGAAACATGGAAAATTCTTACGGGATTGGACAGGCATTAGATGCAGGAAAAATGTTCCCCATGTTGGGGGAGTCCAGAACCAGGGGTCATACACTTTACGAATAAGGGTCTTTGTAGATGACATGTGCATCTACCTTTAACATAGTGACCTCACCACTACTAACCACTCCCCACATCACTAGTATAATTACAACCTTCCTACCCAGTGCTCTCTCTCTGGTTCCGGTGACAGACCACGAACAGCTAGGGCAGTAAAGTATGTGTGTCATGAATAAACAGTAGCAAAGACACAGTGTGTTATGATCCTCTTTACATGGTGTCAGCATCGTACCTTTGCGCCTCCAGTTTACCGGGTTTTCTTTCCTTTGACCCGTTTCCCCATTGTGTTTTTTTATCTCCCGTGCCATGGCTACTTCTTGCCGTAAACCCGATATGCTGGTCTTCGACTCGGAAATTGCCCATCGGTGGGGTGTCTTTAGACGTGACTTCCAACACTACGTCACGATCGCCCATCCTGCTGCCACCCATGCTACACGGGCTTCTCTGCTTCTCAACCTGGCTGGTCCCGATGCCCTGGAACGGGCTGAGTCATTTGTCTATGGTGCAGGTGAAGATGCTCGGGACCCGGTATGTCTTATGGCTAAGTTTACCGCAATGTGCGACATCCCCACTAACTGCATTCTAGAGCGTTTTAAAATGTTCACCCGGCGTCAGATCTCTGGAGAGTCAATCGATAACTATATCGCAGCGTTGCGTCACCTGGCCAGGCGTTGCAGCCTGGACACACTGACCCCCGATCAACTGACCCGGGACATTTTAGTGTATGGTCTTCAAGATGAAAAACTAAGGGCTGAACTTCTGCGGAAGCACGACCTGTCTTAACCGAGGCTCTGCAAAACTCCCGCATGGCTGAGGCTGTCGCCTCGGCGGTGTCGTCTGCTGATCATGACATTAACTTTGCCAGTGTTGCTGGCCGCCGCGGGGGTCCCCTGCACCCGGTGGTAGCAGCCCACAGCGGTGCCCCAACTGCAACTTTACCTCCCATCAGTCTAATGTGTGCCCTGCACTGGGAAAAAGTGCAACTTTTGCAGGAAATTGAACCATTTCTCTGCCGCCTGTCGCTCCCGTGGGAAGCCAATTCCTGCTCCTCGCCGAATGTTAAACAACCTTGCTCGAGCTGATGAACTCCTTTTGTCTGATACAAGTTCCTCCCAGGGGGAGACCAGCATATTTTCGGTGTTGGATGCACCTGCACTGATAACGGACCCTTCGGTTCGCGTTACTGTCAACGGCTCGACCTTCACCGCCAAACTCGACACGGGGGCCGTGACCAATGTAATGTCAATAAGCCTCTTCAAGAAGATAAGGACTGATGAGAAAGTTACTTCCGATAACTCCCTGTTGCATGCCTACGGGGGAAGCGTGCTTGTTCCGGTGGGAGGGCTACCCTGCACTGCATGCCTCTCGGCCCCTCACTTTTTATCTACTGGATACTAACAACATCACCCTGTTGGGTGCCCGGGCGTGCCAGGACCTCGGCTTGGTCTCTTTCCACCGTGATATCCACCAGGTGCGGACCCTTATGGACCCCCTGCGCGAATACCCTGACCGTTTTGATGACAAGCTGGGCAAGCTGCCCTGCAGCTACAAGATTGTTGTCGACCTCGGTGTTGAACCTATGATCCGTCCACCACACCGCGTCTCCTTCGCCATGAAGGACAAGGTGGAGTTAACGCTGCTCAACATGGTTACCATGGGCATCCTGAAGGAGGTGAGCGAACCCACCCGGTGGGTCTCAACCATGGTTGTTGCTGCAAAAAAGGACAAAAGTGAAATTCGCATTTGCATCAACCCCAAAGACCTGAACCATGCCATCAGACGCCCTCATTACCCCATGCGAACAGTGGAGGACGTCGCTGCACAGGTTGGCCCGGCCACTGTCTTCTCGGTTCTCGATGCCAAGAGCTCCTTCTGGCAGATACCGCTGGACGAGCGGTCCTCCTACCTGACTACCTTCAGCACGCCCTTCGGCAGGTTCCGATTCCTCCGCATGCCATTCGGGATCAACTCTGCCAGCGAGGTCTTCCAGCGGACGATGGAGCAGCTGTTCGCCGGTCTGCCGTGTGCCATCATCGTTGATGACATCCTGGTCTACGGTAAGGACGTTGCTGAGCACGATCTCCACCTCCGTCAAGTCCTGGACCGGGCCCGTGAAATCAACCTCAAACTAAACCCAAAGAAGTGCCGTTTCCGCGTCCCGGAGGTCACCTATGTGGGCCACGTCTTTATCGCATCGGGGCTGAAGCCTGACCCACAGAAGACGGCTGCGGTCTCCGGGATGTCTTCACCCACCGACGTGCCCAGCCTGCAGCGTTTCTTGGGCATGGTTAATTACTTGGGGAAGTTCATCCCCGACCTCAGCGAGCTGAGCGCGCCCCTGAGGGAGTTGATCAAGAAGGACACTGCCTGGGCCTGGTTCCCGCATCACCAGAAAGCTTTTGACGTTCTGAAGTCCAGGCTGGCCAGTACACCCACTCTCCAATTCTTCGATCTGCAGCGTCCCATTGTTCTTACCTGCGACGCCTCCAAGTTCGGTCTTGGTGCTGCTTGCCTGCAGCTCCACGATGGCCTGCAGCTGCCTGTTTCCTACGCGTCCCGCACCATGGCCCCTGCCGAGCAGTGCTATGCTCAGATAGAGAAGGAACTGCTTGCTCTATCCAAGGTCAAGGACTATATTCTGGGCAACAGCTTCACGATCGAGACCGACCATCAGCCGCTGGTCTCTATCCTCAACAAGCCGATCCACGTTGCCTCGTCCCGTTTGCAGCGCATGATGCTGCAGCTCCAGCGTTTTACGTTCAAAATTGTATATCGCAAGGGCAAGGACATGTTCGTGGCCGACACGTTGTCCCGCGCACCGCTAACGTCCACCGATCGCCATCCATATGAATCGTCTGACCTGATGGTGTGCCTTCCCAGCAGATGCAGTCCCTGGTCAGCAACACTGCCAAGGATCCTGCCCTGCAGCAGCTTGCCGACGTCATCAGGCATGGCTGGCCAGACCGTCGTTCATCCTTGCCGGAGTCGTGCCCTACTTCCTGGTCCGTGACGAGCTCGTGCTGCACGACGGCGTGGTCGTAAAGGGACACAAGATCGTTGTGCCTGCTGCCCTGCGGGACCAATACTTTCAGACCGCCCACCGCGGTGATCCTGGGGCCGAGGCCACCCTGTCTCAGGCCCAGAGTTTGTTCTACTGGCCCAGCATGGCCCAAGACATCCGGGAGAGGGTCTCCGCTTGCTCTGTCTGCAATAGCCTCGCTCCCCATCAGCAACGGCAGCCGCTTCTGCAACAGCCTGCCCCCGAGCTGCCCTGGATGACCGTCGCCGCTGACATTTTTGAGTGGCGTGGCAAGCATTTCCTGGTTCTTGTGGACTCGTACTCCAGCTGGTTCGAGGTTGACCAGCTGCACTCCCTCACCTCTTCGGCCGTTATCGGGAGGCTGCGCCGCCACTTCGGAACCTTTGGCACCCCGGCAAGTCTTCAATCGGACAACGGCAGCCAGTTCTCGAGTGCCGAATTTCGGAGTTTCGCTGCCAGCTGGAACTTCCGACACTATACCAGCAGCCCCGGAGTACCCTCAAAGCAACGGCTTGGCAGAGCGCGCTGTCCGCAGTGCTAAGGACTTGCTGGAACATTGTAGACTGTCCCATTCTGACTTTTACCTGGCCCTCCTCAACCTTCGAAACATTTGCCGCGACACTGCCTTGGGCTCCCCAGCACAACGGCTGATGTCTCGCACTACGAGACCTCCGATCCCGGTGACCCAGCGGTCCCTCGTTCCCTCTGTTCTCCAGCCCGCTGCTGTCCAGGAGCGCATTGCCCTCAAACATGATAACCAAAAGCGCTCCCACGACAAGTCCTGCCGTCCCCTCCCGCCTCTGTTCCCTGGCCAAGTCGTCCGGATGCAGTCCCCCTCCGGTCACCCCAGGCTTGCCATCGTCGTCGGTACTGCTGGTTCGCCGCGGTCCTATCTAGTCGACCATGACGGTACTATTTACCGCCGGTCCCGCCAACATCTGCAGCTTGTTAACGAGCCCCCACCTCCGCCTGCAGACCCCTTTTCCCCCCCACAGTCTGCCACGTTGCCTGCCCCTCCAGCCAGTTCTCCCTCGCCTGCCCGTCTTCCCGCTACTGCTCCTGCCTCCCCTGCTCCGTCTCCGTTTTCTCTTTCTCCTCCCGATTCCCCGGTTCTCTCACCCGCGCCTGCTCCTACTCATGTTCCTCCTGCAGAGGGGGGAGATGGCGAGCTGCGTACCCGGCCCGGGCGGGTGGTCAGGCCGCCTGTCCGTTATGGTGATTTTGCTTAACTGTTTGCTCACCTGCTCGTAGCGTATGAGATGTGGTCGCCCTGTCACTACGGTATTGCTTTTTATTTCCATGGGGAAAGATGTAGATGACATGTGCATGTACCTTTAACATAGTGACCTCACCACTACTAACCACTCCCCACATCACTAGTATAATTACAACCTTCCCACCCAGTGCTCTCTCTCTGGTTCCCGTGACAGACCACGAACAGCTAGGGCAGTAAAGTATGTGTATCATGAATAAACAGTAGTAAAGACACAGTGTGTTATGACTCCTCTTTGCAGTCTTCCATGGGAAGGAGTCCTCGCCCCCCCAGTGATGACCCCCTCCTCTTGGACGCCCCCTCATGGCCATCTACCAGCTTTAGACCTTTTTATTTTAAACTGCCGGCGGGACATCAACCGCCTCAACTTCTCCACTCCCCTGTCTCACTCTAACCTCCCTCCCTCTGAACGTACAGCCCTCCACTCACTCTGCAACAACCCAGACTGGGTGATCAAACCTGCCGACAAGGGAGGTGCTGTGGTAGTCTGGCGTGCTGATCTCTACAAGTCTGAGGCCAGGGCCGGATTTAGATGAAGAGAGGCCCTAAGCTGTTCCACTTGCGAGGCCCCTCACAATCCCCCATCCCCACGACTAGAGGAAGATAGTCCACCAGATTGATACCGATTTGCAGCCGAGCATGGCCAATGAGATAAGGGGCTGGAAAGCTGTGTTTATTTATTTATTTATTGCCAGTGCT
This sequence comes from Malacoraja senta, assembly GCA_038087875.1. Lineage (NCBI taxonomy): Eukaryota > Metazoa > Chordata > Chondrichthyes > Rajiformes > Rajidae > Malacoraja > Malacoraja senta. The sequence continues at coordinate 8,608,275 of CM075992.1, forward strand.
AGTGTCGAATTATTGGCTTAAAACACTATTATTCTGAAATGGAGGGCAAGGAAAATTACTGAAGGGTTCTTTAGAGACAACAGTACGTTGTGACAGCATATGTAAGAAAGGCCCATGTCAGGGTCAAAAATATTATACACCTTGCAGGGCTCTCACTTAATTTTTTTCTCTGTTGTCAGCCGGGCAACCTTGGCAGCTTTTTAAGTTGCCAAATGACAGTTTAGGTGGTCATTTAAGACGGTTTGCATGACGTGTGCGATAATGTGCTCGGACGAAGTGCGTAGTTACCAGTCGGAATTATGCTCAATGTTCACATATTATTTCTGCTTCAAATAAAGTCACATACTAAACATATTCACCAATCAAGACATGATATATCCCACAATGACATGCAGCAAAATTATAATACAGTATCTCAACTCTTTTTACACATTGCAATGAATGCAATTTCTATTATTTCTTTCCACTTCCAAACAAAAATGTGGTTGGATTATTCAGCGTATGATCAACCTCGGTGAGACCAAGCGCAGGCTTGGCGATCGCTTCACACAACACCTCCACTCAGTTAGCAATAACCAACCTGATCTCCCGGTGGCTCAACACTTCAACTCCCCTTCCCATTCCGAATCTGATCTTTCTGTCCTGGGCCTCCTCCATGGCCAGAGTGAGGCCCACTGCATATTGGAGGAGCAGCACCTCATATTCGCTTGGGTAGTTTACACCCCAGCGGTATGAACATTGGCTTCTCTAATTTCAGGTAGTCCTTGCTTTCTCCCTCCTCCCCCTCCCATTCCCAGCTCTCCCACAGCCTACTGTCTCCGCTTCTTCCTTTCTTTTTCGTGTGTCCCCCCTGACATCAATCTGAAGAAGGGTCTCGACCCGAAACATCATCTATTCCTTCGCTCCATAGATGCTGCCTTACCCGCTGATTTTCTCCAGCTTTTTTGTCTACCAATGGGATCCCACCACTGGCCACATCTTCCCATCTCCTCCCCTGTTGGCTTTCCGCAGACAGCTCCCTCCGTAACTGCCTGGTCAATTCGTCCCTTCCCACCCAAACCAACCCCTCTCCTGGCACTTTCCCTTGCAACCGCAGGAAATGCTACATTCCCTTGCAACCGCAGGAAATGCGATCGCTTAGCCCAACACCTCCGCTCGGTCCTCAATACCCAACCTCCCATTCCGAATCCGACCTTTCTGTCCTGGGCGTCTGCCATGGCCAGAGTGAGGCCCACCGCAAATTGGAGGAGAAGCACCTCATATTTCGCTTGGGCAGTTTACACCCCAGCGGTATGAACATTGACTTCTTCAATTTCAGCTAATCCCTGCTTTCTCCTCCCCTTCCCAGCTCTCCCTCAGCCCACTCACTCCGACTCTTCCTTTCTTCTTCCCGTCCCCCCTACCCTCACATCAGTCTGAAGAAGGGTCTCGACCCAAAACGTCGCCTATTTCCTTCCCTCCATAGTTGCTACCTCACACGCATAGTTTCTCCAGCATTTTTGTCCACCCATTCACACAAGTTCTGTTATCCCACTTTCCTCACCCACTCCCTACACATTAGGGGCAATTTTACAGAGACAAGTTAACCTCCAAAGCCAATGCGTCTTTGGGATGTGGGAGGAAACCCACATGCTTGTAGGGAGATTGTGCAAATTTAGCACATACAGTGCCGAGGTCAGGATCGAACACAGATCTCTGGAGTGTGAGGCAGCAAGTCTATCAGCTGTGCCACTATATTTTGTTTTCCAACACATAAAATTATACGTTGATAACTTTGGTTACTAAAAAAATTAAAATATCCATTTTCAGTTTTAAATTTCCAAGTGACGCTATGTCCTGCTTTACTGTATGTTTTAATTAAGTTCAAGACTATGGGGCAGTACATTGGCCATACAGTTGCTGCCTAAAAGTGCCAGAGACTCGGAATTGATCCTGAATATGGGTGCTGTCTGTATGGAGTTTACTCCTTTTCCCTTTGATCGCATGGGTTTTTACCGGGTGTTCTTGTTTCCTTTCACATTCCAAAGGTGTGCAGGAGCCTATTTCAGGCCCAACCCAAAACATAATATTTTCCTTTTGTCCAGAGATTCTGTCCGACCTGTTGAATTACTCCAGCTTTTTGTGTCTATCTTCAGTTTAAACCAGCATCTGCAGTTCCTTCCTGCACACACGATACTATACGATAGAACGTTATTAATCCCAGGAGGGAAATTGTGTGTGGGTATATATATTATACACACACACACACACACACACACATATATATATATATTTATACAGTTATACATATATAAATATACACCGTTTCGTTTTCTCGTTTATAACATTGTTTACAGAGTACTATGTTTACATATTCTGTTGTGCTGCTGCAAGTAAGGATTTCATTGTTCTAACTGGGACGTGAGAGAATAAAACACTCTTGACTTACTCCGCTAATATGTGGGATAGAACTAGTGTACGGGTGATCGGTGGTCAGCGTGGACTCGGTGGGCCGAAGGGCCTGTTTCCACGCAGTATCTTTAAATTAAATTAAAAACATTAAATCCAGAGGGAGTCTAAAGAAGGGTCTACCCGAAACGTTACCCAATTTCTTCTGTCCAGAGTTGCTGGCTGCTCCATGGAGTTCCCCCGCACAATTAAAGAATGGAATAGTCTTCACCCTCCCATAGTTACCCAACCAGACGCAACTAAATTTAAAGTACCTCTTTTTTCCCCAAGAACCCATTTTTGCTTAAGTGCAAGTTAATAGTCAAGAGAGTTTTATTGTCATGTGTCCCAGAAATTCTTGCTTGTTGCAGCACAACAGAATATGTAAACATAATACAGAACATGAGATAAAAGTTCAGTGTGTTTATATACACAATAAATAAACAGATAAAATGCAGTAGGACGTTATTGTTCAGCCCTCCACCACCTCCAGTTTAAATTCCATTTAGAATATTTATGGAGGACCAGGAAACCAGAAGCAAGTGTTACTCCAGGGAGTTACTCCAGATCCACGGTCAGGGAGTGATTCTGCCTTGGTTTTCAGTGGTCGCGGCGAGGAGGTGACTGAACAGCAATGGCGGCCATATCTCCCACAATTCAAAGCAAGGGAGAAAGTGCTCATCGCCGACCAGTTGCCGTGGCAGTGCGCATGCGCAGGGCGGCCGATGATGTGCTGGCCGTGGTTGTGCGCATGTGCAGGGGGAGGATGTGCTGGCCGTAGTAGTGCCGGCAGATGAGGAGCGAGCGGAGAGCGGAGACCTGGCAGCCCGGACACGGATATGGATGGCGGGCGGAGACGGAGAGTGACGGAGAGTGACAGAGAGAGAGAGAGAGAGAGAGAGATAGAGAGGGGAGCCCGCCCAGAGTTGAACGGCAGATGTCCTGCCTTGGCCAGAGCCCGCCTAGATTTCGAGGCCCTAGGCTTCACCCTATTAAGCCTAGTGGTAAATCCGGCTCTGCGAGGCCCCCTAGATCTCGAGGCCCTAAGCTTAAGCTTGTCAAGCTTATACGTAAATCCGGCCCTGTCTGAGGCCACGCGCCAACTCTCAGACACCTACTTATCCTTGGACCATGACCCCACAGATGAGCACCAGGCCACTATCTCTAGCACCATCACTGACTTCATCAACTCCAGCTCCCTGCCCTCCCAAGCCTCCAACCGCATTGTTCACCAGCCCCGCACGGCCCGATTTTACCTTCTCAAAATCCACAAACCTAACTGTCCTGGCAGACCCATTGTTTCAGCGTCTTCGTGTCCTACCGAACTTATTTCCACATACCTCGACTCCATCCTATCCCCCCTGGTTAAATCCCTCCCTACCTATGTTCAAGACACCTCACATGCTCTTCGTCTACTCCAGGACTTCTGTTTTCTAGGTCCCCATTCCCTCATCTTCACCATGGATGTCCAGTCACTCCACACATCCATCCTCCACCACGAGGGTCTTAAAGCCCTCTGTTTCTTCCTCGACCGCAGAAACAACTAATCCCCGTCTACTGATACTCTCCTCCGCCTAAATACCCTAAATAATTTTTTGTTTGATTCCTCCCATTTCCTCCAAAAACAAGGCATAGCTATGGGCACGTGCATGGGCCCCAGCTATGCCTGCCTCTTTGTAGGGTACGTTGAACAATCCTTGTTCGAGGCGTACCGTGGCCCTATCCCAGAACTCTACCTCCGTACATCGATGCTACCTACTGCACCCACACACTAATCATTGACTGCATCCATTTCACCACTAACTTCCATCCGGTACTCAAATACACCTGGACCCTTTCCGACATTCCCCTACCAATTCTAGACCTCACTATCTCCATCGCAGGTGATATTCTACTGACCGACATCTACCATAAACCCACTGACTCCCATGGCTATCTGGACCACACTTCTTCCCACACTGCTTCCTGCAAGGACTCCATCCCCTACTCCCAACACCTCAGTCTACGTCGCATCTGCACCCAGGATGAGGTGTTCCAACCCAGGGCATCGGATATGTCCTTTCTTCAGGGAACGGGGGTTCTGTGGCAAAGAAGAAGTTCATAGGCCATTCGGCCCATCAAGTCTACTCCGCCATTCAATCATGGCTGATCTAGCACATTCACCAAGATCATGGCTCATATTCTACAATCTTTCTCTCCCTCCTAACCCCATTCTCCTGCCTTCTCCCCATAACCTCAGACAGTTCTGTCTGAAGAAGGGTCTCGACCCGAAACATTACCTACTCCTCTCCATAGATGCTGCCTCACCCGCTGAGTTTCTCCAGCATTTTTGTCTACCTTCGATTTTTCCAGCATCTGCAGTTCTTTCCTAAACATAGACAAACCAGGATAGCTTTAGTTTAGTTTATTGTCACGTGTACCGAGGTACAGTGAAAAGCTTTTTTGTTGCGTGCTATCCAGTTAGCGAATAGTCTGTACATGATTACAATCAAGCCGTCCACAGTGTACAGATACAAGATAAAGGGAATAATGTCCAATAAAATATATACTGAGTATCTCCAATAAGGTAGATGGTAGGTCAAGACCGTTTTCATCTTTCTCAGTAAACGGTAGGTTTCTGGGATGGGTTGTGGAGCAGAGGGACTTGGTAGTACATGTATATACAATACAATACAATAATACTTTATTAGCCAAGTATGTTTTGCAACATATGAGGAATTTCAGTTGCCATAGTCATACCAATAAAAAGCAACAGCACACAAAATACATTTCAACATAATTATCCTCCACATTCCTCACTGTGATGAAGGCGAAAAAAAAGTTCAATCTCTTCCCTTCTTTGTTCTCCCGTGGTCGGGGGCCTCAAGCCTTCCGTTAACAAGATTCCAGCATCTGCACTTCCTTGTGTTTGTGTGGTCAATTGAATGGAAGCTCAGGAGAAGCCGAGGAGGAGATTAACCAGGTAAACCTACAGTTAATGAACCACACCAAAGCTGGGGAATCTGTGGGATTCATCGCCACAGACGGCAGTGGAGGCCAAGTCAATGGATATTTTTAAGGCAGAGATAGATTCTTGATTAGTACGGGTGTCAGGGATTATGGGGACAAGGGAAGAGATAGATCAGCCACGATTGAATGGCGGAGTAGACTTGATGGGCCGAATGGCCTCATTCTGCTGCTATCACTTATGAATTTATGAAACCACCCTTTCACACCATGAGGATTAATAAACAAGATGGCTTCAGAAAATCGCACGGAACACCAGGATCCTGAGGGAATGATCACTCAGGAATTGGCTCCACGGACTTTCGGGATACTGAGGGAATGATCGCTTGGGAATGGACTCTAGGGAATGCCAGGATACAGAGGGAACGCTCACTCAAGGTACCAGCCCGTCGCTCCAGCAACACAAGAGCAGGCCATTAATTTAAACCTGTCTGAAATAAACACTGAACATTCTGGGATTACTCAGCAAGTTAGTCAGCATCTCTGGAGAGAGAGAGAAACGGGGGGAGGTGGGGAGAGAGCGTGAGAGAGAGAGAGAGAGGTTGGAGGGGAGAGAGAGAATGGGAGAGAACAAGAGCGAGAGATTGAGAGGGAGAGGGGAGAGAGACGAGGGGAGAGAGAAAGACAGAGTGAGAGACAAAAGAGAGGGAGCGAGGGTGAGCGAGAGAGATTGATATAGGCTGTGGGCCGAGCATCAAAAATGTCTAGCAATCAACTTTCGTGACCCATGTCTCGGAACTACATAAAATTTTGCACAAACTTAGATAAAATATAATTGAGAAGGAAGTCATAACTCGTCAGTGCCAAATGTTGCACATTAATTAATTAAACTAATTAGAAAATTAAATCAAAAAAGTGGTGGTGCTGGCTCGAAGAGCCGAATGGCCTACTCCTGCACCAATTGTCTATTGTCTATGCACCATCTAGTGTCCAATGCCCATATTACACCATGGGGAGCCTATTTCCGTGTTGCAGTCTATTTAAACTATATATTATACTATATATATATCATATGTGAATATGACTGTCATCATAAATAATTATGTATAATTATATTATATTAAAATAATATAATTAATATAATTGTGTGTGTTTTTTTGAATGAGACTGCCGTAGAAGTCCTGAAGCAGCCTAAATAATGGGTGAGGGCAGTTCTTCTGGGTTCCCCCGTTTACTGAACCCCACTGACTGCCAGTGTGCAGAGTGGGGGTCATGGCCCAAGTACGACTTGGGGCAGTGCCAGGCTGGGGGAAGGCTAAGGCATCTTCCACTGAGAGGAAAATGCCTAACCCTATACTAACCCTAACTCGCCCCCCTTCCAGAGCTGCCCACGGCTGGAGCTGGTTTGGGACCGGCTGCGGGCTCTGTACGTGTGGCCGCTCAGTGAGTCCACCTCCGCCAGCATGCCCTTCTGGATCATCGTTGTGATTATGGTGGTGAACAGCACTGCCCTGCATGCTGCCCGGGCCGCCTTCAGCACCCCCATAGCGCCAACTCCGTCAGTCCGCCCGCTCACTGCAACACCGGCCGGCCAACAGCTCGACCGACCCCTCGCAGCACTCACCGGACTTCCGACACCCCATCTGATCCTGACCCTAACACTAACCCAGCTGTACATTTGTTATTTATCATTTTTATTTAACAGTTCACATCGTTACTTTATAAAGATAAATCAATTCAAAAACAAAATGATCAGCAAGGTGAGCATTACCTTTATCCTTGGAAACCTTGTTATTGCTACTGATGTAATGAGGAGGCAGCCATGATCCCAGGGTCCTCGCTGTCTTACGACCATAAAACAAAGCGCGGGATTGGTCAATTTGCGTCCGACCTCAATGTCAAACGTGCATTGATAGGACAATTACTACTAGGAAAATTGTTTTTTTTATCATATTTAAACAAAATGTGCAGGTTTTGTTCTTGACGAGTTTCAGGTATGATTTATATAATATTTTTACACAGTATGAGAAAAATGTAGGTAGTTCCGTGAGTTGGGTCACGAACCTAAACGAAAAAGCTCCTCGGCCCACAGCCTAATAGGAATGATTTAGATTGAGAAAGATAATTGGGCAATTGGGACGATCTTAGATAGGGCATCTTGGTCAGCATGGATGAGTTGGGCTGAAGGGCCTGTTTCCATGCTGTATGACTCTATGAAGAGTCTTCAACCTGAAATGATAACCTTTCCTCTTTCTCCAGATGCTGCCTGACCTGTTGAGTATTTCCGGTGTTTATTTCAGACTTGCTGTATCTGTAGGTTTACATGAACTCCGTGGGCTTCACGGATGGTTGGCACAAAATGATGATTCACTGCTGGAAGAGTCTGGTGCTGAAGACGCTGACTGGCTCATCCTTCAGAGCCCATATTCACCCACTGAATGTCCGACTGAGTTGTCTGACTATCCACAGTCTTCGAAACCTGAGAATAAAACCAAATATGTGTAAGAAAGAACTGCAGATGCTGGTTTAAACATTAACTTCTCTAACTTCAGATTGCCCTTGCTTTCTCTCTCCATCTCCATCCCCTTCCCCTTCGCAGTTCTCCCACCAGTCTTACAGTCTCCACCTACATTCTATCTTTGTCCTGCCCCCTCCCCTGACATCAGTCTGAAGAAGGGTCTCAACCTGAAATGTCGCCCATTCCTTCTCTCCAGAGATGCTGCCTGTCCCGCTGAGTTACTCCAGCATTTTGTGTCCACCTTCTAATAAAACCAAATAACAGACTTTACCTGCCATGTCCAAACATCATAATAATCTGAGCACAGAGAAGATTTACGAGGATGTTTAGTTTAGAGACAGCGCGGAAACAGGCCCTTCGGTCCACCGGGTCCGTGCCGACCAGCGATCCCCCTACACTAGCACTATCCACACACTAGGGTCAATTTACAATCTTTTACCAAAGCCAATTAACCCACGAACCTGCACGTCTTTAGGATGTGGGAGGAAACTGGAGCACCCAGGGAAAACCCACGTGTTCACAGGGAGAAAATGCAAACTCTGTACAGACATCACACTAGTCAGGATGGAACCCGGGTCTTTGGCGTTGTGAGGCAGCAACTCTATCGCTGCGCCACGGTGCAGGAAGGGGAGGAAGGCATGGAGCGGTGTGTTGGAGCATTGGAGAGGGGGCACCAGTGCAGCACATGCCACAGCAGCTGGCTGGGGTTCGCTGTGGCGATGCACCATGCGCGTTTGGTCCTCGGCACTCACCGTCACCTGGGAGATGGCGATGGGGGAGGAGGTGTCTGCCGCCTCTGCCTTCTTCCTCCGGCACATGCGGTTGAACCAGTTGCAGTATTCTCTCCTCACCTGCCCACAGAAGGCAACGTAAATAAACAAATCAGCACAAAAACATCACCACGAGACCTTACACTGACGACGTGAAAACGAACTGTAGATTATTAATGTTCTTTAGTTTTGTATTTAGAGATACAGCGCGGAAACACCCAGTCCTTGTCACTTGAAAATCGGAGTCCTTGTGTCATCCTACCTACATTGCCACTGTATACTTCCAAAGTATTGATTCAGAATTAAAGGACGTTCCTTTAAGAAGGAGATGAGGAGGAATTTCTTTAGAGGGTGGTGAATCTGTGGAATTCATTGACAGAGACGGCTATGGAGGCCAAGACATTGAGTATTTTTAAAGCAGAGAATGACGGATTCTTGATTAGTAGGGGCGTCAAAGGTTATGGTGAGAGGGCAAGAGAATGGGGTCAAGAGGGAAGACAGATCAGCCATGAGTGAATGGTAGAGTGGACTTGATGGGCCGAATGGTCTAATTCTGTTCTCATGAACATGACTTCTCTTGTCGGTGAAGGGCGGCACGGTGGCGCAGCTGCGGTAGAGTTGTTGCCTCACACGACAGAGACCCTGGTTCGATCCTGACTACAGGTGCTGTCTGTACATTTTCCCCGTGACCGTGTGGGTTTTCTCCAGGTGCTCCCGTTTCCTCCCACACTCCAAAGACGTACAGGTTTGTAGGTTAATTGGCTTAGGTAAAAAATGTAAATTGTCCCTAATGTTTAGGATAGAATCAGAGAGTCATAAAGTGACAGAGTTTGGAAACAGGCCCTTCAGCCCAACTTGTCCACACCGGCCAACATGTCCCGGCTACACTCGTCCAACCTGCCCGTGTTTGGTCCATATCCATGTCAATAGACAATAGGTGCAGGAGTAGGTCATTTGGTCCTTCAAGCCAGCATCGCCATTCAAGGTGATCATGGCTGATCACAATCAGTACCCCGTTCCTGCCTTCTCCCCATATTCCCTGACTACACTATCTTTAAGAGCCCTATCAAGCTCTCTCTTGAAAGCATCCAGAGAACCGGCCTCCACCGCCCTCTGAGGCAGAGAATTCCATAGACTCACAACTCTGTGTCCTATCCATGTAATGCTAGGATAGTGTTGATCGCTGGTCAGCGTGGACTGGGTGGGCCGAAAGAAAATACTATTTTTGCGCTGTATCTCTAAACCGACTAAACTAACGCTGTAGAATGTACTGAACAATGTACCGAATGCTGTGAATGTTGCGGTCAGAGCAGAATAGCGTGAGGGTGAGAGCAGATTACCTGCTGGTTCAGCAGGCAGTGGACCAGGAAGATGAACACTCCCTGGGCGCTGTTTACAATGGTGAATATGTACGACAACACAATGGTGTCCTTGTTCAGCTGGAAAAGTCCAACGACCCATGAGCAGCCCAACACAACGAATTGGGCCATGGCCTTGAAGGTCCGTATCCTGGTGATGTACAAAGACAGGGTGAGGACCTCAACTCAGCAGTGAACCAGGCCCAATTTCCCCCCCGTCCCCCTACATTCCTTCCCCTCTCCCTGACTATCAGTCTGAAGAAGTGGTCACATACACAAAGTATGAAGAAGGATCTCGACCCGAAACATCACCCGTTCCTTCTCCCCAGAGATGCTGCCGATCCCGCTGAGTTACTCCAGCATTTTGTGTCTAACTACTATCTATCTCACTGGTGACTCTCGGACTATCCTTGATCGCACATTGCTGGCTTTACCTTGCACTAAACGTTATTCCCTTATCTGTATCTGTACACTGTAAATGGCTCGATTGTAATCACGTATTGTCTTTCCGCTGACTGGATAGCACACAACAAAAGTTTTTCACTGTACCTCAGTACACGTGACAATAAACTAAACAGAACTGGGAACATGAGGGAAGGAACTGCAGATGCTGGTGTAAACCAAAGATAGACACAAAAAGCTGGAGTCACTCAATGGATCAGGCAGCATCACTGGAGAGAAGGAAACAATGGCTTGTTTCCTTTATCATCATTACTTTTTTGCATATCATTCATTTGTTCTAATTATTTTTAAGAAAGAACTGCAGATGCTGGAAAACTCGAAGGTAGACAAAAATGCTGGAAAAACTCAGCGGGTGAGGCAGCATCTATGGAGCGAAGGAACAGGCGACGTTTCGGTTCGAGACCCTTCTTCAGACTGATGTGGGGCGGGGGGAGGGAAAAAGAAAAGAGGTGGAGACAGTAGGCTGTGGGAGAGCTGGGAAGGGGAGGGAAGGAGGGAGAAAGCAAGGACTACCTGAAATTGGAGGTCAATGTTCATACCACTGGGGTGTAAACTACCCAAGCGAAATATGAGGTGCTGCTCCACCAATTTGCAGTGGGACTCACTCTGGTCATGGAGGAGGCCCAGGACAGAAAGGTCACATTCGGAATGGGAGGGGGAGTTGAAATGCTGAGCCACCGGGAGATCAGGTTGGTTATTGCGAACTGAGCGGAGGTGTTGGGCGAAGCGATCTATATATGTTTTATATCTCTTTACATCACCGTCTATATCTCTTGTTTCCCTTTCCCCTGAATCTGGGTCTGAAGAAGGGTCTTGACTTGAAACGTCACCTATTCTCTCCAGAGATGATGCTTTACCCGCTGAGCATCTCCTCAGTTATTGTTGGCTAGCAATCAATATCCTCACTGCAGCTGAGTGGACCCAGCAACCCTATGATAGTTGATCTCTGTCTCCCCCTGTTTCTTCTGAGGTTTCATACGTACCTGGAATCCTTGATGGTTGAAACATCGGCGTTCAGGGCAGTCATGCTATTCCTCAAGATCCAGATGATCATGACAAACAAAACCGTGTTAACCTGCAACACAGCAGCAACGTAATTATAGTTCCAACTAGATTAAGTGGGACCCGTTGGGAGGGCTGGTCCCCCAATGCAATATTCCACCTCTCCACCAATTCTAATATTGGTCGTCAGTTTGGGGGGGGGGGGGTGTTTCTGGAATGCTAGTATGGGTGTTGTGGGCTGAAGGGACAGGTTTCCATAGGGCTAGTATGGACATTGTGGGCCGAATAGATACTTGGGCTGGCAGCTCAGTCTGGTGTGCTGGCAGCACTCACTCATGGCTGGTGGGCTGGCAGCTGACTCATGGCTATTCCTTGAAATACCATTTGAAGCAGGATGCCAGGCCACGAAATACAAATGCAGTCTCATACCATTTCAAGCAGGGTGCAAGGCCACCAAATTCAAATGCTCTCATACCATTTCAAGCAGGCTGCAAGGCCACCAAATTCAAATGCAGTCTCATACCATTTCAAGCAGGGTGCAAGGCCACCAAATGAAAATGCAGTCTCATACCATTTCAAGCAGGCTGCAAGGCCACCAAATGTGTCTCATACCATAAAAAGGAGGGTGCAAGGCCACCAAATTGAAATGCAGTCTCATACCATTTCAAACAGGGAGCAAGGCCACCAAATTGAAATGCAGTCTCATACCATTTCAAGCAGGGTGCAATGCCACCAAATTGAAATGCAGTCTCATACCATTTCAAGCAGGGTGCAAGGCAACCAAATTGAAATGCAGGCTCATACCATTTCAAGCAGGGTGCAAGGCCACCAAATTGAAATGCAGTCTCATACCATTTCAAGCAGGCTGCAAGGCCACCAAATTCAATTCCAGTCTCATACCATTTCAAGCAGGCTTCAAGGCCACCAAATTGAAATGCAGTCTACCATTTGATGTAGGCTGCAAGGCCAACAAATTCAAATGCAGTCTCATGGCATTTCACGCAGGCTGCAAGGCTACCAAATTCAAATGCAGTCTCATACCATTTCAAGCAGGCTGCAAGGCCACCAAATTGAAATGGAGTCTCATACCATTTCAAGCAGGTGCAAGGCCACCACATTGTAATGCAGTCTCTTACCATTTCAAGCAGGATGCAAGGCCACCAAATTGAAATGCAGTCTCATACCATTTCAAGCTGGCTGGAAGGCCACCAAATTCAAATGCCGTCTCATACCATTTCAAGCAGGGTGCAAGGCCACCAAATTCAAATGCAGTCTCATACCATTTCAAGCAGGCTGCAAGGCCACGAAATTCAAATGCAGTCTCATACCATTTCAAGCAGGGTGTAAGGCCACCAAATTCAAATGCAGCCTCCTACCATTTCAAGCAGGGTGCAAGGCCACCAAATTCAAATACAGTCTCATTCCATTTCAAGCAGGCTGCAAGGCCACCAAATTCAATTCCAGTCTCATACCATTTCAAGCAGGCTTCAAGGCCACCAAATTGAAATGCAGTCTACCATTTCATGTAGGCTGCAAGGCCACCAAATTCAAATGCAGTCTCATGGCATTTCACGCAGGCTGCAAGGCTACCAAATTCAAATGCAGTCTCATACCATTTCAAGCAGGCTGGAAGGCCACCAAATTCAAATGCCGTCTCATATCATTTCAAGCAGGGTGCAAGGCCACCAAATTCAAATGCAGTCTCATACCATTTCAAGCAGGCTGCAAGGCCACGAAATTCAAATGCAGTCTCATACCATTTCAAGCAGGGTGTAAGGCCACCAAATTCAAATGCAGCCTCCTACCATTTCAAGCATGGTGCAAGGCCACCAAATTCAAATACAGTCTCATTCCATTTCAAGCAGGCTGCAAGGCCACTAAATTCAATTCCAGTCTCATACCATTTCAAGCAGGCATCAAGGCCACCAAATTGAAATGCACTCATACCATTTCATGTAGGCTGCAAGGCCAACAAATTCAAATGCAGTCTCATGCCATTTCATGCAGGCTGCAAGGCTACCAAATTCAAATGCAGTCTCATACCATTTCTTGCAGGCTGCAAGGCCACCAAATTCAAATGCAGTCTCATACCATTTCAAGCAGGGTGCAAGGCCACCAAATTCAAATACAGTCTCATACCATTTCAAGCAGGGTGCACGGCCACCAAATTCAAATGCAGTCTCATACCATTTCAAGCAAGGTGTAAGGCCACCAAATTCAAATGAAGTCTCATAACATTTCAAGCAGGGTGTAAGGCCACCAAATTCAAATGCAGTCTCATACCATTTCAAGCAGGGTGCAAGTCCACCAAATTCAAATGCAGTCTCATTCCATTTCATGTAGGCTGCAAGGCCACCTAATTCAAATGCAGTCTCATGCCATTTCATGCAGGATGCAAGGCTACCAAATTCAAATGCAGTCTCATGCCATTTCATGCAGGCTGCAAGGCTACCAAATTCAAATGCAGTCGCATACCATTTCAAGCAGGGTGTAAGGCCACCAAATTCAAATGCAGCCTCCTACCATTTCAAGCAGGGTGTAAGGCCACCAAATTCAAATGCAGCCTCCTACCATTTCAAGCAGGGTGCAAGGCCACCAAATTCAAATACAGTGTCATACCATTTCAAGCAGGGTGCAAGGCCACCAAATTCAAATGCAGTCTCATACCATTTCAAGCAAGCTGTAAGGCCACCAAATTCAAATGAAGTCTCATAACATTTCAAGCAGGGTGTAAGGCCACCAAATTCAAATGCAGTCTCATACCATTTCAAGCAGGGTGCAAGTCCACCAAATTCAAATGCAGTCTCATTCCATTTCATGTAGGCTGCAAGGCCACCTAATTCAAATGCAGTCTCATGCCATTTCATGCAGGATGCAAGGCTACCAAATTCAAATGCAGTCTCATGCCATTTCATGCAGGCTGCAAGGCTACCAAATTCAAATGCAGTCGCATACCATTTCAAGCAGGGTGTAAGGCCACCAAATTCAAATGCAGCCTCCTACCATTTCAAGCAGGGTGTAAGGCCACCAAATTCAAATGCAGCCTCCTACCATTTCAAGCAGGGTGCAAGGCCACCAAATTCAAATACAGTGTCATACCATTTCAAGCAGGGTGCAAGGCCACCAAATTCAAATGCAGTCTCATACCATTTCAAGCAAGCTGCAAGGCCATCAAATTCAAATGTAGTCTCATACCATTTCAAGCAGGGTGCAAGGCCACCAAATTCAAATGCAGTCTCATACCATTACAAGCAGGCTGCAAGGCCACCAAATTCAAATGCAGTCTCATACCATTTCAAGCAGGGTGAAACCACCACAAAACCATACAAAAAACACATAAAAACCACACACAGTTCAGTGGACATTTAGTGTGTTCACTTGATTCACTGCTCAGACAGAGAGTCGTGACCTCTCACTCCCCCAACTTGCAGAGACTGAGCCACGCCCACACATCCGGGTTTTATAGTCCCTCCCACTGGAAGGGGCATGGCCTTCATGGCATGATTGACAGGAGAGAGAATCTTAACATTTTTATTATTTAAATCTTTTTATTTTAATTTCACCAGCAATTTGCATACATACTATGATAACAGACAGTGACAGTCAAAGCATACTTGTGCAACAGTATGTAAGCGACCCAGAAAGCCCTTACCCTTACCCACCTTCAAACCACCCGAATCAGGTCGGAACCAAACGGGGACAAACAACACTCACATACGTACACATCCATACAAATATGGTAAGATAAACGAAACAAAAAGTACTAAATTTAAAAAAAAATATTGGGATCACTATTAACAGTAAATAAGTAAGTAATTAAATAAATAAGTGTGGGGAGGGGGGATTAAGGGGAAAGCAGCTGCTGTAGAACAAAACAATGGTGGAGAACACTCAGTCCTCTTCCGAGTCCGGGGACAAGTTGAGAGAGTTAACAAGTTCCAAGAAAGGGTTCCATGTATCTAGGAATGTCTTGGTAGAGCCTTTGAGAGAGAACCTTTAAATTGTAAAGCACCTCCTTAATCCAACGGGCATGTGTCGGGGACAGGTGAGCCTCCAGTTAAGCAAGATCAGTCTCCGGGCTAACAAGGTTGTAAAAGCTAGGACACGTTTCACCGCAACAGAGAGGTTGGTGTTGGGAGGGGTACCGAAAATGGCTGACATTGGGTTTGGAGGAATAGTCTGGCCGTAGGCTCTGCTTATCAAGTCAAAAGCACTCCTCCAAAAGGCTGCTAGCTTAGGGCAAGACCAAAACATATGGCTATGGTTGGCAGGGGATTGATTACATCTGTTGCAGGTGTCCCTAACAGCGGGGTAAATTCTAGATAATCTTGCATTTGTGTAGTGGACTTTGTGAAGGACTTTGCATTGGATTAAGGCCATGACGGGGACATATGGAGGAAGAATGGATCAAATCCAAGGCAGAGTCCATTGCTGGTCTGTTAGTTTCGTATTCAGCTCGCCCTCCCACGCCGCTTTTAATAAGGTATGAAGTTTCAATATGACCGACCCTAGCAAGTTATACAAAATAGAGTTACTCCAGCTTTTTGTGTCTACCTTCGGTTTAAACCAGCATCTGCAGTTCCTTTCTACACATGGCTGATCTATCTCTCCTTCCTAACCCCTTTCTCCTGCCTTCTCCTCATAACCTCTGACACCCATACTGATCAAGAATCTATCTATCTCTGCCTTGAAGATATCCATTGACTTGGCCTCCACCGCCATCTGTGGCAATGAATTCCACAGATTCACCACCCTCCACTTTCCTTATTCCCTACACTCCCGTCAGACAGTAGATACAAAAGCTTTTGGTCAGGCAAATGGATGCTGAGGGAATGGAGGGATATGGAGCATGCGTAGGTGGATAGGAGGTGGTCTTGGCATCATGTTTGGCATAGACATTGTGGGCCGAAGGGCCTGTTCTTGTGCTGTACTGTGTTCTATGAAAGCACCTACCACCAGACTCATGAACAGCTTCTTCCCCCTCTGCTATCAGACTAATTAACAGTCTTTCCATAAGCTAGGATACTGTGTGATCTTCCAATCTCACTCTGGAACTGCTACACTACAATGCTGAGAAAACTATATTCTGCACTCTGGTAGTTTTCTCTTCACTCGTACTGTTATACTTGAGTTTGGCTTGATTGTATTTATGCACGGTGGCGCAGTGGTAGAGATGCTGCCTTGTAGCGCCAGAGTCCCGGGCTCAAAGCTGACTACGGGTGCTGTCTGTACAGACACCACACCTCTGCCTCAGAGGGCGGTGGAGGCTGGTTGTCTGGATACTTTCAAGAGAGAGCTAGATAAGGCTCTTAAAGATAGCGGAGTCATGGGGATATGGGGAGAAGGCAGGAATGGGGTACCGATTGGGGATGATTAGTCATGATCACAGTGTACCTCGAAGGGCCTAATGGCCAATTCCTGCACCAATTGTCTTTTGACACAGATACACACACACACACACGCGCACACACACACGCACAAGTACGCACTCACACACACACACTCAGACTCATACACACACACACACACTCAGATTCATACATACTCTCATACACACACACTCAGACTCATACACACTCACACACACTCATACACACACACATGCACACACACATGCACACATACGCACTCACTCAGACTCAGATTCATACATACTCTCACACACACACTCATACACATGCACGCACTCGCACACACACACACTCACTCACTCACTCAGACTCATACACATACTCTCACACACACAATCTCATACACACACACATGCACACACTCATACACTTGCATACACACACACACTCATTCACACACACACTGAGGTACATGGATAGGACAGGTTTGGAGGGATATGGGCCACACGTGGGCAGGTGGAACTAGTGTAAATGGGACATGTTGGTCAGTGTTGGCAAGTTGGGCTGAAGGGCCTGTTTCCACACTATATCACTCTATGACTGTAAACGGACTGAGGAGCAGACAGTCAGCAGCTTGGGCAACCGTGGCCGGTGACATGTCCAGGCAGTGGTCACCCATGGACTGACCAGTCACTCGCCATGGGAGGGTCACACACACATGGAGGCACCACGTTCAACTCTCCCACTGCCGTATGGCTTTCCCCTTATTTTAAGAATAAGGGGTAAGCTTTTTAGAACGGAGGCAAGGAAACACTTTTTCACACAGAGAGTTGTGAGTCTGTGGAATTCTCTGCCTCAGAAGGCGGTGGAGGCCGGTTCCCTGAATACTTTCAAGAGAGCTGGATTGGGCTCTTGAAGATAGTGGAGTCAGGGGATATGGGGAGAAGGCAGGAACAGGGTACAGATTGGGGATGATCAGCCATGATCACATTGAATGGCGGTGCTGGCTTGAAGGGCTGAATGGCCTACTCCTGCACTTATTGTCTATTGTATCACTCCTTCAAACCTTACCAGGACCACAAAGCACACCGGAACCTAACAAACTCCAGATAAATCCTTTCTCCAGATTCAGCCAACACCTGCAATTAAAGAAACATTCATTCATCTATCAATGAGATTTTCAAAAGTAATAAGTATTTTTTTTTATCTTCTGGGGCTTCTGTTAAAGTCTTGCATCACAACTTCTCACAGCCAGGGGGATATGGCAATGAAGATAGACACAGAATAACTCAACGGGTCAGGCAGCATCTCTGGAGAACATGGAGCGGTGACGTTTCAGGTCGGGATCCTTCTTCAGATGCAGTCTCTGAAGTGGCATTTGAGGCTGAACAAGGGTCTCGACCCGAAACATCGCCTGTTCCTTCTCTCCAGAGATGCTGCCTGCCCCACTGAGTTACTCCAACTTTTTGTGTCTATCTTCGGTTTAAACCAGCATCTGCATTTCCTTCCTACATATGATGATATTAGCACCAATCAGGGTGAGTGGACTGATGTACTTCCCACAGGCTACGTCAGCTTGAATGGAGCGTCTGGGTGGGCATGGAGGAGTTGGGCCTAGTCTGTGGCTCTGGGAAAGCAGAGATTGTAAAGGCAGCACACAGTACAAACAGGTATATGGAGGAAGGAACTGCAGATGCCTGCTTTAAACTGAAGATAGACACAGAGCTGGAGTAACTCAGCGGGACAAGCAGCATCTCTGGATAGAAGGGAATAGGTGACGTTTCGGGTCGAGACCCTTCAGTCTGTGTGTGACGATGTGTGTCGGTGTGTGTAACCATGTGTGACAGTGTGTGTCACCGTGTGTGGCGGTGTGTGTCACCGTGTGTGTCACTGTGTGGATGGTGTGTGTCACTGTGTGTCACCGTGTGTGACGGTGTGTGTCACGGTGTGTGTCATCGTGTGTGGCGGTGTGTGACGGTGTGTGCCACTGTGTGACGGTGTGTGTCACCGTGTGTGTCACTGTGTGTGACGGTGTGTGTCACTGTGTGGCGGTGTGTGTCACCGTGTGTGTCACTGCGTGTCAGTGTGTGACGATGTGTGTCACCGTGTGTGACGGTGTGTGTCACCATGTGTGTGACGGTGTGTGTCACTGTGTGTGTCACAGTGTGTGACGGTTTGTGTCATACTGACCCGTGTTTTCTCCAGTAGCCGTGGGGGTTGACAGAGGCTGCCACGGCCACCACCAGCGCTGGGCACAGGTAGGCGGCAGGGTACATGTATCGCCGCTTCATCACGCGTGTGCGGGTGAAGTTCACCACCTTCAGGTTGAGCACCATCAGCCACAGGTGTACGGCCTCCAGCAGCATCCAGCTGAACGCCACCAGCAGCAGGTAGTGCAGACTACCCAGCACCAACGCACACACTATCTGCAGAGACAGCAGTGGTTACTGCATGCCCACTGGAGACCACCCAATACCCACCCTTCACCCAACCCTCACCTACTCCACCCATCCCACACCCCCACCCAATCAAGGCCACCCACCCAAACAGCCAACCCATCCCCACCCACTTTCACCCCCCCCAACCAACACACTCCATGCCCCCTGCCCATCCCTGCCCAACAACTACCCACCCCTCACCCATCCACCCCACACCCATCGCTCACCCGCCTCACCCCACACCCACACCCACCCCACAACCTCACCCACACGTTACCGATGGCCATTTGATGAACATGGTGATGAGGAGGAGCAGCTCGGCCAGGAAGAGGTTGAGGCAGAGGTGCGCTCGGATCAGCGTGTAGGGGCCACGGATGGCCTTGCACCAGAAGAAGGTTGCTACGGACAGCAAGAGGAGGAGGAGAGACACGGGCAGCACCAGCAGATGATCACCAGAGGGCGGTTACTGTGCACCAGGTCCTGAGGGCAACACAGATCAACGTCAGGCAACCGCAGTGTAAATGGTCCAACTTGCACAAATCACACTAAATTACTCAGTACTGTGAGTCTGAAGAAGGGTCTCGACCCGAAACGTCGCCTATTTCCTTCGCTCCATAGATGCAGCCTCACCCGCTGAGTTCCTCCAGCATTTTTGTCTACCTTCCAGTACTTTGCGAGGTTATTTTCTAAACCAGTATGAGTTCAGACAAAATATGTAGGAAGGAACTGCAGATGCTGGTTTGCACTGAAGATAGACACAAAAAGCTGGAGTAACTCAGCGGGACAGGCAGCATCTCAGGAGAGAAGGAATGGGTGATGTTTCGGGTCGAGACGTCTGAAGAAGGGCCTCAACCCAAAACGTCACCCATTCCTCACCAGAGATGTTGCTTGTCCCGCTGAGTTACTCCGGCATTTTGTGTCTATCTGCAGTTCATCATGTTCTCCTACCTACATTGCCACTGTATATTTCCAAAACTGTCAATTCAGAATAAAAGGATGTACCTTTAGAAAGGAGAGGAAGAATTACTTTAGTCAGAGGGTGGTGAATCTGTGGAATTCTTTACCACAGAAGGCTGTGGAGGCCAAGTCAGTGGATATTTTTACAGCAGAGATAGATAGATTCTTGATTAGTATAGGGTGTCAGGGGTTATGGGGAGAAGGCAGGAGAATGGGGTTAGGAGGGAGAGATAGATCAGCCAGGATTGAATGGCGGAGTAGACTTGATGGGCCGAATGGCCTAATTCTGCTCCTATCACATAAATTCTGTTGTTGGTGAAGGGCGGCATGGTGGCGCAGCGATAGTTACTGCCTCAGAGTGACAGATTTCCGGGTTCGATCCTGACATCGGGTGCTGTCTGTATGGAGTTTGTACGTTCTCCCTGTGATCGCGTGGGTTTTCCCCGGGTGCTCCAGTTTCCTCCCACGCTCCAAAGACGTGCGGGTTTGTAGGTCAGTAGAAACAAAGAACTGCAGACAAAATGTGTCGGAAGGAACTGCAGATGCTGGTTTATACTGAAGATATGCACAGAATGCTGGAGTAACTCAGTGGGTCCGGCGGCATCTCTGGAGAAAAGGAATTGGTGATGTTTCAGGTCGAAATCCTTCCTCAGATGCTGGTTTATATTGGCACAAAGTGGTGGAGTAACTCAACGGGTCAGGCAGCATCTTCAGAGAAAAAGGATGGGTGACATTTTGGGTCGGGACATCTGAAGAAGGGTCTTCAGAGATGCTGCCTGACCCGCTACTACAGCATTTTGTGTCTCAGTTTGCAGGTTAAATGGCTTCATCAAAGTGCCCCTAGAGTGTAGGATTTGAAAGTGGGATAACATGGAACTAGTGTACATGTGATCAATGGTCAGCGTGGACCCGGTGGGCTATGGTCAACTGACTGGATAGCTCGCAACATAAAAGCTTTTCACTGTACCTTGGGTCATGTGACTAAAAGCAACAAAATGAAACGAAACAAAATTAAATGAAACTGAACTAAATTGTATACTCTGGAGTTTAGAAGGATGAGTGGATTCTTATTGAAACATATAAAGTTATTAAGGGTTTGGACACGCTAGAGGCAGGAAACAAGTTCCCGATGTTGGGGGAGTCCAGAACCAGGGGCTACAGTTTAAGAATAAGGGGTAAGATGAGGAAACCTTTTCACACAGAGACTTGTGAGTCTGTGGAATTCTCTGGCTCAGAGGGCGGTGGAGGCAGGTTCTCTGGATGCTTTCAAGAGAGAACTAGATAGGGCTCTTAAAGATAGCAGAATCAGGGTTTATGGGGAGAAGGCAGGAACGGGGTACTGATTGTGGATGATCAGCCATGATCACATTGAATGGCGGTACTGGCTCGAAGGGCCGAATGGCTTATTGTCTATTGTCTAAATTAAATGAAACTAAGCGGAACAAAACTAATCTAAATGAAACTAATTTAAACTAAACTCCACAGAGCGAGCTTACCGAGGTCACGATCAAACCTGGCCAACGCTCACCTGTACAATAGTTCTATGTTATCCCATTCTCACATCTCACACACTGGGGGCAATTTACAATTAACCTCCAAACCCGCACGTCTTTGGGATGTGGGAGAAAACGGGAGCACCCGGAGGAAACCCACGCGGTCACGGGGTGAACGTGCAAACGTTTGTGAAGACTTTCCACTGACTGGATAGCAGGCAACAAAAACACTATTCGATGCATGTGACAATAAACAAAACAAAATTAAACTCAACTCAACTAAACTGGAATTAATTAAACGAAACAAAACTAAAATAAAATGATTTAAACTAAACTAAAATAAATTAAAATAAACCAAACTAATGTAAAATAAATTAAACTAAACTGAAAGAAATGAAACAAATCTAAACTAAAAGAAACTAAACTGAACTAAATTAAACTAAACTGTCTACACAGGGACAGCACCGGAGGTCAGGATTGAACCTGGGTCTCTGGCGCTGTGAGGCAGCAACTCTACCAGCTACTCCACTGTGTGGCGCCCGTGTTCCTGCTGGCTGTGTTCCTGCGGTGCCGGACCGTGGCCCAAGCGGCTGCCCGATGCCCAGCCCCATGCCCGCTCTCCACCCTTCTCACCTTCATTTCATACTGAGCCAGCAGCAGGGCAAAGCTGGACAGGGTGTTGTAGGTACAGGTGGCGTGAGTCTTGTTGCCGCTGCTCTCCTGCTGTGTTACCCAGCCGTTGCCCATCCAGGTGCCACAGAGTCTCTTCCTATTGCCATCATCGCCCGGCTGGAAGCAAGCACACCTGAGTATTACACCTCCCTTATACACATACACACACACACATTCACACACGTACACTCATATACACACTCTCACATGTACACTCGCACACACTCACACATGCACACTCACAAACATTCTCACACATGCACACACACATACTCACGCACACTCATACGCACACACACAAACTCACACGCACTCACAAACACACAAACACACACACGCTCACACACACACACTCCGACTCTATGACCGTGCGGTGAGGTCCTGGACTCTCCCACCAGTGGAAACATAGAAGATGTTGGAATCGATTTTTTTGCACAAGTTTCTAAAGCTGGCACCCAACCCAGGCGACGATATTTTAATCAAAAATAATTTATCCAATTAAAATTTATTTTACATAACGCACCCAGCACCATAATACAAAATCACCAAATTATCTAATTACTGAATTTTCAAGTAACTATCTCACCATCCTTATTAAAGATGCATTCTACCCCCCGCGGTGCCCAGCGGTCCCGGAACTCCCCCAGGGTGCCCGTGGACAGCGCATAGTCCAGGTATCCGGCTCGGGCAGAGCCCTCTTCCACCTGGTGCCGTGACTCGCGGATGGCCAGCTTGGCCAGGCCCAGGAGCAACCCAACCAGGACATCTTCAGCCCCCCTACCCTCTCCCCTACACACAGGGTGTCTAAAGATGTGGACGGTGGGTGTGAAGCACATTTGAGTGCTGGCCCATAGAAGTAGTTCCACAATCACATATTACAATCGCTCCACAATCTTAAATCTCTACACATAAAGCAACATCTCCTTTCTAAAGGTTCATCCTTTTGTTCTGAAGCTTTAGTTTAGTTTTTTTAGTTTAGAGATACAGCGCGGAAACAGGCCCTTCGGCCCACCGGGTCCGCATCAACCAGCGATCCCCGCTCATTAACACTATCCTACACACACTAGGGACAATTTTACATTTACCAAGCCTACAAACCTGAAGGTCTTTGGAGTGTGGGAGGAAACCGAAGATCTCAGAGAAAACCCACGCAGGTCACGGGGAGAACGTACAAACTCCGTACATACAGCACCCGCAGTCGGGATCGAACCCGGGTGTCCGGCGCTGATTCACTGTAAGGCAGCAACTCTACCGCTGCGCCACCGTGACCGCCCAGAAGCTGTGGCCTCTGGTCCTAGACTCCCCCACTGGTGGAAGCATAGATGAAGGTGGTGGAATGGGTTTATTGGGCAGGGATCTCAGGGTCCGCCACGACTGCCGTCTGCCTTGCCCCACCGCTGAGTGCGGGCTCACCTCCTCCTTCACACTGAAGGTGATGTTGATGGTTGATGTCAGACCCTGCCCCTGGCCGACCACTTTGGTCACCGTCACCACCTTCGAATTAAACTTCACACTGGAGACGTTTCTGCTTCCCTCCTGCGCCAACATTGGTTCCACGATGGTCTCCAAGTATCTGTAAGCCAGGAAGATGAGGAGAGCGTTCTCTGTCCCACCTCGTGTGTGAGAGAGAGGAAGGTGGACAGTCTGATTGTGCTCCAAGTAGAAAGCACTACCACCTCGAAACTACTCATCCCCACTCACTAACCTCATCCCACCCCATCAAACTTCATCCCATCCCATCTAACCTCATCCCACCCCATCCCCATCTCACCCCATCCTATCCCACGTCATGCTCAACCCCAGACATCTTCCCACCTCAGCAAACCTCATTAAACCTCATTCCACCGCATCAAGCCTCATACCCACCTCATCAAATCTCATTAAACCTCATCCCCACCTCATTAAACCTCATCCCACCCCACTTCCATGAAGTTCCTGCATTTACGTCCAGATCCTCATCGTTCCAGAGCTGTGGGGTCCATCATCCTCCATCCACTATTCAACCCCTCCATAACCTCCCTTCCTGGGCTGTCATAGCTGTCCCTGGATTCCACCCGGAACCTCTGCCTCCCTCCCACCCTGCTTACCCCCTCCCTAATTCCTTCACTCTGCCTTTGTATCGGGAACAAGCCGGAGCATCGAGCTGGTGCAGTCCACGGATGTCCAGCGTGGTCAGACCAGGGGCCTGGACATGGGTGAACAGTGAAGGCGGACTCCACTGCTGTGGCCTGCACTGGCTCGTCATTATGGGACTTCACGGGGAGCAGAGCAGCTCAGGGCCGTCCCAGGATAGAAGATCATAAGGTCATCAGTGATAGGAGTAGCCCATCAAGTCTACTCCGCCATTCAATCATGGCTGATCTATCTCTCCCTCCTAATCCCATTCTCCCCATAACCTCTGACACCCGTACTAATCAAGAATCTCTATCTCTGCCTTAATATCCACTGACGGCCTCCACAGCCTTCTGTGGCAAAGAATTCCACAGATTCACCACCCTCTGACTAAATAAATTCTTCCTCATCTCCTTCCGAAAAGAACGTCCTTTAATTCTGACCTCTAGTCCTAGACTCTCCCACTAGTGGGAACACCCTCTCCACATCCACTCTATCCTGGCCTTTCACTATTCTGTGTGTTTCAATGAGGTCCCCCCTCATCTGACTCCCAACAATCCGACCCAGGTGAAGGCTGGCAGGCTGCTCTCCGCCCCGCGGACGGGGTAAGGAGAGCGGGCAGGTACCGTGATCGTCCTGTCCCAGCAGCGAGAGGGAGCGAGCCACCAAGATGCTGTTGTAGGCGGTCAGGGAGATGATGGATCTCTCCGTCACTTTGTCCTTCTGTAGAGAAGCCATATCAACCGCTGCGGGCAAAGGGGACAGGTTACACGTGGTGAGAAGTTGGCAGGTGAGTCAATGGTGAGATGGTGGACAGGTGAGTCAACGGTGAAGATAGACACAAAACGCTGGAGTAACTCAGCAGGACAGGCAGCATCTCTGGAGAGAAAGAATGGATGACGTTTCGGGTCCAGACCTTTCTTCAGACTGATGCTGCCTGTCCCGCTGAGTTACTCCAGGATTTTGTGTCTGTCTTCAATTTAAACCAGCATCTGCAGTTCTTTTCTACACATTGCGTCAACAGAGAGATGGTGGACAGATGTTGTACAGGTGAACCCAGGTCTCCAGCGCTGCAAGGCAGCAACTCTACCGCTGCGCCACTGTGGCCGTGGGGAGAAGGCGGGAGAATGGGGTTCGGACGGAGAGAGATGTGGAGTGCGGGGTGTCCCTTACCGATGGTGGATGACAAATAGCGCGTCTTGTTGTTGCGGAGTAGGTTGAGGGCAACGTCGGCGATGGCAACCTCCATGGCCTGCAGCAAGTGGCCAAGCGCTGCCTGCTGCTGCTTCTTCTCCAGGCGGCCCCATTCCTCCGGGCTGGCCAACACCGACTGTGAGAAATTACTGAGCGCCTTGAGAGAGGAGGGGCCGTGTTTTAACATGAACATAAAACATTTTATAATCCATCACACTTTGTCTTTACGGAATGATTCATATCACAAGGGCAGATATTTTAGAGGAAACAATAATAATGTGGACAAAAATGCTGGAGAAACTCAGCGGGTGAGGCAGCATCTATGGAGCGAAGGAATAGGTGATGTTTCGGGTCGAGACCCTTCTTCAGGAAACAATGATCAGATTAGATTAGTGTCTTGTGTAAATTATTATTGCAATGAAATTCATCAGAATTCTACACCGCATAGAAACATAGACATTAGGTGCAGGAGTAGGCCATTCGGCCCTTCGAGCAAGCACCACCACACAATATGATCATGGCTGATCATCCCAAATCATTACCCCGTTCCTGCTTTCTCCCCATATCCCTTGATTCTGTTAGCCCTAAGAGCTAAATCTAACTCTCTTGAAAACTTTGCCCACGCTTCACTTTCAAATTGTGCCGAGCGCAGAAAGTCTTGGTGCCACAGAGTCACGTGGCCCATCTCGTCCATTAGAACCAAGATGACCCATCATCCTACCCCAGCCAGAGAGCACTCCTGTACTCTGGTTCAGTCTGAGGAAGGGCCTCGACCCGGAACGTCACCCATTCCTTCTCTCCAGTGATGCTGCCTGTCCCAGCTGAGTTACTCCAGCATTTTGTGTCAGCCTACTATCTACCTCATTGGTGACCCTCGGACTAAATGTCCAAGACTACGGGTGGTCACGGCGGCGCAGCGGTAGAGTTGCTGCCTTACAGCGAGGCTGCGTCGGAGACCCTGGTTCGATCCCGACCACCGGTGCTGTCTGTACAGGATTTGTACGTTCTCCACGTTACCTGCGTGGATTTTCTCCTAGATCAGCGGTTTCCTCCCACACTCCAAAGATGTCAAGTTTTGAAGGTTAATTGGCTTGGTAAATGTAAAAATTGGCCCGAGTGTGTGTAGGATAGTGTTAATGTGTTGGGATCGCTGGTCGGCGTGGGCTGAAGGGCCTGTTTCCGCGCTGTATCTCTAACCTAAACTAAACTAGAGGGCATGGCTTTAAAGTGAGAGGGGCAAAGTTTAAAGGAGGTATAAAGGAGATGATGGTCAGCATGGACTCAATGGGCCGAAGGGCCTGTTTGAATGCTGCATCTCTCACACTAAATGAATGAAATGGTGCCTGGCCTAAAACTGCTGCAGGATAGTGCGTGCAGAGAGAGCTCACCTCCATTGCAATTCCAGCATCAGAACTGTTGCATGCTTTGTCCTTGAAGCTTTGAATCTTCTTTACAATGTCTGGGAGCGCAGCCTGCGTGTCCTTCTTTCGTGTTAGAGGGAACAAAACATGAAACAATTGTAAGATTTGTATACAACTTTAAAAATGATAAGGAAGATGGGTGGCACGGAGGCGCAGCGGTAGAGTTGCTGCCTCACAGCGCCGGAGACCCGGGTTCAATCCCGACTGCGGGTGCTGTCTGTACAGAGTTTGAACGTTCTCCCTGTGACTTGTGTAAGTTTTGTCCGAAATCTTCGATTTCCACCCACACTCCAAAGACGTACAGGTTTGCAGGTTAATTGGCTTGGTATTAATGTAAATTGTCTCTAGTGGGTGTAGGGCAGTGCTGGGGATCGCTGGTTAGCGAGGACTCGGTGGGCTGAAGGGCCTGTTTCCATGCTGTATCTCCAAATTAAACAAAACTAAAATTAAAGGTCTGGTGTAAATTGGCAGCCGGGGAGAGAACACTGATGTCGTGTGTGGGAAGGAACAGCAGATGCTGGTTTAAACCAAAGGTAGACACAAAATGCTGGAGTAACTCAGCGGGACAGGCAGCATCTCTGGAGAGAAGGAATGGGTGACACTGCCTGTCCCGCTGAGTTACTCCAGCATTTTGTGTCGAACACTGAAGTTGGTTCACTTATCCTTCCCGTGAAGTTGAAGGATGTTATGGTGATGGTGGTGATGTTTTTGGCCGATTCAATGTGGCTGAGAATGGAATGTTGCCTCTGTGTAAAGATCCTGCAGGATAGGGTGTCACCTCACCTTGTCCGGTCCTCCTGCGGCAGATTTGTTGCATGCTTTCTCCTTGAAGCTTCGGGTCTCGTTTACGATGACTTGGATCACGGCCGCATCTATCTGATGTTTTAAGGGAAAGGATACATGTAAGAGGTTTAGACCGAGGATTAGCAGCGAGTCCAAGGATAAGTAGGAGGAGGTGTCTGAGAGTTGTCACGTGGCCCGACCCGAAACGTTAGGAGAAAGGGTGTCGACCCAAAACGTCACCCATTCCTTCTCTCCAGAGATGCTGCCTGTCCCGCTGAGTTACTCCAGCTGGTTGGGTCCCTTTTGCTGGCCCTGGCATCGGTTTTGCCCATGCCCATCTTTATCGGCCAGATACATTTGGGCGGCGCGGTGGCGTGGCGGTGGACTCATGGAAACAGACCCTTCGGCCCAACTTGCCCACACCGGCCAACATGTCCCAGCTACACTAGTCTCACCTGCCCGCGTTTGGTCCATATCCCTCCAAACCTGTCCTATCCATGTACCTGTCCAACTGTTTCTTAAACGTTGGGATAGTCCCAGCCTCAACTACCTGCTCCGCAGCTTGTTCCATACACCCACCACCCCCTGTGTGAAAAAGACACCCCTCAGATTCCCATTAAATCTTTTCCCCTTCACCTTGAACTATGTCCTCTGGTCCTCGATTCCCCTATTCTGGGCAAGACACTCTGTGCATCTACCCGATCTATTCCTCTCATGACTTTGTACACAAACTAGTCACCGTGGAGTTACTGCCTCACAGCACCAGAGATCCAGGTTCGATCCTGACTACGGGTGCTGTCCGTGCGGAGATTGTGCCTTCTCCCCGTGACCGAGTGGGTTTTCTCCAGGTGCTCTGGTTTCTTCCCACACTCCAAAGACGTGCAGGTTTGAAGGTTAATTGACTTCTGTAACTTATCCCTAGCGTGTAGGATGGAACGAGTGCATGGGTGATTGTTGGTTGGCCTGGACTCGGTGGGCCGAAGGACCTGTTTCCACAATATATCTCTAAACTAAACTATGCTAAAGAAGGGAAACACTGAGTGTTAATCACTTCCTTTCTCCCCGTGACCGGCACCCATGCTGCAGATGGTTGCATTGGTGGGGTTTGCATTACAGCACAGGTCAGAAGCTACTCCTAAAGGTTCAGTACAGCAGCACAGCTGGTAGAGCCTTGCCTCACAGCACCTGAGATCCAGGTTTGATCCTAACCTTGGGCGCTGACCATGCGGAGTTTGCATGCTCTCCCTGTGACCGCGTGGATTTTCCCTGGTCTCCTCCCACATCCCAAAGACGTGCGGGTTTGTATGTTAATTGGCCCCCAGTGTGTAGGGAGTGGATGAGAAAGTGGGATAATGATAACATAGAACTGGTGTGTGAATGAGTGATCGATGGTCGGCACGGAGTCGGTGGGCCGAAGGGCCAGTTTCCAGGATGTATCTCTGAACTAAATTAAACTAAACTAAAAGGAAGATGAGGGTAGGTGCACAAAGTTGGGGAAGCTCCTGATATTCTGGGCAGAGTACCAGATGCTCAAAGCACAATGTGCTGGAAGTACTCAGCAGGTCAGGCAGCATCTGTGGAAGGAATGGATAGATGACGTTTCAGGCCGGGACCCTTCATCAGACTGGGAGCAGAGAAGATGCTTCAGTCTGAAGAAGCGTCCCGGCTCGAAACGTCACCTGTCCATTCCCTCCACAGATGCTGCCTGACCCGCTGAGTTCCTCCAGCACTCTGCTTTTTTTCTCCAAATTCCAGCAAATGCAATTCCTTCACTGCTGCTCAATTGGATTAAGAATCAGTGAATTGGTCAGTTGGCATAACAAGAAGCATGTGTATGTATTCAGGAGAGAGTTGGATTTAGCTCTTAGAGCTAACGGAATCAAGGGCTATGGGGAGAAAGCAGGAACGGGTACTGATTCTGGATGATCAGCCATGATGATATTGAATGGCAGTGCTGGCTCGAAGGGCCGAATGGCCTACTCCCATACTTATTGTCTATGTTTCTATGCGTATCGGCGGAGTGAGCCTTGAGACCGTGAGGAGTGAGTACTGACGGGAGGGGGATCAAATGTTGAGCCGACTGCAACAGGATTCCTTGCACAGCCTCCACTCTAACGGTGGGGACAGATGCCGGGGCTGTGGGAGGGAAGGATGGGAGCTGGAGAGGTGGTGGGAGAATCGTGGCCATGTTCTCACCTGCCAGGGAGCTTTGGTAGGTTGTTCCGCAGTGGGATTAATGGTTCCACAGCTGACAGTCGTTTCATCTGGAGAACAAAGAAAACATTTTGGATTTAGATTGGGGACGGGATCATTCCCCAGAGCACAAACAGAGTGGTAAGGGTGGCACAGTGGTTGGGGTGGCACAGTGGTTGGGGTGGCACAGTGGTTGGGGTGGCACAGTGGTAGGGGTGGCACAGTGGTAGGGGTGGCACAGTGGTAGGGGTGGCACAATGACAGTGGTAGGGTGGCACAGTGGTAGGGGTGGCACAGTGGTAGGGGTGGCACAGTGGTAGGGGTGGCACTATGACAGTGGTAGGGGTGGCACAGTGGCAGGGGGCACAGTTACACAGTGGCACAGTGGCATGGTGGTAGGGGTGGCACAGTGACAGTGGTAGGGGTGGATCAGTGGCATGGGGCACAATTACAGTGGTAGGGGTGGCACAGTGGCATGGTGGTCGTGACTGTCAGTGGTCGGAACCAGCTGCGCCACAATGCTGCCCCTAAAGTTTGAAATTCCGTTGTTAGACCAACCTCCCCTTGGATATCAGGAACGAGGGCAGCATGGTGGCGCAGCGGTAGAGTTGCTGCCTCACAGCGCCACAGACCCGGGTTCCATCTTGACTACATGTGCTGTCTGTACGGAGTTTGCACGTTCTCCCTGTGACCTGCGCGGGTTTTCTCCGGGTGCTCCGGTTTCCTCCCACACTCCAAAGACATAGAAACATAGAAAATAGGTGCAGGTGTAGGCCATTCGGCCCTTCGAGCCTGCACCGCCATTCAATATGATCATGGCTGATCATCCAACTCAGGATCCTGTACCTGCCTTCTCTCCATACCCGCTGATCCCTTTAGCCACAAGGGCCACATCTAACTCCCTCTTAAATATAGCCAATGAACTGGCCTCAACTACCTTCTGTGGCAGAGAGTTCCAGAGATTCACCACTCTCTATGTGAAAAATGTTTCTCTCATCTCGGTCCTAAAGGATTTCCCCTTTATCCTTAAACTGTGACCCCTTGTCCTGGACTTCCCCAACATCGGGAACAATCTTCCTGCATCTAGCCTGTCCAACCCCTTAAGAATTTTGTAAGTTTCTATAAGATCCCCCCTCAATCTTCTAAATTCTAGCGAGTACAAGCCGAGCCTATCCAGTCTTTCTTCATATGAAAGTCCTGACATCCCAGGAATCAGTCTGGTGAACCTTCTGGATACTCCCTCTATGGCAAGAATGTCTTTCCTCAGATTTGGAGACCAAAACTGTACGCAATACTCCAGGTGTGGTCTCACCAAGACCCTGTACAACTGCAGTAGAACCTCCCTGCTCCTATACTCAAATCCTTTTGCTATGAATGCTAACATACCATTCGCTTTCTTCACTGCCTGCTGCACCTGCATGCCTACTTTTAATGACTGGTGTACCATGACACCCAGGTCTCGTTGCATCTCCCCTTTTCCTAATCGGCCACCATTTAGATAATAGTCTACTTTCCTGTTTTTACGTACAGGTTTGTGGGTTAATTGGCTTCAGTAAAATTGTAAATTGTCCCTAGTGTGTGGGATAGTGTGCGGGGATCACTGGTTGGCGCAATTTAGCTGTGGTAAAATTGGTGTAGGATTGTGCTCGTGTATGATTGACCGCTGGTCGGCGGAGAACTCGATGGGCCGAAGGGCCCGTTTCCACGCTGTATCTCCACACCCTGTTGTAAAGGGTGGTTGAGGGGGGGGGGGTGGTGGGGGAGCACGGTAGAAGCTGGGGCACCTTTGCCCCGGAGGTCAAGCATCATACTCACCAGGAGGGGAGACGGCTATGAGGTTTAGTTCTGTTTTAAGATCATTCCCAAGGCCAGGTACAATGATGCGGCAACAGTATACTCCCTCGTCCTTCTTCTCCAGGTCCTTTATGGTCAGGGACACATTGCCCTTCCGTAAATCTCCACGCAGTTCATATTTGGAGCTATTTCCAGGGGGGATCGTGCTTGTCGCCTCAAATTGCGGGAAAAGATGGTTGTAGCAGTCCCACAAAGAGCATTCCCCTCGACCCCAGCAGGTTGTGTACAGTACATTACTGCTGTACGTGCAGGGGAGAGTGACTGAAGACCCCAGTACTCCCCTGATCTGTGACTCCTCTGTAAAGCAGAAGTGACAGACATTCCCTTCAGTTCAGTTAGAATCATAGAGTCATTACATTACATTGACTTCTCCAATTTCAGGTAGTCCTTGCTTTCTCCCTCCTTCCCCTCCCCTTCCCAGCTCACCCAATGCCTACTGTCTCCGCCTCTTCCTTTCTTCTTCCAGCCCCCCACCACATCAGTCTGAAGAAGGGTCTCGACCCGAAACGTCACCTATTCCTTCGCTCCACAGATGCTGCCTCACCCGCTGAGTTTCTCCAGCATTTTTATCTACATTACATTAAGTGGTTTCACTGCAACCGAGGTTGATTAGTGCCATCTGCATTGTGTAGTTTTACTCAAGGGCAAGCTGGGCGGATGAGCAGTCCTCTCCCAGCAAGAAAGAAAGAACACAATACACAACAGAAATTAAACATAACACACAAAACATCCACCACAGTGGGACCAGCACTTGCTGCTGTGATGGAAGGCACAAGCGTTCAGTCAGTCAGTCTTCCTCGTTCTGTGGACCTGTGGTCAGGGCCCTGAACCCTCCGCTGTCGCCACTATGGACGGCCCCATGTACAGGCCCTCTCGCCGGGACGATGGACACTCCGACGTCGGGACGGATCGGGAACACCCAATGGCTCGGAATTCCCGAATCGACGGCTTCGCGATGCCAAGTCCACAGGCCCAGCGGTCGGGGCACCTATTCAGGTAATCCTCGTCGAAGGCCGCAGGCAGCTCCACGATGGTAAAGTCTGTGCCGAGATGGCTCAGGTATGATGTGACGATAATTGAGATGTGTTTTTTCATCAATGTTTCTAATGTATAGTAAACCCTTGTTATAATGGACCATGGGGGGATGATTGATTGTCCGTTATTGCCGGTTGTCCGCTATAACAGAGTAAGGGATTACAAAGTGTAGGAAGGAACTGCAGATGCTGGTTTAAACCGAAGATAGACACAAAAAGCTGGAGTAACTCAGCGGGACAGGCAGCATTACTGGAGAGAAGGAATGGGTGACGTTTCAGCAGTGGCTCCGAGTCGCCAGTCTTCGAGCAGGGCTTGCAGCTGCCCATCTTCAGCAAGATCTCAGTGTCGGACTGAGGGGAGGGGGGTGGAGGTGGAGGACTGCCGGCCAACCCGGCGAAACAGGCAGAGCCGAGCTGGAACCAGCGGCTACAAGTCCGGGGCTTCCCCGCCAGCCCAGGGCCACCCCAGACACATCCAGACAGCGACGGGACACCAGGGAGGGGACGGAGACAGCCCAGCTGCAACTCAACAGCTGCCGCAGCGACGGAGAGCCAACCCCGACCTCCGCAACGCAAACGCAAGCCTGCACACAATGCAGCACCACCGTTGCCAAGACTGTTTTATAGCTAGTGACTATAGTATATATTATCTTTTATATTAAATGTATCTTGTATAATCTTGTATTGAAAAGAAGAATCTTAAAAAGTAGTTTGATTAGGCAGTGGGACTTTTTCTCGAGGCCACAGGCCATTTGCTCTTTCTCGATGTCACATTCCTGTGAAGTGCTGTAAAGACATGGCTCAGGGTTTATGACTGTTTATACTAGTCCAAGACAACAAGGCTGGAAAGATAATAGATTCTGTGATTCAATCTTTTGTTACGTTTAATTATACTTATGTTGAGATAAGAGATAAGACATGCTAGTGACCAGTATCTTTGCTAGTGACCTATGACCTGGACATGTGCAGTCGGAATACCTTCTTCTTCTTGCGTATGGCGTGCACAGCCTAAAGTTGTAAGACAACTTGTTCTGTTTGATTTTTTGTTTGTGCACGTCAGGTTGATTGCATTCGTTGAAACAGGGTGGACCACGTGAAGGTTGCAATCTCCCACCCTAGTCGGAATACCCAACTCGCTTATTAAAATGATTTAAAACAACCCCAGAATGTTGATCATAGTTTGGCATCGAGGAAGGTTAGCACAGATGTGGGGACAATCATTCAACTCACCAGATTGAAGAATGTGTTCAATGCAAATGATCAAATAGAAAATAGCTAGAAAAATAAATTGATAGTTTAGATCCAAGCTGAATAGTTCACAAACGATAGATTTAAAGTATTTTAATATTGAATTTAACAATAGAAGATACTCAAGGGCGGCCCAGTGGTGCAGCGGTAGAGTTGCTGCCTCACAGCGCCAGAGACCCGGGTTCGATCCTGGTTACGGGTGCTGTCTGTACGGAGTTTGTACGTTCTCCCCGTGACCGCACGTGTTTTCTCCAAGATCTTCGGTTTCCTCTCACACTCCAAAGATGTACGGGTTTGTAGGATAATTGGCTTGGTATAAATGTAAAATTGTCCCTAGTGTGTGTAAGGTAATGCTAATGTACGGGGATTGCTGGTCGGTGTGGACTCGGTGGGCCAAAGAGCCTTTTTCCGAGCTCTATCTCTAAACTCAACTAACAGCCTAATCAACAAGATCTAGGCCAAAGATTCAGTAATTTTAGACTTTGGAGGTACAGCATGGAAACAGGCCCTTCGGCCCACCGAGTCCATGCCGACCAGCGATCCCCGCACACTAACACTATCCGACATATACTAGGGACAATTATAATTTTTTACCAAAGCCAAGTAACGTACAAACCCGCACGTCTTTGGAGTGTGTGAGGAAACAAGAGCACCCGGGGAAAACCCACACGGTCACAGGGAGGAACGTACAAACTCCGTACAGACAGCACCCGTAGTCAGGTTGGAACCCGGGTCTCTGGCGCTGTGAGGCAGCAACTCTACCGCTGCGCCACCATGCTGCTCGTAGTTGGTGAGCAATAAGGTAGAGGTAGATAGAGAGATACAGCACTGAAACAGGCCCTTCGGTACACTGAGTCCATGCTGACTGACCTAAAGGAGCATCCTTTAATTCTGAGGCTGTGACCTCTAGTCCTAGACTCTCCCACTAGTGGAAACATCCTCTCCACATCCACTCTATCCAAGCCTTTCACTGTTCCGTACGTTTCAATGAGGTCTCCCCTCACCCTTCGAAACTCCAGTGATCCTGCTAAACTAAGTTCCTTCCTATCCGTCCTAAAGAGGTGCGTTAAAATGAGGTTTCACTGTATTTTCTCACTGAGGCTATTTCACAACCGTCACCATGTTTACATCTGACAACACTTCAAAGATTGCATCAAAGGAGGATATCCACAGAGCGCTTGTTGCAAGATTATCCTGTGAACAAGACACTGAGCAAAATGAGCTGACCAATCTCACGCTCGATGCAACACAAAGCCTATCCATCACGCCTTGTCTTTGCAGAATGATTCTTATCACTAGAGAAAATATTTTAGAGGAAACAATGCTCAAATTAGATTAGTGTATTGTGTTAGTTATTATTGCAATGAAATTCATCAGAATGTTACATCTCATAGAAACATAGAAATTAGGTGCAGCAGTAGGCCATTCGGCCCTTCGAGCCAGCACCGCCATTCAATATGATCAAGGCTGATCATCCAAAGTCAGTACCCCGTTCCTGCTTTTCCCCCCGTATCCCTTGATTCCGTTAGCCCTAAGAGCTAAATCTCTCTTGAAAACATCCAGTGAATTAGCCTCCACTGCCTTCTGCGGTAGAGAATTCCACAGATTCACAATTCTCTGGGTGAAAAAGTTTCTCCTCATCTCAGTCCTGAATAGCCTACCCCTGTGATTCTTAAACTGTGTGGCCCCTGGATCTGGACTCCCCCAACATGGGGAACATTTTTCCTGCATCTAGCCCGTCCAATCCTTATGAATTTTATATGTTTCTATAAGATATCCTCTCATCCTTCTAAATTCCAGTGAATACAAGCCCAGTTATCTACCTCACTGGTGACCCTCAGACTATCTTTGATCGGACTTTGCTGGCTTTACCTTGCACTAAACGTTATTCCCTTATCATGTATCTGTACACTGTAAATGGCTCGATTGTAATCATGTTTTGTCTTTCTGCTGACTGGTTAGCACGCAACAAAAGCTTTTCATTGCACCTCAGTACACGTGACAATAAACTAAAGTGAACACAGGAACAGGCCCTTCGGCCCACAATGTGTGTGCTGAACATAGCTTCAGAACCAACTCTCATCTACCTGCACGTGATCCACATCCCTTGATTCCCTGTACATCCATAGTCTTTTAATCACCGTTATCATATCTGTCCCCACCTACACCCCCCTATGTGGATGGTGCCGTGCATTGACGGGTGGGTGGGGAAGCAGCTGACTCACCGTGAAGCCGGCGTCCACTCTCCCTCCGCATCCTCCCCGGCGGCTCCGGCTCTGGATCACCGCGGACCTGCTGGTGGTTGAGAAGAATTTCAGCAAATCCCATCCCACGGTGATGCCCAACGCCGACACGGCAAAGGTCACGGGGAGGGGGGGGCGGCGGCGTGGATACGGCCTTCAACGTGGCCCGGCTACACTGTGGTGGCTCTCCCGTGACTGCACGACACGGTGGCACAGCGGGTAGAGTCACCACCTCACAGCGCCACAGACCCGGGTTCAATCCCGACCTCAGGTGACCGCGTGGGTTTTCTCCGGGTGCGCCGGTTTCCTCCCACATCCCAAAGACTTACAAGTTTGTAGGTTAATTGCCCCCTGTAAATTGTACCCTCGTGTGTAGGGGGTGGATGAGAAAGTGGGATTATATGGAATTAGTGTGAACGGGTGATCGATGGTCGGCGAGGACTCGAAGGGCCGAAGGGCCTGTTTCCGTGCTGTATCTCTAAACTAAACTATAGAAACATAGAAAATAGGTACAGGAGTAGGCCATTCGGCCCTTCGAGCCTGCACCGCCATTCAATATGATCATGGCTGATCATCCAACTCAGTATCCTGTACCTGCCTTCTCTCCATCTATCTTTCCATCTCAACCCCATTCTCCTGCTTTCTCCCCATAACCTTTGACACCCGTACTAATCAACAACCTATTAATCTCCACTTAAAAAATGTCTTAGCCTCCACAGCCGTCTGTGGCAAAGAATTCCACAGTTTCACCACCGTCTGACTAAAGAAATCCCTCCTCATCTCATTACCAAAAGAATGTCCTGGATGCTGGAGTGAAAATTGAGGAAAAAATGCTGGAGTAACTCAATGGGACAGGACAGGTGAATAAAGAGAAAGAAGATGAAACTTTATTGCAGTGAGGAATGTGCAAAACTGGATTGTGTTACTGCATTCTGTCATTATGTGGGAAATAAGAATGGCCCAGGTCGGCAACAAAGCATGTTTACTGGATGTAGAAACCCCCGACATCAGTCTGAAGAAGTGTCTCGACCCGAAATGTCGCCTATTCCTTCTCTCCAGAGATACTGCCTTACCCGCTGAGTTATTCCGGCATTTTTGTCTACCTTCGATTTTTCCAGCATCTGCAATCCGATTTCTTGGTGACTAACTTGGTTTCCACCTCTCCCCAGCTCTGAAGCTGGCCCTGAAACTTGAAGTGTGTAGGAAGGAACTGTAGATGCTGGTTTACACCGAAAATAAACACAAAATGCTGGGGTAACTCAGCGGGACAGGCAGCATCTCTGGAGAAAAGGAATAGGTGATGTTTCTGGTCGAGAACCTTCTTCAGACCCTGAAGCATGATCTCTGTTTCTCTCTCCATGGAGTCTGCCTGACCTGCTGTGTGTTTCCACCATGTCATAGAGTCATAGAGTGATACAGCATGGAAACAGGCCCTTCGGCCCAACTTGCCCACACCGACCAACATGTCCCATCTACACTAGTCCCACTTGCCTGCGCTTGGTCCGTATCCCTCCAAACCTGTCCGATCCATGTACCTGTCTAAATGTTTCTTAAACGTTGCCATAGTTCCTGCCTCAACTACCTCCTCTGGCAGCTTGTTCCATACACCCACCACCTTCTGTGTGAAAAAGTGAACCCCTCAGGTTCCTATTAAATATTTCCCCCCCTCACCTTAAACCCATGTCCTCTGGTCCTCGATTCACCTTCTCTGGGCAAGAGACTCTGTGCATCTACCCAATCTATTCCTCTCATGATTTTATACACCTCTATAAGATCACCCCTCATCCTCCTGCGCTCCAAGGAATAGAGTCCCAGCCTGCTCAACCTCTCCCTATAGCTCACACCCTCTAGTCCTGGCAACATACTCGTAAATCTTCTCTGAACCCTTTCCAGCTTGACAACATCTTTCCTGTAACACGGTGCCCAGAACTGAACACAGCACTCTAAATGCGGCCTCACCAACGTCTTGTACAACTGCAACATGACCTCCCAATTTCCATGCTCAATGCCCTGATGGATAAAGGCCAATGAACCAAAAGGCTTTTTGACCACCCTATCTACCTGTGATGCCACTTTCAAGGAACTATGTACCAGTAGCACGCCTGTCAAACAGTCTGAAGAAAGGGTCTCGACACGAAACGTCACCCATTCCTTCTCTCCAGAGATGCTGCCTGTCCCGCTGAGTTACTCCAACATTTTGTGTCTACCTGCACTACCAGTCCCCCCTGCTCTACACCCTCCCCAGAGCCCTACCGTTCACTGTGCAGCTTCTGCCCATGTTAGTGCTCTGGGTTTATGCTGGAATTTAGTTTTATAACTGTGGTCAGATCAAGAACTTCAGCATCACCGGTCAACCAAAACATCGTCACTCATTGAGCGAGTTACCTCAGTGATAACAACTTGAAGCTTTG
Source organism: Malacoraja senta (assembly GCA_038087875.1). NCBI lineage: Eukaryota > Metazoa > Chordata > Chondrichthyes > Rajiformes > Rajidae > Malacoraja > Malacoraja senta. The sequence goes on from CM075992.1 coordinate 8,647,162, forward strand.
TGGATGGTACACACTCCAACGAAAGAGGCGACGGGCACTTTCAGCTTCCAGAAGCTTCCGACGACGGTGTCTTCTCGTTACTTCTGCGGTGGGGTAGGAGTGCAGCTTCTAGATGCTTCTAGAATGATCAAGAAGCAGCACATAGTGTGACGGGACGATATCTCTCGAGCCGGACTTCCCTGCGGTGAAATGGTTGGAGATTTGTTCAGGTCTTGCTAACAAAGCAGAAGTGGGCGAGAGCGTTAATCTAATGAATGCATCAAGCGATAAAGGAAATGGTGAAGCTCTACAAACAACACTTCAACAGGCAGGAGCTAACATGCAGGTTTGTTTAACTGGAAAGCAGAAATCATGTGCTTCAAGTCTCACGTCAGCCTCGAGCCACCTCTATATCTGCAGAACTGGAGTGGAATAGAGTTATTTTAGTTTTGTTTAGTTTCGTTCAGAGATACAGCGTGGAAACAGGCCCTTCGGCCCACTGAGTCCGTGCTGACCAGCGATCCCCGCATACTAGTTTAGTTTAGTTTAGAGATACAGCATGGAAACGGGCTTCGGCCCACTGAGTCCATGCTGACCAGTGATCCCTGCACACTAGTTTAGTTTAATTTAGTTTAGTTTAGAGATACAGCGTGGAAACAGGCCCTTCGGCCCACCGAATCCACACCAACCATCAACCAACTCGTACACTAGTTCTATCCTACACGCTTGGGTATTTTACAGAAGTCAATTAACCTATAACCCTGAACGTCTTTAGAAACTGGAGCACATGGAGAAAACCTACGCGGTCACAGGGCAATCAAGCAAACTCCATACAGACAGCATCCTGAGTCAGGATCGAACCCAGGTCTCTGGCGCTGTGAGGTAGCAACTCTACCGCTGCGCCACCATGCCACCAATATCTCCAATCCCGAGGGAACATGAAATAGTTGGGATGAGAGCAACAGAGCAAGGGATAGAGTCACAAAGTACTGGAGTAACTCAGCGGGTCAGGCAGCATCACTGGAGAGAAGGGACAGGTGACGTTTCAGGTCCGGAGCCCTCTTCAGACTGAAGTAGGGTTCCAGCTGATATGTGTCTAGCTTCGGTATAAACCAGCATCTGCAGTTCCTTCCCACACAAGGGGTCGAGTCGGTCTGGGTGGAGTCAAGAGGCACCAGGGGATGACGGACATTGTTGGAGATGGCCTCGGGTCCCCAAACAGGGGGCACAATACAGCAGGATCTCTACCATGGGCCCTAGCTGTGCAGGGGAAATGACCAGAGGATATTCAACACAGATAAGCTGAGCAGAAGTGTGATCGTAATCTGATTTACGAAGAAAAGAGAAGTGAGTGATCGCAATGCAACAAGTCTGAAGAAGGGTCTTGGTCACATTAATACTAGCAATGCTGGAGTAACTCAGCGGGACAGGCAGCAGCACTGGTGAGAAAGAATGGGTGACGTTTCTTTTTTGGACTCGACTTCAAACGTCACCCATTCCTTCTCTGCAGAGATGCCGCCTGTCTCACTGAGTTACTCCAGCATTTTGTGTCTGTCTCTGAGGATTAAACACTCTTGACTCTCAGTCAGTGAGGGTTTACTGAGCAAAGGGTGTCACAAAGCAAAGACTGGTCTGAAGAAGGGTCTCGACCCGAAACATCACCCATCCCTTCTCTCCAGATGCTGCCTGCCCCGCTGAGTTACTCCGGCATTTTATGTCTTATCTTCGGTGTAAACCAGCATCTGCAGTTCCTTCCTCCACTGCCCCATGCTTGGCCCTGACTGACCTTCCTTCCCGTGATGGCATCTGCACGGATTTCACTCTAGAATCCCACTGACGCTGTAGACTCTGGTGCAGTAATGGGCAGCACGATGGCGCAGCGGGTAGGACTGCTGCCTCACAGCGCCAGAGTCACGGGTTCGATCCTGACCACGGGTGCTGTCTGTACGGAGTTTGCACGTTCTCTCTAGGTTTTCCCCAGATGCTCTGTTTTCCTCCCACATCCTAAAGGTTTGTAGGTTAATTGGCATCGGTAAAAATTGTAAATTGTCCTGAGTATGTGTAAGATAGTTCTAGTGTACGGAGATCACTGGTCGATGTGGACTCGGTGGGCTGAAGTTTTCTGCGTTAAACTAAACTAAACTCCGATCACCTCTTGGTTTTGTCACCGTGGTGGTGAGATCAGAGTCACCTATCCTTGTTCTCCAGAGATGCTGCCTGACCCATTGAGTTACTCCAGCACTTTCTGTCTTTTTATTTGTACAACCAGTACCTGTAATTCCTTGTGTAGGAAGGAGCTGCAGATGCTGGTTTACACCGAAGATAGACACAAAATGCTGGAGTAACTCGGCAGGACAGGGCAGCATCTCTGGAGAGAAGGAATGGGCGACGTTTCTGGTCTTTCTACCTGTATTTCCCTGTATCTACCTCTGAACCTTTCCCATCCATGCAGGTGGGGGCTAACGGAATCAAGGGATATGGGGAGAAGGCAGGCAGGTTACTGATTGTGGATGATCAGCCATGATCACAATGAATGGCAGTGCTGGCTCGAAGGCCTGAATGGCCTCGTCCTGCACCTATTGTCTATGTTTCTAAATGTTGTTACTGTATCTGTCTTAACTACTGTATCTCCTCTGGCAGTTTGTTCCACCCACTACACTTTAACTTGCTCGATTGTAATCACGTATTGTCTTTCTGCTGACTGGATAGCACGTAACAAAAGCTTTTCATTGTACCTCGGTACACGTGACAATAAACTAAACTGAACTGGGAATATGTAGTAAGGAACTGCAGATGCTGGTTTAAACTGAAGATAGACACAAAAAGCTAGAGTCACTCAGCGGGACAGGCAGCATCTCTGGAACAATGGCTTGTTTCCTTTATCATCGTTACTTTTTTGCAGATCTTTCATTCATTTGTTCTATAACTCTCTACATCACCGTCTATATCTCTCGTTTCCCTCTCCCCTGCCTGTCAATCATCCTGCGCTCCAAGGAATAGATTCCCAGCCTGCTCAACCTCTCCATGTAGCTCAGACCCTCGAGTCCTGGCAACACTGAGCTATAGGGAGAGGTTGAGTAGACTGGGTCTCTATTTCTTGGAGCGCAGGAGCATGAGGGGTGATCTTATAGAGATGTATAAAATCATGAGAGGAATAGATCGGGTAGATGCACAGAATCTCTTGCCCAGCGTTGGGGAATCGAGGACCAGAAGACATAGGTTTAAGGTGAAGGGGAAGCGATTTAATAGAAATCCGAGGGGTAACTGTTTCAGAGTGTGTTAGGTGTATGGAACGAGCTGCCAGAGGAGGTAGTTGAGGCTGGGACTATCCCAACTGTTTAAGAAACAGGGACATGGATAGGACAGGTTTGGAGGGATAAGGACCAAGCTCGAGTAGGTGGGACGAGTTTAGCTGGGACATGTTGGCCGGTGTTGGCAAGTTGGGCCAAAGGGCCTGTTTCCACGCTGTATCACTCTATGACCCTGTGACATCCTCGTAAATCTTCTCGGCACTCTTTTCACCCTAAACAAAGTTCAGTCCATCGATCTCCATCCTGTATTCTGACTCAGGGAATTACCTGCAATTTGTCCATCAATAGTGGTGTCGTCAGTGAATTTAAAGATGAATTTGGAACTGAGTCCGGCTACAAGGTCTTGGGTATAGAGGGAGTAGAGCAGGGGCTTGTAGGAAGGAACTGGAGATCCCGGTTTACACCGAAGATAGACCGAAAGTCAAAAGATAATTTGTGAAGGTTTCGATCAGCCCCGACACGGGGTTAGATCGCCCGGCGCGGGGAGCTGAGATTCCCCCCCGATGTGGGAATTTGATCGACCCGACGAGGAGGGCCTGACCGCCGGCTACGGGAGCCAAGATCGTCCCGTCAACGTAAGGCTCGAGGCCCCCGACCGCGGGAGAACAAAGAAGGGAACAAATTGAACTTTGTTTCGCCTTCCATCACAGTGAGGAACATGGAGGAGTCACTGTGGTGGATGTTTATCTATATTACTAAAGTAAGATCTTGACTGAATTTGACATACTGTGATGTGATTTCCGAGAGAACGCCGCCACTTACGGCCGTCATTTTTGGCCACCTCGCTCAGAGCCCCCTCCGCCGGACTGGACCGGAGGATTTTTACCATCGCTGAAAAATCAGAGAGATATTAATGTTAAAAAAAAATTCGCCATTGTCTCTGCTGCCCCCGCTGGCGGCAGGGGGGAGGGACTATAAAATCCAGAAGTGTCGTGGCTCACTCAGTCTCTGCCAGACGGAGGAAGCGAGAGGGTCACGGCTCTCTGAGCTGCGAATAACACTGAACGCACGTCTACTCCACGGTGAGTTCCCGGAATGTGGTTTTCAGCAAATGTGTTTGTTGTTTGCAAAGTGTTTGCCCAATTGGGTTGGCTTTTTAAAGGGCTTTCAGCAAATGTGTTTTGTTGGCTTGCAAAGTGTTTTTGCCCAATTGGGTTGGCTTTTTAAAGGGCTTTCATCAAATGTGTTTTGTTGGCTTGCAAAGTGTTTTTGCCCAATTGGGTTGGCCTTTTAAAGGGCTTTCAGCAAATGTGTTTTGTTGGCTTGCAAAGTGTTTTTGCCCAATTGGGTTGGCTTTTTAAAGGGCTTTCAACAAATGTGTTTTGTTGGCTTGTAAAGTGTTTTTGCCCAATTGGGTTGGCTTTTTAAAGGGCTTTCAGCAAACGTGTTTTGTTGGCTTGCAAAGTGTTTTTGCCCAATTGGGTTGGCTTTTTAAAGGGCTTTCAGCAAACGTGTTTTGTTGGCTTGCAAAGTGTTTTTGCCCAATTGGGTTGGCTTTTAAAGGGCTTTTTAAAGGGCTTCCAGTTAGCGGCATGCTGGCGCTGATTGCGTCATTTCCGGTTCGTGGCAAGAAGCGAGAGGGTGACGTCAAGATGGAGCCGAGTGCAGGCGCCGTTGATTAATTCAAGAGAGCTGACTGCTATGTCTATGGTGAGTGTGTTTGTTGGATGTTATTTAAAGCATGTTTTTGCTTCAGCACCAGCAGCCTCTACAGGAGGCTTTAAACATTCGTGTTACATACTGTATATTCAACACATTCTGAAGTTACTTGGCATTTTAGTATTTTGTGAGTGAATGTGTGTGTGTGTGTGTGTGAATGAGTCTGTGTGTGTGTGTGTGTGTGAATGAGTGTGTGAATGAGTCTGTGTGTGTGTGTGTGAATGAGTCTGAGTGTGAATGAGTCTGTGTGTGTGTGAATTAGTCTGTGTGTGTGTGTCTGTGTGTGTGTGTGTGTGAGAGAGTCTGTGTGTGAGTGTCTGTGAGGTGGAGGGTGTGTGTGATCAATAAATAGTACAAACTAGCGCAACAGAAAGCCGCCCACCCCCCCACTGGCCAGCAATATTGGAATTGGTGGAGAGGTGGAATATTGCGTTGGGTGACCAGCCCTCCCGTGTGATGCTGGGACCCAACGGGTCCCACTTGGTCTAGTGTTATAATGTATTTTGTGTGTTCTGTTGCTTTTTATTGGTATGACTGTATGGCAAATCAAATTCCTCACATGTTGCAAAATATACTTGGCTAATAAAGTATGATTATGATGATTATGATAGGAGCAGAATTAGGCCATTCAGCCCTTCAAGTCTACTCTGCCATTCAATCATGGCTGATCTATCTCTCCCTCCCAACCCCATTCTCCTGCCTTCTCCCCATAACATCTGACACCCGTACTAATCAAGAATCTATCTATCTCTGCCTTAAATATATCCATCGAGTTGGTCTCCACAGCCGTCTGTGGTAAAGAATTCCACAGATTCACCACCCTCTGACTAAAGAAATTCCTCCTCATCTTCCCAAAAGAATGTCCAGGATGCTGGAGTGAAAATTGAGATAAAGTGCTGGAGTAACTCAACGGGACAGGCAGCATCTCTGGAGAGAAGGAATGGGTGATGTTTCAGGTCGAGACCCTTCTTCAGACTGGCTGAAGGAAGCTGAACAGAGAGCATCCAGTTGCAGAGGGAATGTGCAGAGACCCACTTCTGTAAGATCATGTGATAGGAGTAGAATTAGGCCATTCGGCCCATCAACTGTACTCCACCATTAAATCACGGCTGATCTATCTCTCCCTCCTAACCCCATTCTCCTGCCTTCTCCCCGTAACTCCTGACACCCGTACTAATCAAGAATCTATCTATCTCTGCCTTAAAAATATCCATTGGCCTCCACAGCTCTCTGTGGCAAAGAATTCCACAGATTCACCACGCTCTGACTAAAGAAATTCCTCCTCATCTCCTTCCTAAAGGTACGTCCTTTTATTCTGAGGCTGTGCCCTCTGGTCCTAGACTCTCCCACTAGTGGAAACATCCTCTCCACATCCACTCCATCCAGGCCTTTCATATTATGTTGTTAAGCTGGAAAGGGTTGAGAGGAGATTTACAAGGATGTTGCCAGGACTCGAGGGTCTGTAGTCAGAGTGAGGCCAAATGTAAATTGGGGGAACAGCTCCTCATATTTTGCTTGGGCACTCGCACCTCAGCGGTATGAATCTAGATTTCTCTAACTTCAAGTAACCTTTGCCCTTCCTCTCTCTCTGTCCCTCCCCCACCCTAGTCATCCTGCTAGTTTGACTGTTCGTATCCCTTCGTAATCACCTCTTCCACAGCCAACAATGGACCATTTTGGGCTCCACCTTCCCTTGGCCATCGGTGCCGGCTCCAATTTGTTCTTTATACCTTTTCATTCCTCTAGATTCCACTGAGAGTCGGGAGAGATCCCTCTCCCCTGACTCTCAATGTGAAGAAGAGTCTCGACCTAAAACGTCACCCATTCCTTCTCTCCAGAGATGCTGCCTGTGTTACTCCAGCATTTTGTGTCTATCTTTGGTGTAAACCAGCATCTGCAATTCCTTCCTGTACATGATATCAACGGGTCCTCTAATTCTGAGGCTATGACCTCTAGTCCTAGACTCTCCCACGAGTGGAAACATCCTCTCCACATCCACTTTATCCAGGCCTTTCACTATTCTGTACGTTTCAATGAGGTCCCCCCCTCATTCTTCTAAACTCCAGCGAGTACAGGCCCAGTGCCGACAAACACTCATCATAGGTTAACCTACTCATTTCTGGGATCATTCTCAGGGCTGCCAACATTGGGTGAGAGTTGAGAATGTGAAATTGCGAGGGAGCGTAGCGACCGTGGGGGGGGAGGGGGTGTTCCCCCTCCTATGGTAGGGAGCTTTTGCATTTTTCAGCTTGAAATTGTGCAATCTGGTGCATACTGTAGCGAGTCTTTTAACTTGCATTTGAGTGCAACATTTATGCTTTAAATTGGATTAGGTATGAATAAGGTTAGGCTAAATTACATTCCTAATTACATTCCACAATAGAGCCAGGCTCTGATCAACAGGTGCAGCTCATGAATGACTGTATTCATATATGGAAATCAGATTATATTCATGCTGTTATGTATATATATAGAGAAAAACTCAGAGAAACAAAGCAAAAGTCGGACTTCCATCACTGTTCTGCACAAATAAATCAATCAATCTTGTTCAAGAAGGAACTACAGATGCTGGAGAATCGAAGGTAGACAGAATTGCTGGAGAAACTCAGCGGCTGCGGCAGCATCTATGGAGCGAAGGAAATAGGCAATGTTTCGGGCCGAAACCCTTCTTCAGACGGTTTCAACCTTACCCTTTGAATATAGAAACAAGACGAAAATAATGCCACATATTCAATCATATATGGTTCAATGAAATTAAGATATAAATGTAAAAATATATATGGAAACAGGCCCTTCCGCCCACAAAGTCCACACCGACCAGCAATCTATCATACACCAATTCCATCCATCACACCAGGAACAATTTACAGAAGCCAATTAACCTACAAACCTGCACTTCTTTCGGATATGGGAGAAACTGGAATATCCAGAGAAAACCCATGTGGTAATAAGGCAGCAACTCTACCACTGCGCCACCGTGCCACCACATTAAATTATTGTTTCTGTAATATATTTATTATGGTGTCACGTGAATAAAGATGAGCACATGATTATGATTTCTGCCCTTAGTTGGATAAGACACATGTCCAGTCATTGTGTTTTATGGCTGGTTTTCAACCTCTTCAGGCTGAAGGTCTCGACTCGAAACATCACCCATTCTTTCTCTCCAGAGATGCTGCCTGTCCTGCTGAGTTTTTCTAGTTTTTAGTGTCTATCTTCAGTTTAAACCAGCATCTGCAATTCCTTCCTACACTATTTGTAAAGCAAAACAGGTCCTATTCTCATTATATAATTTTGTGATCAGCTTGAGAGCATGAGAGTTTTGTGAAATGCGCGAGTCTCACGTTCAACGTGTGAGAGTTGGCAGCCCTGCTAATAATGCAAACATTTTATGCAAGTTCCAATTGTTTGGACAAAAATCACTTATTACTGCTTTATAACAGTTAAGTTACATTAAGACCATTTCAGAAATTATGGCAGTTAACAAAAAAATCAACTAACAAATTAAAGCAAACTAAAAGAAAATAACATGTTCCCTTTCCTGACTCTACCTCATAAGTACTTTAACGCTGTTAGCAGAGCAAAGGGATATTAATCTCAAGAATCAAAATGGGGAAAGTGAGGGCAATTTTGCTTAAATCGTCATTCTAAGCCCATTCAGATCTGCATAGAGTCAGAGTTATACAACATGTACATGGCTGGCCCAATTTGTCCATAATGATCAAGTTGGCATTCTGCGTGCCCAGGGACTGGCTGCCGTTCCCAGATCAGCTCGCGTCCCAGGGACTGGCTGCAGTTCTCAGGTTGGCTCGCCTGCCCCGACCCCGTGAAAACGAATTGAAAAAACCCCACGGTTTTTCGGGTTACGGGCCGGATTCGGCCCGTGTGCCATAGGTTGCCGAACCCTGTCCTAGATGTTTGGCCTCATTGTGGCCCCCCCCCCCATGTTTTACAACCAATTCACCTGGTTAGTTCTATCTCCGGCTGCTTCATGTTGTCGGCGGCTGCACATCCAACCAAGAAAGAAGAGAAGAGAAGAGACGCGACGTCACTCACAGCCGCCAACTGACGCGCTTCCCCAGACTGCACAGATCGCTGTGATGTGGCGCAAAAGAGACAAACTGTGCAGGAACTGAAGACAGCGTGAGAATTCTGTCATCAGCGTGAGCATTGGCTGAAATGCGTGACTCTCACGCTCAGAGCGTGAGAGTTGGCAGCCCTGTCTAAGGCCAGGATGTGACAACAGACAAACAGGGAGACACATATACAAAGGAAGACACACACACACACACACACAGGGAGACAGACACACACACACAGGGAGACACACAGACACGCACACACACACACGGAGACAAACAATAAACACGGGGAGACACACACAGGGAGACACAGACGCACACACACACAGGGAGACACATACAAACACACACACACACCTTTTCTTCCTCCTCCCTTCATCCACCCCTTCCTCCCTCCTGCCCCCATCCTTCCCTCTTTCCTCCCCCTCCCTCTTTCTCCTTTCCTTCCTTCATCCCCTTTCTACATTCCCTTCCCTTGTCTCGCTTTGCCTCCACACCTCCCTCTTTTTCTTTCCCTCTCTCTCTCTCTCTCTTTCCCCCCTCCCTCTCTCTCCCTGGCCGCCCAATGGGGAGTCTGGCGGGCACGGTGCAGCGTGGATTGGCGGCGCTGGCGTTGCCGTGTGAGTTGAAGGGCAGGAGGGAGGGAGGGAGCGAGGCTGCAGTGGCGGCCGGCAACGCAGCGCTCACAGCCGGCACAGAGAGCTGCTGACATCCGCCCGGCGGCTGCACATCCAACCAAGAGAGAAGAGACGCGACGTCACTCGCAACCGGCAACCGACGCGCTTCGCCAGACCGTGCAGATCCCTGGCACACGGCGCAAAGGGACAAACTGTGCAGGGACTGAACTCTGCGTGAGAACTCGGGCATGAGCGTGAGGGCGTGACAATTTGCTCCAAGGCGTGGTTTTCACGCTGAAAGCGTGAGAGTTGGCAGCCCTGCATTCTTGTAAACCTCCTCTGGACCCGCTCCAGAGCCAGCACATCCTTCCTCCGATATCGGATATGGTGCCCAAAATTGTTCACAATATTTCAAATGCGGTCTTACCAGCACCTTATAGAGCCTCAGCATTACATCCCTGTTTTTGTATACAAGCCCTCTTGAAATAAATGCTAGCATTGTGTTTGCTTTCTTTACTACTGATTCGACTTGCAGATTAACTTTTGGGGAATCCTGCACCAGCATTCCCAAGTCTCTTTGCACCTCCGATTTCTGGATTCTCACCCCATTTAGAAAATAGTCTACGCCTTTATTCCTACGACCAAAATGCATGACTCCACACTTTGCTACACTATATTCTAACTGCCACTTCTCAGCCCACTCTCCCAACCTGTCACAAATCCTTCAATCTCCTTGTCCAAATCATTAATATACAAGAGACCTGCGTTTGATCCCGATTACAGGTGCTGTCTGTATGGAGTTTGTACGTTCTCCCCGTGACCTGTGTGGGTTTTCTCCGAGATCTTCGGTTTCCTCCCACACTCCAAAGCCATACAGGCTTGTAGGTTAATTGGCTTGGTGTAAATGTTAAAATTGTCCCTAGCGTGTGTTAATGTGCGGGGATCGCTGGTCGGCGCGGACTCGGTGGGCCGAAGGGCCTGTTTCCGCGCTGTATCTCCAAACTAAACATCCTTCCTGTAATGGGGTGACCACATCTGCACACAAGATTGATGCTGTTGTTAGTCCTTTCGTACAGAGCTGCAGTTTATCACTGTCGTCAGTAACACTACAGACCATTCTGCTGCTACATTTATACTGGCCCGTAGATATTAATTACTGAAACTTAATATCTACGGTATTAAGATATTACCGTATCTTCACCCAAAGTATCAGTGGGGGGTTATGGATTCTGGATGATGGCTCTTGCTGATGTAATATTGAGCAACAAACATCACTGTAGAAACGAGGAACTGCGGATGCTGGTTTACAAAAGAAGCCACAAAGGACTGGCGCAGTGGTCGTGGCTGTGTGAGTGAGGCTGTGAACATCACTCACTCAGTACCACTCCTGCATCTGGAGTGAAGCCACTGTCAGTTTAGTTTAGTTTAGTGACGTGCGATGAGGTCAATGGCTGGGGAGACACTGGCTAGTATTAGTGGCCCGGCCCTTCCTGTATTGATCACTGCGTCTCCCTGAGGAGAGGGAGGGGTGGAGCCGTGGCTGGGAGGGAGGGATAGAGAAGAGAAGGGAGGGAGAGAGAGAGAGAAGGAGGGAGAGAGAGAGAGAGAGAGAGAGAGGGGAGGGGGAGAGAGAGAGAAGGGAGGGAGAGAGAGAGAAGGGAGGGGAGAGAGAGAGAAGGGAGAGAGAGAAGGGAGAGAGAGAGAGGAGGGGAGAGAGAGAGAGAAGGGAGAGAGAGAGAGAAAGGAGAGAATGGGGAGAGAGAGAGAAGGAGAGAATGGGGGAGAGAGAAGGGAGAGAGAGCGAATATGGAGAGAGAGGAGAGAGAGTGAGAATGGGGAGAGAGAGAGAGAATGGGGATAGAGAGAGAAGGGAGAGAGGAACGATGGCACGTTATAACCCGCAGCCGTTCCATTCTGATCGCCGCCGAATCCACACCGCACCATTGCACCCTTCTTCACGGTGACCCAGTGATGTCTCGACTCTGACAATTCGAGGGATCTAACCGGTAACAACATTAAGAGCAGCCCCGGGTCGCCGCGCTCCCCGACTCGAATCTGAGGTTGAAAAATCAGGTGGTGGGCCTGATGTGTCCCGCGGGCCGTATTTTGGAGACTCCTGCCTTACATGAACTAAACAAAAATGTACAGAAGTACAAAAATTGATGACATTTATTATTGTGATAAGTATAGATCTATTTTTTTTTTAATCTAATAACTTTCTAATGTACCGACAAAGTCTACCTTCCCAAGTGGCGTATCTTGTTCCGCTCCATGATCTTTGGTCTGCGCCGCCGCTGCTGAAACGTGGAGGGAGAGTGAGATAGCATCAATTGTGTGGGCTGAGCCGACGTAATTGACGCTCGCTCTCCCTCCACTAGGCTCAAGACACGCCCCCTTGTGAGGCAGACGTGATCGCTGCCTCCCCTGGAGCTTTTTCAATGCAGTTTTATGATGAGACCAGGGAGCACAAATTTAATATCTTTATATGTGAAGTACATTACCTGGACGATGGAAGGTAAGGACATGTAATGAAGGGGTTTACAAACATTACATTGGTGGCATACATAGAGATGGTAACAGGCACAGGCTTATTGCCCGCGCTCCATTCAGTTTCTAAGGGGTTGCGCAATCAGAGGGGAGGCTCAGCTCGTCGCTGCCTCACCTCTCATCTCACCCTGTATTTGCAGCGGAGTTGCGAAAATTTTGCGATTTTTATTATAAAAAATGATTCGATTCATATAGAAATGACATTTATAACACAGATCAGTGGAAAAATCTTTATATTTATTTTATTTTGTTATTATTTTTCTTTACTTTTCTTAACAGCTATTTTCATTGGGAGTATGACAGGTGAGGCTCTGCCTCCCCTGACCGCACGTCCCTGGTTTTGTTTAGTTTCATTTAGAGATACCGCGTGGAAACAGGCCCTTCAGCGCACCAAGTCCGCGCCGACCAGCGATCCCCGCACACTAACACTATCCTAGCGACAATTTACATCTATACCAAGACAATTAACCTACAAACCTGCACGTCTTTGGAGTGTGGGAGGAAACCGGAGCACCCGGAGAAAACCCACGCAGGTCACGGCGAGAACGTACAAACTCCACACAGACAGCACCTGTAGTCAGGATTGAACCCGGTCCCTGGCGCTGTCAGGCAGCAACTCTACTGCTGCACCACCGCAGAAATGGCGTTGCCTGAGACCCGAGTGGCCAGGAGAAGGGGAACTCTCTCTCTCTGTCTCTATGTTTAGTACGGGTGTCAGGGGTTATGGGGAGAAGGCAGGAGAATGGGGTTAGGAGGGAGAGATAGATCAGCCATGATTAAATGGCGGAGTTGATTTGATGGGCTGAATGGCCTATTTCTGCTCCAATAAGTAAAAGGTCTGTCTCACTGTGCGAGTTGACCCACGAGTGACCCCGAGTGAAAGACTCGTGGTTGCGTACGATACTACAAGATTATGATCCAGAGTTTAACCGAGTTCCCACGGGTATGTCTAAGTTTCCCGTTTACTTCTCATTTCTGCGATGTTCCAAGTTCGTCTCCCGAGTGTACCAAGTTCCTCTCCCGTTAATCTTGAGGCAACAATGTATATCGAAGTGTTGAAAAATCATCACATGTTAAAAAAATGATGTCATGCCAGCCAAAGAACGTAGAGACTATTGTGTTTGCTGCATGTGTTCTGCACAACCTGATCCGTATCAGAGGTGCAGCTTCAGGATCAGCAACAGCCATGCAGGACGGTGACTTAGTGGACAGTCAAACAGGGAGAATAACACTAGGTGCGTGGAGGAGTGGTACAAACGACGAGACTTTGGTGCCACTGCAGTGTTTTCGAGGTAACACGGGGACCAACAGTGCAAAAGAGCAGAGAGACCATCTCTGCTCCTACTATAATTCAGAATTGGGCAGTGTGCCGTGGCAGGACAGCTTATTTTGAGCGGCTGCCGACCACAGGTACATCACTGCATGAGGAGAGCCCACATGCAGAAAAATCCAGTTAATTTCATGTTTAGTTTAAATCCTGCTGACTTTTCTTTGTTTAACTTTAAGTGTGGATTTTATTTTTATTGTGGTGTAAAAGTAATTTCATTGCATCTGTCTTTCCTTTAAAACGTGGTTATCATGCATCTGCTTATCTGATTGTAGATCTCAAAACTTGTCATTTAGCGCATTGCATTGTATCTTTTATTGCCTGAATTTAGTGAATTTCTCAGCTGAATTAGTATATAGTGAAAATACTTGTATTTGTGCTTCATTTGTTGATTTTCATGTATGAGAAGCCCTTTTCAGACAGTGGTGTTTGCTGTAGTGCTACTTTTCTCAATATGCGCAAAAAAGCGTTTTTTATATTGAACAAGAATAAAGACTTTGTTTCACATTCAAGACATTTGTTTCACATAAGACTTTGTCTTATTTTCTGATCTACTGAGAGGTGACAATTTAAAACATTTAAAAAGCACAGCATATGAGGCAGCTGAGTCCTTAAATCTCACAAATGATTGTGAGAATCAAGATCTGAATATATTTTGCCTTCCTCTATTTTGTGTTTTATGATGAAAGGAATATTACATTCAAGTCATGAGACTTTGTAGTGATATTAAAATGAAGACTTCCAGACATCAATTTGATCTTGATAGCAAATAACTCTCTTTTATTGTGCAATAAAGTAAACAAACAGTGAGAATCAAACGGATCAGCAAAAAGCTTTTCAACACAACACAACACAAATTTATATATAAACTTCAAGCAATTTTTTCTTTTCAACCCACTCTGTCACCTTATCAATAACTTGCTTAACTTTGTTAAGCAGAATTTGTCTTTAAAAAGTCTAAATAACTGATATTTCTGTCCCTGATTATTGTTTCTAAAAAGAGTTCCCACGGTAGAATCACGAGTCCCAAAGTTAAACGCACGGGCCACTACGTTCTTACAACGAGTTTAAATGTTTCAATTTTTAACCACAAGAGTACATTTTACTCGTGGAAAAGTTCAAACATGTTTGAACTTTTGCAAGAGTTAACAAGTTTCACGTGTATCTCCCGTTAGCGCTAAGAGTCGCTAAGTTGCGTCCACGAGTTCAGACGTTCCCGCTACGTTAATTGTACGTGATTACCACGAGTTAAATTTGTTTTAAACTCGGGGTCACTCGTGGGTCAACTCGCACAGTGAGACAGCCCTTTAAGTAAGTAAGTTTATTGGCCAAATATTCACAGACAAGGAATTTGCCTTGGTGCTCCGTGACTGTGGTGTTGTTGATGATGAGTGGGGTGTGGGGAGGGGGAGCTCTCCTAAAGTCTACAATCAATTCCACTGTCTTAAGAGCATTGAGCTCTAGGTTGTTGCTACGGCACCAGGACACCAGCTGTTACACTTCCTGTCTGCAGGCAGATTCCTCCCCATCCTGGATCAGTCCAATCAGGGTTGTGTCATCTGCAAACCTGAGAAGCTTGACAGAGGTGTCTGTGGAGGTGCAGTCGTTGGTGTAGAGAGAGGAGAGGAGATGTAGGTCCCTTGCAGTCAGAAACAGGTGAATTGATCATGGGGAACAAGGATATGGCGGACCAATTGAATAACTACTTTGGTTCCGTCTTCAGTAAGGAAGACATAAATAATCTGCCGGAAATATCAGGGGGCCACGGGTCAAAGGAGATGGAGGAACTGAGTGAAATCCAGGTTAGTCGGGAAGTGGTGTTGGGTAAATTGAATGGATTAAAGGCCGATAAATCACCAGGGCCAGATAGGCTGCATCCCAGAGTACTTAAGGAAGTAGCTCCAGAAATAGTGGATGCATTAGTGATAATTTTTCAAAACTCTTTAGATTCTGGAGTAGTTCCTGAGGATTGGAGGGTAGCAAACGTAACCCCACTTTTTAAGAAGGGAGGGAGAGAGAAAACGGGGAATTACAGACCAGTTAGTCTAACATCGGTAGTGGGGAAACTGCTAGAGTCAGTTATTAAAGATGGGATAGCAGCACATTTGGAAAGTGGTGAAATCATTGGACAAAGTCAGCATGGATTTACGAAAGGTAAATCGTGTCTGACGAATCTTATAGAATTTTTCAAGGATGTAACTAGTAGAGTGGATAGGGGAGAACCAGTGGATGTGTTGTATCTGGACTTTCAGAAGGCTTTCGACAAGGTGCCACATAAGAGATTAGGATACAAACTTAAATCACACGGTATTGGGGGTTCAGTATTGATGTGGATAGAGAACTGGCTGGCAAACAGGAAGCAAAGAGTAGGAGTAAACGGGTCCTTTTCACAATGGCAGGCAGTGACTAGTGGGGTACCGCAAGGCTCAGTGCTGGGACCCCAGCCATTTACAATTTATATTAATGATCTGGACGAGGGAATTGAAAGCAACATCTCCAAGTTTGCGGATGACACTAAGCTGGGGGGCAGTGTTAGCTGTGAGGAGGATGCTAGGAGACTGCAAGGTGACTTGGATATGCTGGGTGAGTGGGCAAATGTTTGGCAGATGCAGTATAATGTGGATAAAAGTGAGGTTATCCACTTTGGTGGCAAAAACGGGAAGGCAGACTATTATCTAAATGGTGGCCGATTAGGAAATGGGGAGATGCAGCGAGACCTGGGTGTCATGGTACACCAGTCATTGAAAGTAGGCATGCATGTGCAGCAGGCAGTGAAGAAAGCGAATGGTATGTTGGCCTTCATAGCAAGAGGATTTGAGTATAGGAGCAGGGAGGTTCTACTGCAGTTGTACAGGGTCTTGGTGAGACCACACCTGGAGTATTGCGTACAGTTTTGGTCTCCAAATCTGAGGAAGGACATTATAGCCATAGAGGGAGTGCAGAGAAGGTTCACCAGACTGATTCCTGGGATGTCAGGACTTTCATATAAAGAAAGACTGGATAGACTTGGCTTATACTCGCTAGAATTTAGGAGATTGAGAGGGGATCTTATAGAAACGTACAAAATTCTTATGGGGTTGGACAGGCTAGATGCAGGAAGATTGTTCCCGATGTTGGGGAAGTCCAGGACAAGGGGTCACAGCTTAAGGATAAGGGGGAAATCCTTTAAGACCGAGATGAGGAAAAACTTTTTCACACAGAGAGTGGTGAATCTCTGGAACTCTCTGCCACAGAGGGTAGTTGAGGCCAGTTCATTGGCTATGTTTAAGAGGGAGTTAGATGTGGCCCTTGTGGCTAAGGGGATCAGGGGGTATGGAGAGAAGGCAGGTACGGGATACTGAGTTGGATGATCAGCCATGATCATATTGAATGGCGGTGCAGGCTCGAAGGGCCGAATGGCCTACTCCTGCACCTATTTTCTATGTATCTATTTATGAGAGAGTACACAGCCTTGCGGTGCTCCTATGCTGAGCGTTTGCGGGTCCGAGATGTGCTTTCCCAGCCTCACATGCTGCTTCCTGTCTGTCAGGAAGTTGGTGATCCACCGACAGAGGGGTTCAGGCACAGTCAACTCGGAAAGTTTGGAGTGTAGTAGCTCTGGCACAATGGTGTTGAATGCAGAGCTAAAATCAACAAACAGGATCTTCGCCTAGGTCCCCTGGCGGTCCAGGTGCTGTAGGATTAAGTGCAGGCCCAGGTTGACTGCATCATCCACAGATCTTTTAGCCCAATATGCAAACTGCAGAGGGTTCAGCAGGGAGTTTGTGATATTTTTCAGCTTGGCCAGCACAAGCCATTCGAGTGTCTTCATGACTACAGAGCCCTTCCAAACTGAAGAAGAATCACTAGCTGAGAACTTGCTCCTCACTTCTCAGAGTACCTTTCCTTGGCAGCTCTGATTCCTCTTCTCAGCTTGTACTTGGCCTGCCTGTAGAGGTCTGCATCCCCGCTCCTGTAGGCCTCCTCTTTAGACTGTCGGAGCTGTCTGAGTTCTGCTGTGAACCAGGGCTTATTGTTGTTGAACCATGTCCGGGTCTTAGTTGGAATGCAACTGTCCTCGCAAAAGCTGACATATGATGAAACAGTGACCATATACTCATCGAGGCTTGTGGTTGCTTCCCTGAACACATTCCAATCCGTGCAGTCAATCACTTATGAACAGGACAAGTTTAGACGTCCAGGGTTGTGAAGCTTGTGGGAGTTCTCTAAAGTCCACACTGGGCTGTGGACTGGGGGATACCAGCTGTGGTACAATGGGGACATGGATCTTCAGGTGTTGGTGATGTTGACTCCACTCATGAACCCGCAGAGAACCAGGCGGGAAGTCTACCCCTTCACAAGTCTCCCCCCGCGGTGACCCTGAGATCATCACTGATCGCCACCTACATGAGATCACACCAGGGGCAAGGACCAGACCCATGGCACCAGTGCTGAGCACTCTCTCTCTCTCTCTGTCTCTCTCTTCTCTCTCCCTCTCTCTCTCTCTCCCCCCTCTCTCTCTCCCTCTCTCTCTCTCCCTCTCTCACACACAGCTGGTGTGGACGTCGAGAAGCACCAGGCTATGTGGCCTCTCAGCGTTTCAGGCGCAATTTCCCCCCAACACCAAGAATAGCCTCAACACTGGTACTGACCGCAGACTCCCCGGGAAATAGCAAATGACCTCAGTCATCGTTTGCAGAGAGCTGACAGTGGGACGATGTTCAGTTCCACTTCCCGAAAGCCGGTGACTTTGTGTCATAAACACACGGACAAACAGAGTCAAAAATAGAACCTAGAACGCAACACATGTGTCTGTACGGTGGCGCAGCGGTAGAGTTGCTGCCTCACAGCGCCAGACACCCGGGTTCCATCCTGACTACGGGTCCTGTCTGTACAGAGTTTGTACTTTCTCCACGTGACCTGCATAGGTTTTCTCCGAGATCTTCGGTCTCCTCCCACACTCCAAATATATGTAGGTTTGTAGGTTAATTGGCTTCTATAAATAGTTATAGTTACAGCAGGCCCATAGGAAGCTTTTCAAAAAGAGGGGTGGTATTACAGGATTACAAACATTTTAATGTGAAATAATGTGCGTGCTGCACACATCACGAGCGCGAAGCGTGAAGTCCCTTGATGTCGGGGTCCAGGGCCTTGGAAGCTCAGGGGTTTTAGATGCTCTCTGATGCATTCTGATGCCTTATTTTGGAGCATTTTTGCACCAAATTTATGACCAATATTTCAGAAATTAACAGGAATCTGAGAGGTAGCTTTTTCACACAAAGGGTGGTGGGTGTATGGAACAAGCTGCCAGAGGAGGTAGTTAAGGCTGGGACTATCCTAATGTTTAAGAGACATTTGGACACGTACATGGATAGGGCAGGTTTAGATGGATATGGGCCAAACGCGTGTGAGTGGGACTAGTGTAGATGGGACATGTTGGTCGGTGTGGGCAAGTTGGGCTGAAGGGCCTGTTTCCACACTGCATCATACTATGATTAAAAAGTTAAGAAGAAAAATGCATGTAGATAAGTAGAGCAGATTTGAAAGAGGAATGAAATGTAAAGGCAGAGAGAGGTTTATGGGTGGAAAGGAACATAGGAAAGGAAGGGGGAGAGTGGGCTTGGGCAGATGTGTGAAGGGAAAATAGACACAAAGTGCTGGAGTAACAGCGGGTCAGGCAACATCTTTGGATAACATGGATGGCTCTTGCTGATGGAATTTTAATATTGAGCAACAAACATCACTGTAGAAATGAGGAACTGCAGATGCTGGTTTACAAAAGAAGCCACAAAGGACTGGCTCAGTGGTTGTGGCTGTGTGACTGAGGCTGTGAACATCACTCACTCAGTACCAGTCCTGCATCCGGAGTGAAGCCACTTCCAGTTTAGTTTAGTTTAGTTTAGTTTAGAGATACCGCGCGGAAACAGGCCCTTTGGCCCACCGAGTCCGCGCCGACCAGCGATCCCTGCACACTAACACTATCCTAGGGACAATTTACATCTATACCAAGACAATTAACCGACAAACCTGCACGTCTTTGGAGTGTGGGAGGAGATCGGAGCACCCGGAGAAAACCCAGGCAGGTCACGGGGAAAACGTACAAACTCCACACAGACAGCACCCTTAGTCAGGATTGAACCCGGTCCCTGGTGCTGTCAGGCAGCAACTTTACCGCTGCGCCACCACAGAAATGGCATTGCCTAGTGGCCAGGACAAGGGGAACTCTCTCTCTCTCTGTCTCTATGTTTTGTACGGGTGTCAGGGGTTATGGGGTGAAGGCATGAGAATGGGGTTAGGAGAGATAGATCAGCCATGATTAAATGGCGGAGTAGACTTGATGGGCTGAATGGCCTAATTCTGCTCCAATCACTTATGAACAGGACAAGTTTAGACGTCCAGGGTTGTGAAGCTTGTG
Organism: Malacoraja senta; assembly: GCA_038087875.1. Classification (NCBI taxonomy): domain Eukaryota; kingdom Metazoa; phylum Chordata; class Chondrichthyes; order Rajiformes; family Rajidae; genus Malacoraja; species Malacoraja senta. Next base: position 8,667,078 of record CM075992.1, read on the forward strand.
GGAGTTCTCTAAAGTCCACACTGGGCTGTGGACTGGGGGATACCAGCTGTGGTACAACGGGGACATGGATCTTCCAACACCAAGAATAGCCTCAACACTGGTGCTGACCGCAGACTCACCGGGAAATAGCAAACGACCTCAGTCATCGTTTGCGGAGAGCTGACAGTGGGACGATGTTCAGTTCCACTTCCCAAAAGCTGGCGACTTTGTGTCATAAACACACGGACAAACAGAGTCAAAAATAGAACCTAGAACGCAACACATGTGTCTGCACGGTGGCGCAGCGGTAGAGTTGCTGCCTCACAGCGCCAGAGACCCGGGTTCCATCCTGACTATGGGTCCTGTCTGTACAGAATTTGTACGTTTTCCCCGTGACCTGCATAGGTTTTCTCCGAGACCTACGGTCTCCCACACTACAAATATATGTAGGTTTGTATGTTAATTGGCTTCTATAAGTAGTTATAGCTACAGCTGGCCCGTAGGAAGCTTTTCAAAAAGGGGGGTGGCATGACAGGATTACAAACATTTTAGTGTGAAATTATGTGCGTGCTGCACACATCACGAGCGCGAAGCGTGAAGTCCCTTGATGCCGGGGTCCAGGGCCCTGGAAGCTCAGGGGTTTTAGATGCTCTCTGATGCATTCTGAGCCTTATTTTGGAGCATTTTTGCACCAAATTTATGACCAATATTTCAGAAATTAACAGGAATCTGAGAGGTAGCTTTTTCACACAAAGGGTGGTGGGTGTATGGAACAAGCTGCCAGAGGAGGTAGTTAAGGCTGGGACTATCCTAATGTTTAAGAGACATTTGGACAGGTACATGGATAGGACAGGTTTAGATGGATATGGGCCAAACGCGTGTGAGTGGGACTAGTGTAGATGGGACATGTTGGTCGGTGTGGGCAAGTTGGGCTGAAGGGCCTGTTTCCACACTGCATCATTCTATGACTAAAAAGTTAAGAAGAAGAATGCATGTAGATAAGTAGAGCAGATTTGAAAGAGGAGTGAAATGTAAAGGCAGAGAGAGGTTTATGGGTGGAAAGGAACGTAGGAAAGGAGGGGGGAGAGTGGGCTTGGGCAGATGGGTGAAGGGAAAATAGACACAAAGTGCTGGAGTAACTCAGTGGGTCAGGCAGCATCTGTGGAGAATATGAATAGGTAACGTTTCACAGAGTGCTGGAGTAACTCAGTGGGTCAGGCAGCATCTGTGGAGAATATGAATAGGTGACGTTTCACAGAGTGCTGGAGTAACTGAGTGGGTCAGGCAGCATCTCTGGGGAACATGGATTGGTGACATGTCACAGAGTGCTGGAGTAACTCAGTGAGTCAGGCAGCATCTCTGGAGAAAAGGTATAGAATGGAATGTTCAAGGTCGCAGGCTCTGCGCCAAGTTTTTCAGCCCTGATAATTATTAGACTGTTCTTTTTTGAATTTAAAACAGTCTTGATGGTCTGCCTTTGTCTCAGTACTATATGATCTATTATTTAGATATACAGCATTTAACTAACCAACTAATTAACTATATATACGCAATAAACTTAATTAACGCTAAAGGTTTAATGTATTATACTAACATGACTAACTATATAGTAGGAAGGATGGGGGAGGTTAGACAGATATTCTAAATACTAATTATGAGTTAACTAACATATAGGCTAATGAAAAGTGTGATTAATGATGAGGTACTTTAACCCATAATAACTCTATTTTATTTTATTTTAAATCTTCTAGCTTTTCTATTTTATTTTAAATTTTTTAGCTATTAATCGACCTGACATGATAATTTTGGTTATAAGTGGAGGAAACCGACTAACATTGGATGATACTGTACTAGGGGGGGGGCAAAGCCCAGTGCATAATTCCATCAACGGAGGTCAATTTAAAATTAATCTTAGCCACCATATGTGGCTTTTTTGTAAGATATCGCTTTTTTGATAACTTACACTCACTTTTTTTGTTTATTCACTATTATGAGTTGTATGATTTAACAATCTTTATGAACACTTCATTTTATGTTTTTCTCTTTCCCTTAATTATGTTTAATAGTGCCAGGAGATGTAAAACTAGTGCAGAAATTATGAAGGACAACCTTGGACTCGTGGTTTCGAGATACTTGGCTGCATCACATGAATCATACATTCTGGTAATAATAGCCAATGCAAGATAATAGTCGAATAAACACCGGAGGTCTCACTTTCTGTAGTGGGAACATTAGAGGTGCGAATGAGCCAATTAAGAGGGGTAAAATTCTGGCACAATTAAAATCATTAAACATGGATATTGCTTTCCTACAAGAAACGCATTTGAAACAACAAACTCAGATCAGATTAAGGGCAAACTGGATAGGTCAAACCTACTACTCTGCATTCACTTCTAAAGCAAGACGCACGGCCATTATAATTCGGAAAGGTATACCTTTTAAATTAAAGAAGTCCATATCTGATAAAGAGGGAAGATACGTTATAGTCACGGGAGAAATTTATAATACACCATTAACTATGATAAATATTTATGCACCTATTTTGATAACCCCCAATTTTTAAAGAAAATAGTAGATATAATTGCAGAGCATAATTATCAAAATATAATAATGGGGGGAGATTTTAATTGTGTTCTAGACCCATATTTAGATAAATCAATAAAGGTAGGGAAGCGTCTTGTTAAAACTAAGACCTGTGAATTTTTAAATACTTATATAAAAAATAATAACATAACTGATGTTTGGAGAATAGCAAACCCAATTGGAAGGGAATATTCGTTTTACTCATCGGCTCATAAAACTTATTCACGAATTGACTATTTCTTATTGGATACAAAATTAATCCCATATATGACTAAACCATCATACCATAATAGTATTATTTCTGATCATTCACCACTGACTTTTATACTTAAAATCGAGGGAATGGCGGGTATAAAACCTTTTTGGAGATTCAACGCACAAATATTAAATAACCCGCAGGGTTATGAGTATATAAAAGAACAAACAATTTTTTTTTTCGAGATAAATGAGATGCCGGGTATTTCTGTATCGCTATTATGGGAAACCTTTAAGGCATACATTCGCGATGCTATAATCTCTTATCAAAGTTTTCAAAATAAAGAAAATAAAAGAGAACTTCAGAGGATAGAACAGGAAATAAAATCACTAGAACTGGACAATGCAAGTGACCCAACCATAGATAAACATAATAAGATAACCTTATTGAAATATAAACTCAATAGAATATTATCAGGAAGAGTAATAAGACTATTCCAAATTACAAAACAGGCACACTTCGAATTTGGGGATAAGCCACATAAATTATTAGCGAGGCAACTGAAGCAACAAGAAAAGGAAAATACTATCACTAAAATTAAATCTGATAAGGGTGAGCTTCTAACATTACCAAAGGATATTAATAAAAGGTTTGCCCAATTTTATCATAATTTATACACAACTAAAATAAATACAGATGATAGTAAAATTACAATTTTTTTTGATAATTTCAACCTCCCCAAATTGTATAGTTTAGAACAAGAGGAATTAGGAGCACGGATTACTAGTGAAGAAATAAAACAAATAATAAACTCATTGAAAAATGGGAAGACCCCAGGACCAGATGGTTTTAGTAATGAATTTTATAAACGATTTCAAGAGTCAATTGTACCAAGATTACTCAACTTATACACGCAGGCTTATACCGATAATAAACTACCAGAAACTTTAGCAGAATCAACAATAACGCTTATACCAAAAAAAGATAAAGATTTAGATGAACCGGGTTCTTACAGAGCTATATCACTTCTAAATACGGATCAGAAAATCTTAGCAAAGATTCTAGCAAGAAGACTGAATAATTGTATTAACAAATTGGTAAACCCGGATCAAACGGGATTTATACCCAAAAGACAATCATTTAATAACTTGAGAAGGCTTTTCAATATAATGTACTCTCACAAAGAGGACATTGAAGATATTTCAGTCGTTACGCTAGATGCAGAGAAGGCATTTGATCAGGTAGAATGGCAGTATTTATATAAGATACTCCAAAAATTTAATACGGGAGAGAATTTTATTAGATGGGTTAAACTACTCTATGATAAACCTATGGCAAGAATATTAACTAATAATATGTTATCTCCAAAATTTTATTTATCAAAGGGTAATAGGCAGGGTTGTGCCTTATCACCATTGCTATTTGCCCTTATGATAGAACCACTGGCTGAAAGGATTAGAAATCATCCGAATATTCACAGATATAATACTAAGGACTCAAAGAATAAAATGTTATTATATGCTGATTCTTTTATATATTACTAATACACAAACGAGTATCCCCACCTTATTAACACTAATTGAGGAATTTGGTTCTTTTTCAGGATATAGAATAATTTGGAATAAAAGCGAAATTATGTCTTTAAAACCACAGGATGCGAGAGACATTAAAATTCCCTTTCAAAATTGCAACAGAAAAATTCAAGTATTTAGGTATTCAAATTACGAGAAGACACAAATCATTATTTAGCGCCAATTTTATGCCACTATTAAATAAACTGAATGTTATGATTAAATTTTGGAAAACGCTCCCTCTCTCATTGATAGGTAGAATTAACGCTATAAAAATGACTTTCTTACCACAGTTAATATATTTGTTTCAAGCGATCCCAATATATATTCCGAACTATTTTTTCAAAAAACGAGATTCTAATATCACCAATTTTATATGGGATTATAGAGCACACAGAATTCAACGAAAGCATTTGTGTAAACCTAAAGAAGTTGGGGGTTTATCACTACCTAACTTTACGTATTACTACTGGGCAGTGCATATTAAGAACATAATGTACTGGTTGGATAGTTCCACTCACCAGTCGGAGTGGATAAGAATGGAGAAAGAGGAGTGTTTCCCATACGATATAGGAACGATCTTGTTCTCACCGATAAAATTGAATAGTATAATATATAAGAAGAACCCAATTATTCACAATACAATAAGAATTTGGAAACAAATTAAAATTATCCTTGAAATTAAATAATCTATCAGTACTAACCCCAATATTGAACAATCCTGCATTCAAACCATCTCTTATCGACAAAACATATAAACAATGGGATAGACGGGATTAGGAAAGTAGGAGATATGTATGAATTGGGCAAATTGTTATCATTTCAACAATTAAAATTAAAATTTAAACTGAACGATAATCAATATTTTAAATATATACAGATATGTGACTTTATGAAGAAATATATACATAGATTTCAAACTATATGTTTAGACCCTTTAGAAGAAGCAATGAATATTAAGGCTGATTCACAAAAACTAATATCATATTTTTATAATAGTATATTAAATAGAGAATTACCCTCAACAGAGGCACTAAGAGAAGATTGGGAACATGAACTAATGATAAAGATCCCGAAAGATAGATGGGAAAAGTATCTGATGAGCACACATAATTGTTCCATTAATGCAAGACATAATTTAATTCAATTTAAATTATTACATAGACTATATTATTCAAAAACGAGGTTGAATAAATTCTACCCAAACGTCTCTCCCAGATGCGATAAATGTTTGTTTCAAAATGCCAATATAACACATTCATTTGTAGGATGTACAAAGTTGAATACATTTTGGAGCGATATATTTGATATATTTACAAAGCTCTTCAAGTCAAGAATAGAACCTAACACGGAAT